>CM040238.1:207410416-208010416 GCA_022545495.1 Chrysanthemum lavandulifolium
TGGAATAAATGAGAGGATTTAATTTTCTACAAAACATAAAAAATGCGTTCATATTATTATTTATATTACAAAAAAAAAACAAAAGGGTTACATGTAAAAAAAATGTTTTGTAATTTCCTTAAAGCAGAAAATGCAAATTTTTTGTTTTGTAAAAAATTTGATAAAAAAAATTGATTTGAATACCAATCTTTATTTTCCTTGTTTTTTAAAAAACATTTTGTATAAAAGAAGAATGTTTTTTTTTAATTAAACACACCCTTAATGCTTGTACTTTTGAGTTTTATTTTTATATTTGGTATCTAACCATGAGGCACTTTATTTTACTTACCAACAAATCCATGCTTACCAAGAGATAAATCCTCACCATTCATCTAGTTTGATATAATGGTGGGATTAACCTAAAATTTAAAAGGTAAACCTAAGTCCATGTTTTTTTTCTTGTCTTTTTGTCTTTCTTTTTTATTCAAATATTTTTTTTGACTTTTATTGTTAAATTCACTTTTTTTTTTTTTTTTTAATTCACGCTTTTTAAACCGCGTTTTTATTTACGCTTTTTAATTCGAGTTTTTTCTTCGCCTTCATACGTTTTTATTCTGCTTTCATACGTTTTCATCCGCTTTCGCTCGTTTTGTTCGCTTTTCACGCCGCCCGCTTTCATATGTTTCGCTCGCTTTCACACGTTTTGTCATTTTCACCGCTTTTCTTTCATTTTCATACGCTTTCATCCTTTTAGACGTGTTTTTACGCTTTCATACATATTCATTTGTTTTCTTACGCTTTCATTTGTTTACATTTAGATTAAACAACTTAAACAAGTTGATTTTGCTTTAAACACATAGTTATTTAGTGTACTTTTGTTTATTATTTAAGTTGTTATTGAATTTGTCTATTTAATGGATACATTGTGAGTATTCCAATAGGTTTTACAACGGATTTGAAAATATCTATGGTTGATCAATTGAAGAAGCTATGGTTAAACAAAGACAACATCTTCATAAACAAACCGAAGTTTCAAACACATGTTACATCACGGGTGATATCACGTGCAGATCACACGTGATATCACATGTGATTTCACAAGTGATATCATCCGTGATATCACATGATTCAACAAAATGAAAAGTTGACATATCCGTGATGTCACCAGGTGATATCAAATTCTCCTCCAAAAGTTGAACATCATGAGAATGAGATACACGAAGAATTAGCAATAAAAGTGTGGTAGTTAGTAGTTATTCAAAAAATCACAAGTGATATTATGAATATCACAAAGTGATATTCAGAAAATCACAAGCGATATTCAAAATATCACAAAATGATACAGAATATCACTTGTGATAGTCCGAAACATATGAAAACGTAAGAAAGCGGATGAAAACGTAAAAAAATAGACGAATACATATGAAAACGAACGAAAACGTATGAAAGCGTAAAAACACGTCTGAAAATGAACGAAAACGAAGGAAACCGGATGAAAACGTATGAAAACGGACGAAAATGGATGAAAACGTATGAAGAATGGACGAAAACGTAAGAAAACAGACAAAACGTATGGAAACGGACGAAAACGTATGAAAATGTATGAAAACAGACGAAAACGTATGAAAGAAAAAAATGCGAATTAAAAAAACGTTAAAAACGTGAAGAAAAAAAAAGGTTAATAAATAAAATGTGAATTAGAAAAAAAAAAAAAAAAAAAAAAAAATCTATCCGTTAAGAAGACCAAAATAAGAGTAAGCAAAAGAAAATTCGACATCTAACCATAGATGATGGATTTTATTATTATTCATTAGAGTAGGCTGTTTAGCACTTTAGCCTCTGGTTAGTTGGCGTTTGAGTAGTATTTTCGACTTTTCAACACCGACAACTTTCCATTTTATCTGTCGATACGTCAGGTAATCTGAATTCTGTAATTATAATCAAGGTGTATAGTCTGACTTAGGGCGAACCATTTTGCAGTTCCTTATTACAGTTCAAGACATTCCAGTTTCGACCCGATAAACCCATATGTGCAAACATTACTAATTCAACTAGCAAAAAAATCATCCACAAACGAGGATTCAGATACACATAAACGATAGAATTTGCATAATCAAATATTACCAATAGTTCGAATACAAGCACAAACTAGTACCTAGAAGTCAAATCTGATAACATGTTACAGAAAATAAGATCAAGTTACGGACGTTCTTACACATTACTCTAGAAATAAACGTTCACGTACAATACAATAACACGCAGTCATAAAGTTAACAGCCTACATTTTAATACGATCACCTTTGGTAGCCGATGGAGTAAAACACCCACAAAGACGACGTCTTCTGCTTTTTGCACTATTACTTCTCCCATAGTGAACGAAATCCCTCAGAATCACACTCGTTCTGCTTTTAGTCCTTGAAAGCCTACTCTTCCCTTTGCTCTTCTTTTCATCGTCCAACTTCAGCAACACATACTGAATCTTTTGGACCTCGAGCTGAACGTTTGATCTTTTCCGAGCTTTTCCATGTGTCGTCTTGCTCCACCCACGCTAATAATGACGGGTTCTTTTCAATAGCGGCTGTTGATTCAACGCTCACGCTCACTAGTTGTAAAATGGATTCTTCAGCTTCTTCAAGTTGTTCTTTCAAAGTCACGAAATCGACCCCACTTGTTTTCTTGCTCTTTTTCCCGATTTCTATCTTTTTTGTTAATTCTTTGACGGTTGTCTCGAGACTTGAAAGTTTATGTGCGTCAGAAGCAAGTCTTTGTAAAAGCTTTCCTTTGTTTGATTCTGGATGTGGGACCACCAACTTGTCGACGCCTAAATCTTCTATTTGGGGTTCGTACGGTAGCTTTTTGGACTTCTTTTCAGTTTCGTAGATCTCGTGAGCCATTTGTAATTGCTCGATCATCATATCATCCGTTCTTGTATAACCTCTTCGGCTTCTGCTCCTGTCCGATATCGAGCCATCTGATGCTTGATCGAGCGGGATGTCTCGTATTGGGACCCCTTTTCTTAATTCACATATCTCAGGTTTAGGCTTTGAGAGGTTGATATTATCTAAGGTTAGATAGCGTTTCCCACGAAGCTTTTCTAACTTGCTTCGTTTTTGGTCCTCGCTAGTGTCTCCTTTTGCGGATTTCTGTCTGATGTCGGTTTCTGGGGTTCCACGCCTTGCAACGCTGTTTATATCTTCTACTATTACTTTTTCAAGTGCAGATATACGAGTCTGGAACTCGATCAAATCTGAGATCCCGTTAGGTTCGAATGACTTGGACTCGCTATCAAGTCTGCATCACTACTACGTGGATGCACTTTCACTTCCACATCCTGGACCATGAAAAAAACAAATAGGTTTTTATGATTATTACATATGATATCCAACAAAAGAATATATATAAGAAAATATGCTTATTAACCCTTATAAAGTTTAATAAAATGAATAATAAAGCTTTTGCGGGTCAACCCAATCCGTTGACACATAAAAAAATACTACCATATTTTTATTCATTTACCCCACTAGCCCGACCCTTCCATTTTACCAAGTGTCGAAAACTAATATGCTTTCGTGAGCTCTGATAAACAAATGCTAAAGGGAAAGAAATGTACCGATTTCCGGTTAGACATAATAACATTCGCCATAGTGAAAACATTCTGTTCTAGAGACGATAGGTTCGTCTTCAAAGAACCAATAACCGGATTATACGCAAGCAACTGTTCTTTCAATCCATCGATTTCACTCTCCATAACAATCTCCCTTTTTTTCATCTCTTCAATGACCAAATCTTTCGACACATTTTCACTTTGAAGACTCTTACAAACACCAACCAACTCGTCAACTTTACTTTCCAGTAAAATATCACGAGTATTCGATATTTGGAGATCAAAAATAAACGAAGTCGCCTCAGCTTCCCACAACTCAAACTCGTTTTCCCGTTCTTGAAGCTCGGAAGTCAAATTCTCTTCTATATCCTTCCGTTCCTCGAGTTCTTCACATAGTTTGACTTTCTCTTTCTCCAATGTTTTAACTTTGACTTCCGATTCACGGAACTCGGATTTGAGCTGCTGGAAGAGAGTTGAAATGACATCGTTCTCGAGCAATAGCGTTGCTTTTCTTCTTTTCTTTCAGTAGAGAATGCTTCAAATCCTTGATGTTATCGATAATTTCATCAACGGATATCTTTGCGGTTTCATACCCATCTTTCAATCCACCGACCTCCAGGGACATGAACACTTGATAAATCCCGCACCTAAGGTTTTCAACTTCAACTAACAATAACTCTTCTTCAACCTGTTGCTCGAGAATTTCTCTCGAGCTCGAAATCAACTTATCCGCTAATTTCGATGCCGAGACGTGTTTCTCATTTTCGACCAATAACGAGTGGTTTTTCTCTTCGACTTCTTTTATAAACTTGTTTAAGATTACGTTCTCAAACTGAGTGATCACAGCTTTATCGAGCTCGTCTTGAACCTCTTCGTTTTTCAATTTACTATCTTCGTTAATACAACGAATATTATTCTCCATATCCTCCAACCGTTTCCCATTCGCCATCATTAGTTCCATCATTTGAAACTTTCCCGCTTCGTTTTCCTTCTCGAGCCCACCGTATTTTTCTTCGAATTCCGTAAACCGCGTCTCAAGTAATTCTAATCTTTTCTGAACGTTTTCCAGTTGAGAAGCAAGCATGCTTCGTTCAGTAACAAGATTAGTCTTCTGACTGTTAAGCAACTCGCAGACCGCTTCCAAATCCTTCGACTTTCCTCGAAGATTATCAAGTTCAGTGTTCGCGGCCGATAACGAGTTCTCGAGAACAGTGTTTTGATCCATGAGTTTCTGCATACTAACTGTGACGATATGTAACTGAGACAAAAGCACGGTTTTTTCAAGAACCGCAGCCGATTTTTCCACAACAAGCAACTCACACGAGCTTTCCAAATCAGTATTCTTCTCAATAACAGTTTTTATCTTTTCTTCATGATCAACATTTTTCTCACAAATCTGTTTCAACCTCGAGTTTTCATCCTGTAAGTACTTTACTGAGGACCCAATCGATTCCGGATTCAACCCAACCAACTCAAGCTGACTCATCAACGAATTATACCCTGTATTCAATTCGTTAAGTTCGTCTTTTAGCCCAACAATCTCCTGTTGCATAGCCGAGCATTGACCCAACTGCAGTGCTACTTCCTCTTCAAGTCTTTGCTTCATTTCCTTCAACCCCACGATTTCAACTTCAGTTTTCTTCAAGTTATTATTGTCGCCCTTAACTTGTTCCATTTCTTGTTCTAAACCCAATTTGCAAATTTCCAAATCTTTCACCATCTGAAGCCCGTTCTTAAGCTCGAGTGCAAGGTTTCTTTGCTCTTCTTGAGATCGAGTGTACAACATCTGTAATGTTTCGAGAGCAGCTTCAACTTGAACATAATGGGTATGCTCGTTTTTTGCATAGCTTTGAAGTTTCTCCATTTCATCATGCTTATCAGATAGTTCTTGATCTTTTAACATGATTCTTTTAGCCAAATCACTCGCTTCTGTTTTTAAAGATTTATTTGACGACTCCAAACGAACACAAATTTCTTCAACGGTTTTTAGTTTTTCAGTACTGTTCAAGAGTTCAGTGGTGAGGCGTTGAACATCTGATTGAGCTGAAGAGAGATCGAGTTCTAACTTGTATGATTTCTCGAGGCATTCCGCGTACAAAACCCGTAACGCTTCTTTCTCTTCAGTTAACTCCGAAAGAGCGTTTTTTAGTTTCTCAATTTCCATTTCTGCTTGAGCAGCTTTATCAGAGTAGGTTCTAGCTTCCTCCTCGGTTACCACAATCTTCTTTTCCAGCACCGATATTTTTTCCAAACATTTCCCATACCGTAAAAGACCAGCATCGTTTTCGGATTCTAATCTCGAGAGTTTGTTCATCAAATCTCGACCTTCACCTTCTGCCTCGAATGCTCGCTTTTCCATCCCTCTTATGTTTTCTTCCAAATCAGATATTGTTTCCAAATACTCCATTTGCTTTGTTAATCCCGATTCCTTTTCAGCCTGCAATATACGAAGTGTTTCCTTCAGCATAAGAACTTCTTTTTCAGCTTCACTCGCCTTTTCACTATAAAGCTTGGAACTTTCTTGTGCCTGATTAAGTTCTTGCTCAGCATTCGACAAATTTTCCAAACTAGATTGGTACTGAACAAAAGAGACTCTTTTTCTGCAAGAAGATCCGCTACAGCCCGCTTTAGTTTCTCGACTTCACATTCCGCCAGCATATTCTCGTTAGATAACTCCTCTTTTTCATCGATGTTCTGCATATTTCCTTCCAGAAGTAACTGATTCAATTGCGAAGCAAAAGCAGGGTCGATAAATGATGATGAATCTTCTGTTAGTGTGCAAGGTTCTTGATTTGGAAAAGCCGCTTGTAAAGTTTTTTGGGCAATGCGAAGCTCGCTGGTTGCGTGATCGTATCGCTCGGCTAATGCACGGTATGCTCGATAGAATTCCTCCACAAGTTTCATAAGCTCGGGGCGTTTCTTGTAGTACATTTCTGCTCTCCTTGCAAAGGAATCTGCATCCTCTTCTATGAGCTTGATCATTGATTTCACTTTTGCATCCATGTCTACACATACAAAGTTATGTCATATTTGAGAAGTATATAAATAAGATTTGTGATAAGGACACATGACTTAGTAATTCACTTCTAATAATATTTTAGAAAAATATTTTCCATATAAAACAACGAACAAGCCTGAATCACTAAAGATGGTCAGCCAAATGGCGCTTTCAGAACTTAAGTGATGTGGAAACCTAACAATGTTCATCCTAAAACCACTGTTTGGGTGCTTACAAATAAATATTATGTAGTATTGGTGAAGCGGTTTCTCTCTTATAAGTTACAATAATATTTCAAAATCAGTACAAAAGCAATGTACTGATTTGACTATTGTATCCTTATATTAGTTTTTTGGTAATCAGATGCTGAAGAAGAATTAAAAGAGCATAGAACTGCAAGTTCATTTAAGAACCATATACGAACCAAAAGAGCATAGAACTGCAAGGCATGACACAGGAATACAGGATATCCAACTCAATGTACTACAAACTAATTACATTCGTTTTTAGGCGCACACTTTATATCCAATCCTATAATGAAACATTTAAATAGCTATTTTTTACTACAAACACTAAGGGGGCCACAGCACTCACTAGTCACTCCCAGGATCCATCACTGGTTCTATGCTAGTACATAATATTAGGTAACTCTGTCCGTCACAAATGCAATAAGCCAATCAGTACAATCCAAACTTTAAAAAGCTTGAGAAAAGTTTCACATCATTTGGTAGTCATAATCAGTTATAACAAAAGAAGCAATGATCTTTGCTCTATAATTTTTTCGCAGAAATTGGAATATTTTAATAAGATCCAAATTACATCTTTTTTGTTCAAAATTAATACTCCGTATATCATCATCACTTAGTACAACCATAATACAATATTAAAATCAAGCAGGATCCTTGACAGCTCCTAATCCCTATCTAAAATTATTTCATTAACGAAATAAAGTTTTAACTTAACTCAACTATGGAATTTAATATAGTTGTCTATGTCTATTAACATTACATAAATTCAAGTCTTTCAAATTCAAGGGTAGAATCAGCAACGGAAAAAAATGAATAATTAATCATTCATTTACTACGTACAATTAACATATGGACAATCAATCATTCATCCAAAATAGATAATCAAAACAAATCATGCACACATACCTGTAAGATTCTCTTGAAGCCATTTAGAATTCTTGGGGCTAATGTGGCTGTCCCACCACCACGAGTACTTACGCCTTGTATCTGAATTTGACATGCTAGCTATCACTCCAGCAAAGAACAAAAAGGTTGGATCTTGAGTATCTCAGAAAGTAAATCCAACCCGGAATAATTTTTTTTTTTATTTTTTGTTTTTTTTTCTTTTACGGAAGAGAAAGTAACTTAGCTCCTTAACTCATACTCTTCTTACCTAAATCGTCAAAAATAAAAGATAAATTAGACAATTACAAAACAACAGAATTAATGGATTATATTAACATACAAGCAGATCACAATAATTACCTTAAAATAAGCACAAATTAAAAAAATATCCAAAAATGTATGAGACCAAAAATCAATCCTAGCATTCACATTTAAGCAGCAACTCAAAATCAGTCAAAGATGGAAATTTAAGGCAAATAATATACTTTCACACTTACCCTTTTAAAAGCTTACCAAAATCATGGTGAGATCAGAAAAATGAACTTATGAAACTTAATTTTAAAAGTAATATAATTAATTAAAAAAAAATAATAAGTTTGAAAAATAGGGTATGATAAATAAATGTTGTTGAACAATAAACATCAACAAACTTACCAAAAAATAAAAGCTTGACAATGAGGTATGGGAAATTAATTTTAGCATAGATAAAGATGAATGAACGGACTAAAAAAATTAATGCTTGAAAAAAAGGGTATGTCAAATTAATGTTTTTGAGCAAAAATTAAGTAAATAACTAACAAAAAAATGAAATCTTTAAAGGGGTGAGAGAAATTAATGTTTTTGAACAGAAACCTATGAATAAACTTCCAAAAAAATCAAATCTTGAAAATGAAATCCATGTTTGGACAAAAATTATGATTAAAATACATTACAAAAAATGAAATCTTGAAACAGGGGTATGAGTACTAATAAAAATTAAAAAATTCAAATCAACAAACATATCAAAATAAACTAAATCTTGAAATGGGTATCATAAATTAATGTCATTTAACAAAAATCAAGATGAGAAAACTTGCAATACATTAATGTCTAGAAAATGGATATAATAAATTAACATTTTTAGCAGAAATTAAGGTTAAAAAACATACAAAAATTAAATTCCTGAAATGGGCTATCCTAAATCACTGTTTTTTAGCAGAAATTAAGGTTATAGATTTTACACAAATTAATTCTTGAAATGGGTATGCTAAAATTGACATTTTTAAGCAAAAATAAACCTAAAAACCATACAAAAATTTAATCTTGAAAATAAGTATGATAAATTAACACTTTTTAGCAGAAATCAACATACAAAAAACTAAAATCTTGAAAAAGGGTATAATAAATCAACATCTTCAAACAGAAAAACTTACAAAATTTATAAAATCTTGAAAATGGGGTTTATGGAATATGATCTCCTTCACCCCTTAATCACCCCATTTTTTTTTTTTTTTGGTGCAATCATTCACTTTCAACGGTTGTATTTCTTTGTTTATTGTGTGTTTTTGTGTGTCAGTGTGTGAGGATGACTTATGGACTGTAAAAAGCAAACAAGTGGATGGGTTAGTAACTTAGTACTAATAAATGTGTTTGTTTATTGGGGGGCTTTTTATTTCACACATAATAATATGGTAGTAAAATGGATTACTCAAGGTGCATTATGTTGTCCATTATAGGCATGTGTCTTGCAAAATCATTTTTGGGATCTTTTTAATGAATTGTCAAATATTTGATTTTATTGTGATTTTGAATGAAATTAACGTTTATGTTTTGGATTATTACCTTGTTTTTCCATTAGTTATTTGGAAAGTGTGTAGTGTTTATCATATTGGTCATTTCGAGATCCAAAATTTTTTGTTAGAATCAGCTAAGGAATAGTTTGTTATCAAAACATATGTGCTCACGCATCAATTGTGGGAGCTCGATGGAAATTCTTGTAGCATGGAGTGTCGAAATTGATAAAATGACTAGAGTTAAACGAGGCTAATATTGGTTTGTGCATCTGTGTGATCCGGTTCTCGAATCATGATATAAAATTGGTGACTACTTTATATTGCTAATGGTTTGTTTCATGTCCATATTATTCTAATATGGAGTGTTTCATGTGTATTTTTAAAAAATGACGTTGTTTAAGTGGCAAATTAGCCTTGAATCACTGTCATAAGTATTTGACTCATTTTCATGGTTCGTTTTAAGAATTAATTGATTCTAACTTGGTACTAGTATGATTCTGACTCTGAATTTGTATTTAAACATTTTTGATTATCAATTTTAATATCTTTAAAATTCATGTGCAATTTTGCTTTTGGCTAGATCAATTTCTCACATTCACACAACATCGCTAATTGTTTAGGTGCAAATACAAGCAAACAATTAATATAGAGAAAGAATCAAATGCAAATTTTTTCATTTGATATTTTTAAAAAGTATAAAACGTCATATCTAACTGACACGTGTTCATTTTTTCCCCTTCCTTTCTCTTTCTTTCCTTCAATCTACAATTCATCAGGTATGATAATGAAACGGCTCTTTCCTGACTCCGTTTTTTTTTTAAACAGACGCTATTAAGGTGAGTATAGGTCTAAAATAGATCTTTTATGTACCTGAAAATACTCCTTTTTGCAAGCACTATTACAGTGGGTAATAGTCCAAAATATATCATTTTGCATCTAAAATGGACACATTCTGCATTTGCATATTTTGACCCATTTCTGAAAACCGACTTATTCCACTTCAACAACACATAAAAACTTTCATAAATAATTTAAACAACAAATAATTCATTCTTATAAACGTACTTTACAAAGTGGCGGTGTTTTGCCAAACACCTGTTTTGACCCGTTTGCATACTTTATAACACAATACTATAACATAAGACTTCAATACACTTTAATTTCTGCAAATATACTTTTAAACTATAACAAGACCTCATTTACACTTAAAATTACCAAAACACTTTGACGACAACATTAACAAACCATTGCGACACTTAGAGGTTCAACGTTGATTTAGCTCGGCACTCTAACTATGCTTGCATACCTATCGAAATACTTCCAAACCGTGCCCAATCCTAAGCCTTTACCAAGACTTAACCTTCTTCATATAAGCACCTACAAAACATGTTAACAACTAAAACGTAAGTGAAACACTTAGTAAGTAAAACGAGTATAACATATTATCATATATCATTCATACATATAGGCATCAAATCCATCGATATACTAATCCAACGGGCTTATCATACTATAACTTGCACCAAACACTTTAACCACAACATTCATACTATAACACATAGTTATCACTTTAACCACATTCATCACCACAAACCTAGTCTTCACATACCTTAGCTAGTCTCATACAAGTCTATGCATATTTGGCTAGTTATTCCAAACTAGCTCCTTGTTCTACTTCAATCCAAATATTATAATTCAAAATCATCCTACACTTTAACACAACTATACATATAACACATATATATTAAATTTCAATAAAACAACATGTTATAATCATTTTACTTACCTTGAATCCAAGCTAATTTTATCAATAGTTCATCACCATCATCTTTAATTCCTAAACCAAAATCATCACCAAGACCTATTATCATATTAGTGTAACATTAATAACAATGGTTTTAAACAACCCAATAACACACCCTAATCACCTCAAATCCTCATATGATCATCATTATGATCATATAACCAAAACCCTCAAAATCAACTCTAACTTAAAAGATCATATCATCATTTACCCAATAGTCCTCAATTCAACTCATAAACCCTAATTCTCAATTCATCAATTCACTTAAGATATAGATATTACTTGAGGAGGATAGTTGCTAAGGGTTAAACTCTTGAATTAAGACACTAATTTCACCATAACTTGATCATCAATGTGGTCTGAATCTACTAGTAAGCTCCTACGCATTTATCAAATACTTCCAATTTCATGCTTCCAAATTACAGGTCTTGGTGTTGAAGTAAATCTTATGTATATTGTGTAAGAGTTTTGCTAAAATGGTTAGAAAGTGGGTGTTTGAAAACTAGTCATTCTTACTCATTTTGAAAAATATGGGTCATGGACTTGTGTGCACACTTTTGAAATAGTTATAGTTATGATATGAAATGGTTTTGTTATGTTTTGGTTAAGTGCATAATTACAAAAAATGGTTTTTGGGAAGTAAAATGTAAGTTACAAATTTTATACTAAAAAGGGTTTGTTTTCCGACTAAAACCCTCCTTATTAGTCCTGCAGGAAAGAAGTTTGTTTTAGTTGTAAATGGATCTATTTTTAGATTAATACTAACATTAAAAGGGTCTTGAAGGAAATAGGTCTTTTTTCAAGGTATAAAAATGGTCTATGTTAAACTATTACACACTTTAATAATGTCTGTTTAAAAATAAAATAAAAAAACTGAGTAAGGAAAGAGGCATTTAGATAAACATCAAATTATGTTAAACAACAAGTTTATGAACATCAAATTACATTGATGAACATCGTG
The DNA here is from genome assembly GCA_022545495.1 of Chrysanthemum lavandulifolium. NCBI lineage: Eukaryota > Viridiplantae > Streptophyta > Magnoliopsida > Asterales > Asteraceae > Chrysanthemum > Chrysanthemum lavandulifolium. The sequence goes on from CM040238.1 coordinate 207,422,668, forward strand.
TATGACGAACATAAAAATATGATGAACATCAAGTTACTTTTCATCTTATTGATGAACAACTTAACATCATTTGATCTGTTTATCAAATGATATTATCTTCTTGCGATGAAGATCCATTTGTTGAACATCCATTAACAAACATCTTAGAACAAAACCTTTAGGGAAAGAAAAAATGAAGTTTAGGGTTTATTAGTCAATAATTGTCATTGTAATTTTGTTTGACTAAAAGTCAACGAGACTCTAATTTTGATGAATTTGGAATTTATGAAAAATGTTGTAGATTGTAACGATTGAACGAATGTATGATAAAATTAAACAAAGATCGAAACCTAAATTTGTGATTTTGAATGATTTTGAAACTGAATTGAGAAAGAAGGTCATGAAAGATAAGAAATTGATTAAAAAAAATACGAGACGTGAAATTGGGGAAGAAAGATGACACGTGTCATGCTTAGAAGACCTTTTTAACTTTTGTAAAGTGTGTGTTTTTTCTCTCCTCCTAGCCTTTTGCACACGATCCCAACTCTGTGAGTATATCTACTCTTGCACAAAAGACTATAATTTTCAAATAAGTGATGTTATAGCCTCCTTAAAAATATTTTCGACAGTTCAATTAAAAACAAGCATGTGTCTTTACAAAAAAGTTTGAACATTTTTTTGAGGCTAAATCAATTCTCTTTCCAAAAGACTAAAAAATAGGCATAATGTTTTTTTCCCTTGAGTGTTAGCTAAGTATGCTTTAGGGCATAATGTTTTTTTCTTAAGTTTGCATTTATAGTACTTTAACTTTCTTTTTATAATGGAATGGTTCTTATGTGAATGAGGCATCTCTAATACAATTGTTATACAAAGATTAAAGAACTCAAAAAAGTTTCGAATGTAATGCCGATTTTAATTTGAAGCTTTAATTTTGTTACAAAATCCATCATATTTATCGTCGTTGTCTCGTTGGAGCTTTTATCAGGAATGTTGTTATCTTTGGGTTTTCGAATTTTTCAAGATAGAGTATGTAAGACACATCATCATATATCCCATCTTAAGTATTGAACAATGCACTATTAATCAGAGTTTTTATTTGATTGTAGGGCTCATTTTTAAGCACGAAAGATCTATAAGCCTTAGGTGGCATTCAGGAATCTAATAAGCACAAAGTATTAAACGTAAATTAATTTGCGTTGAACAAATAATTGAGTTCCAAAAGAAATGTGAATGTGAGACAAGTTTGAAATTTGTCATGTATGATTTATGGGGCCTTTGTGCACATGGTTAGTTTTCTTTGTTCGGCTAAAACCGAAAACTAGCATAACCCAATGTTGTTGACCCTTAAAAGATAAACAAATAAGCTTTTAGTTGAATCTATTACATATTAATACTTATAGTAATGTATAGTGTGCTCATTAAAAAAAAAAGGTTTATTTCGGGACTAATGGACATGCAAGGGAATAAAAGATAGATGAATATAAGCAGAATTTGTATTCACAATTTATGTCATGTATGTAATCTTACTAATTTTCATGAGGTACATAGTTTGTTTAATTTATAGAAATAACATATAAGTATTGTAAGTTGCAAGAATCGCATAAAACGTACTCATCTTGAAGAGACAAGGTGAGGAAGGCGGATAACACGTTATTTAGATGCCACATCAGCGCCTCCTCATCACCTCCTCAATAACACATCAATAACTAAAACACTCTACCTCATAACACACCACTAATACGTTATTAGGTCCCACAAAATACCCCACTAAATATACCACCACCACAATACACACATAACATCACCAATGGCTTGAGCCATTCAAATGGCTTGAGACGCTTGGTAAGACACCAACCACACATAACACTGGTATGGTAATAACGTGTTATTGGTTAATAGTTGGGACGAATGGCATGTTATCGGTATCCCATACCGAAGTGCTCTTATGTCAATTTCATTAAAGTTATTATTCTTTTTTTTCTCGATTTAAGGTACCCGACTTTTTTTTGGCCGATTTGGTTTTTTCCAACTTCCGTTAACTATTTCGTTAGTAAATTACATGTTTAGTCCTTGGGTTTGTATAGGCATTTCATGTTTGGTCTATTTTCGTCCGCTTTACACGCTGCACACGCTTGTTGTCCGCTTTATACGTTTTCGTTTTGCACGCCGTCCGCTTTTGCACGCCGTCCGCACGCCGTCCGTTTACACGCCGTCGCACGCGTTGCTCATTGCACGCACGTCATCTGTTTTACGTTTTAGTCCGTTTTACACGCCGCCCATTTTACGCCCGCCGTTTTGCATATTTTTCGCTGTTCGCGTTTTGCTCGCCATTTTGCACGTTTACATCATTTTACATTTCGTCCATTTTGCGTTTTACATGTTTTCATATGTTTTAACGTAAACGCTCGCATCGCGTTTCGTTCGTTTTACATGGACGAAAACGTAAAAAGAGACGAAACATGTAAAACCACGAAAACGCAAAACGGACTAAAACGTAAAATGGACTAAACGTGGAAAACATACGAAAACGCAAAACGGACCGAAACGCAAAACGGACGAAAACGCAAAAGCTAAGAAACGCAAAAACGATGAAACGTGGTAAAATGATTTAAACGTAAAACGGACGAAACGCAAAACGATGTAAACGTGAAAAATGATTTAAACGTAAAACGGATTAAAACGCAAAACGGACGAAAACGGTAAACGGGCGAAACGATAAAACGTATTTAAAACGTATGCAAGCGTATGAAAACCAAGAAAATAGACCAAACATGAAATGCCTATACAAACTCAAGGACCAAACATGTAATTTACTAACGAAATGGTTAACAAGTTAGAAAAACCAATCCGTCAAAAAAGTTCAGATCTAAATCGGAAAAAAAAAAATATTACCTTTAATTGAAATCGACATAAGACGAAAGACTTTTATACGATTTCTTCTCGTAAGTTTGGTATATTTGTAAGAGTTTAAGCATATGAATTAACATGTGTGCTAATCGATGAAATTTGGAGAACATGTTTTAATTATCTAAACAATTGACAACTATGTTTATGTCATAGAACTTGATTTAAGAATATTACGACATAATGTAAATAGTATAATTGTCTGTGAATAAGTCTTGTTGACCTAACCAAAAGAATCATGCATGAAGGTATATTGATAACTTCACGTAATTTGGATTTCAAAATTATGTTCACTTCAAAATGACACAAAAGTTATGTTGGGCTAAATATCGTTAAGAGTGTCATTTGTAGTCTCATCTTCAGGGTGAAATGTGAATTCTTTCGGGGCCAAAAATTTTAAAGACACCGCAAGTTAGAAACGAAACAAAAGATTACGAGTATAATATTTAACTCGTAAAAGTTTGCAACATATTTGTTCATTCAACGCTTTGGTTGCACAAGACATTCATTTGCATAACCAAAATCATCTAAAATGAATCGAACCAAAATTCTTGGCTATAGGATGAATATGGATTGATAGATGGATGAGGACTAAGACGTGAACTAATAGAGATATCTAGTTTGTAGGTGGATCAAATGTTAATATATGATAGTGAATTCGGGTTTGACTACAACACATATGCCTATTATTAGGGAACTGTGGGTGGCTACGGCCCACCTTGCCTCGCTCATCTTAATATAAGGTATAATAGACTTTATCGTTTGGAACAACATAAAGTTTGTCTCATTATTGATCATATTGAAAATGGGCAATGGCGTTTGAATTGGTCGAGGACCAATCTCGGTGCTCGTAATTTGGCTTACTTGCGTGATATGCTTATTGAGATCAGTTATGTCGATACTAATGATGTTGAAGACTCTTGCGTGTGAACGTTGGGTTTAGATGGTAACTTTACAGTGGGGGAATCTCGGCGTATTATTGATACCAGGATCTTTCTCTCGTTGGTTCCTACGACTATATAGTACACAACTCTTCCTAGAAAAGTTAACATTTTTCTATGGAGAATGATCTTGGACCGGCTTCCGCATAGGTTGAATCTCTCGCTCAGCGGAATGGATATACCGTCGATTTCTTGTCCTTCTTGTAATGGCAACGTGGAATCCTCTAATCACATTTTCTTTGAATGTGACATTGCTTCGGAGGTTTGAAGACTTGTTTGTAATTGGTGTGATATCCCTCTTTCTCCTCTCACCTCTTTAAAGCTTTGGAAGAATTGGTCTGGTTTGTGGCACGCTTCTAAGGAGAAGAAGCATCGTTTCTATGTTATTTTTGCTTCGTCTCTTTTTCGCATCCGATGAGGAAAAGTGACATTTTTGACAACATACGTTCTTCTTCTTTCTGGTGGCTTTCTCACAGGGGTCGTATGGCTTGTAGTTGGATAGACTGGCTTAATTCTCCTCTGCTTTTTGCGAGTTATGACATTCGATGATGCTGTAGGATGTTTTTGGGTTTCACTTGGTTTTTTGGTTCTCTTATTTTTCTTGCATTTTCTATTTTGTATATTTTCCTCGGGGCTTGTTTAGGATTGCTTCAAAAACTCCCCTGAGTTAAAACCGATGGCTCGACCACCTTTTGTGGGAATTTTTTCTTGTTGTGGTTTCCGTAATTGGCAAGAGTTTTTTCATCTATTTTGTAATCCTCGCAATTAAAGCCTCGGGAAGTGTCTGAAATGTGTTGTTTGGTTTATTTCTAGATTGGATTGCACTCTTTAGCTTCTAGCGCTTTGCTAGTTGCTTTTAATATATCTTTATATTGTGCCGTTCAAAAAAAACTATTGTGAAATAATTTGGATTTACAATATAGATAACTATAGAAAAAGCCTGATCAACAATGTATAAGAAATAATCAGTTTTAGAAATCTCTTCGGGGGGTTTTTATAATTTCATTGTCAACGCTATCATTAATTTAGTTCATTTTTCTTCAAATTTAAGTTCAAAATTTATTTCTTTTAGCAATAAATTTGGCAAAAAGTACATCCTTAAATTCATTATCTCTATATTTTTTAAGAAAGAGCACAAGACCTTCCATTTGTTTAATAACATCACTAATACAAATGTCTTTTGATTGTAAATTTTTGCTAATGCGAATGATTGCAAACAACACGACATAACAAATAACCATCCCTGACATAAACTCAAAATCACCTAGTTCATGTTTAGCTAGAGTCTGAATCATGTTTTTCTTTAGGTGCAGTGCAAACTTTATTCAAGGCTTGATATATTGAGCATAATTTTCTACAGCTTGTAGGCTTAAAAGTGAAAACTAAAAAGGACCAAAAATTTTGATTATATAGAATTTAGCGACTAATACAAGGTTCAAAAATTAGGAGTCTTTGAAAATTGATTGCTTTACCCTTGAGCCATCATTAAATATAGGGTGTAATGTTTTAACCATGCTCATGCGTTTGACGTGAGGGGCAAGAATGGCTATATTAGAGCGAACTCGGCGAATATATAAGGATGAATTATGTACACGATACTAATATATAAGGATGAATTAATGGTTGACAAGTATTTGATTGACAGATGCAATGGTTTGAAACCCGGTTGATCCGTCGGGTTAACGGTTCCCAAGAAAAATGAGTAAAAAACCGATTTATACAAACGGGTTAACGGTTAGACCACGGGTTTTAAGTGACCCGAGTTAACCCCTTCTCAAAATCCGTCGGGTTTTATTTTTTCATTTTAATAGAAAATCGGGTTGATCCAGGTGGTCAAGCGGTTGAAAAAAGAGTTTTAATAGAAAACGGGTTGATCCGTGGTCGAATCATTGAACCAAGAATCGATTATTCGACCGGGTCAATTAAAACCCGGTTTTCAAAAATTCGGACAGAAATAAGAACAATATGACAATGTACAATGTGTTATCACGTATGGGCTTGCTTTTAGCAAAGATTAGGTTGAATTTATTAGAATAAATAGCCTGCCTTGGCTCATGTGGGTTTAGGGCATTTAGGGTTTTGTCATTATAAATAATGGTGAATAATAAAGTTATACCCACGAGTTTCATTGTCAACATGGTTTCAGAATGGTCGATCCTCGACCTAGGTGGCTATGTCGAGCCGCCTACTCTAAGCCACCACAAACCTCCTATCTCCTATTTCATTGGTTCTCTTCTTCGCTCATCGCTTCTCCTTCCCAACCTCTCAATCATCTCCAACACTCTTTAACCCTCTCAATCATCTCCGACCTTATTTTTTTCCTATTCTTCTTCCGCTCAAAAAAAAAAAAAAAAAAAAAAAAAAAATACCTTTGTCATTGTTGACTATAGATCTCAACCTTGGCTTTGAAGACTTCAAGATTTGAAGATTTGTCTACATATGATTTATCATGAAGAAAAAAAATTATTTAATTTTGTTTTTGTTTTTGTTTTATGTCGAATCCGGGTATCAATTCCCGAGACGCATCGTTTGGGATACTTTAGGTTATCCGCTTTATTTTAGTTATTGTTTTAGTTTCTACTCGATTCGAGCTTTCGAGATTTCACGCCGAATCGAGGGGAGTATTAGAGAATAAATAGGCCCAAGCCCGGTTTGTGTGTTTAGGGCATCTAGGGTATGAGAAAAGTTCCATACGAACAAGTTTTATCTAAAGAACAAATGGTTAGATCTCAACCATCCATCCATTTGAATCCAACGGATTAGATTAATCTACATTTGAAACTAAAATTATACTAAAGGGTCATTTTGTAATTTCATTATCTCATTATACTCAAACGGAAAACGTGAAAAAACACACACGTTAGTTCACTCACGCCACCCTCTCAACTTTTCGGATCCCCAAACCATCTTCGAAACCCTAAACCATTGCAACCACCAATCCACCCCCAAACCGCCACCAAACCACCCCAAAACCACCGTGAAACCATAAGTATTCATTAAAATGGATATTCGAGATGAGATTGCCCTATCTAAAGGCGATTCGGTGGCAAAACCTCCTTCATCTAACGTTTCGATAAAAGTAAGATTCAAATTCATTTTTAATTATTTTTGCTTAATTAACATCGATAGCTTATTTTGTGATTGAAATTTGTGATGGATGTGTTTTGTTTAGATAATGGTTTGTTAATTTGAATGATGTTTGGATCGGTTAGTTAAAGTTGTTGAGATTCTCATATGATTTTGCACATTGCACTTTATGTAGTTTGATTTGATTGATCGGTTAGTTGAAGTTGTTGAGCATTACGGTTTTGGTTGTTAAATGATGTATGGTTTTTTGTATATAGTTTAATAATCTGTATGATGTTTGTTAATTGATTTTAGTTAAAGTTGTCGAGAGTATACTTTATGTTTTTGGATGTATATAGCTTAATAGTCTAGACGGTTATATGACGTTGGAATTTAAGTAATTTGATTTGTGGTTGAGAAGATTTGAGTAGACATAGTTATTAGTTTTGAGCGTTTAAGCTGTTTGGTCGTGTTCGAGTTTAGCAGACAACACCACAAGGGTGGTTTGTCTTGGGTCATGACACAAAGAACGACACCACCCAGGGGTGTTTGTTGCTCTCGGTTAAACACCAACCCAAGTGTGTTGTGTTTGTTTGTTCGCTGTCTCAGCCAACACCAGGGGGTGTGTTTGTGGCGTGGGTTGAACTCGGCTAAAAGCTACCCATAAGGGTAGTGTTTGTATTTGTATAACAGCAGCCCCAGGGGTGTGTTTGGCTTGTCTTGGTTCAATTTAAACGAGGAAATCAGAGGGCATTTGTTTGCGTGTTACAGCCACCCCACAAGGGTGGGCGTGGTTTGCGTGTTACACTTGGTTTGTTTGTTTCGAGTTTATAATTGCTGTAGTACTGATAGATTTAGATTAATTCTATTAAGTATAGCTTATTTGCATCCGTGGTTAGCTTATTGTGTTGAATTAGATCATAGTTTGGCTTATATTTCATTTTCAAGACACTCATCCGATCATCCGTGATAATCTATTGCTTGTGGTTTATGTGTGTATTTCTGCCTTAATCTCATTCATAAGCTCTTTATTGGTTAACCGAATCTTAGATAAGATTAATCCTATGGGGGTTGTTCACATAGAATGAGTGTTTGTATTAGCTTTTAGGCGATTTATAGTTGCGTATTTTTCTGTATTGTTTGTTAGTGTTAGGACTTTGTGATTGATGAGATTGTGTTGTTGTTAGTTGCTTATATCTAATATTTGTCTCAAAACTAATATTACTCTTTTATCAGAAACGTTGGGTCGGTGGAATCCGTATGATGATATTAAGGCGAAGGAGAAGCATAAAGAGAAGGAGAAGGAGAAGGAGAAGCATAAAGAGAATGAGAAGGAGAAGGAGAAGGTGAAGGAGAATGTGCTGAGTGTTGCACAGGAGATTGAGAAGGAGAAGGAGAATGTGATGAGTGTTGTACATGAGAAGGAGAACGAGGAGATTGTGGTGGGTGTTGTACATGAGACGAATCCGTTGGATACAAGGGTCGTGATGCTTGATTCTATTCTTCAAGGAGTTCCAGAAGGTGATCTTTTGAGTTCGGATAAGTCGAAGGACAAGGGTTCTGATCCGGTTTTTGAGATGGAGAAGGCGCCTAGTGATATTTCAAAGGATAAGCAAAAGAAGCTTAGTGATATTTCAAAGGATAAGCAAAAGAAGCTTAAGGTGCCGGCTAAGAAGGTGTCGGAGAAGGCACCTGTTCAAAAGGAGAAGGTGCCGGATAAGGTTATGTCAAGAAGGATGCGAGTCCAAGGAACAAGGGATAAGGCCAAGGACCAAGGAGCCAAGGATGCAGAGGCTAAGAAGGGTAAGAAGGCTGTTGATAAGTCGGCTAAGGTTGATAAGTCGGCTAAGGGTAAGAAGGGTGTTGATAAGAAGGCTGTTGATAAGTCGGCTAAGGTTAAGCCAGTTGAGACTGAAGATACTGAAGATAAACTGAAGAGTTTAAAGGTCTATCGAAAAAATGAAAAAGGTATATTTTTTTATCTCATGGGATTTATTAAGAGGATTTTAGAAGTCATAAAGTAGTTTTACTTGGTTTTGATAAACAGTTTTAGTCCAAAAGGAGAAGGTGTCGGAGAAGTCACCTGTTCAAAAGGAGGTGTCGGAGAAGGAGCAAAAGGGTAAGAAGGGTAAGAAGGCGGTTGGTAAGGAGCGAGGGGATAAGAATGTGAAGGAACAGGCAAAAGGTAATGCCCTGCACTACAGTATGCTACCTGTTTTAAATTTGTTTTTCTGTTATATGTACTTGAGTTTATTGTTGCACATCTAGCATTCCATGGGATTCATTGTGAATCCCATGGGATTCATTGTGAATCCCATGGGATTCATTGTGAATCCCATGGGATTTCTACCTGAATCCAATGGGATTCATTGTGATCCATGCGTGTTATGCATACAAGTTTTGCATGCTCCTTTTTTAGTTTGTTAAACCGTTTAAATCGCCTAATGAATCCCATGGATTCCATACAATCCCATGGGATTGTATCATGGTATTTTTGATCAATATATTTATATCATGTCTTTTTCATGTAGATTCTTTGTTAAGTTGGATAAACTGAGTCGGTTGAAACACTTCATCCAAAGATGAAGTGAAGCGTAAAAGGATTTTGTCTTTATCTCGAATTAGAAGGCGAGAAAAAACCAAAGGTCAAGCAACAAAAGGTATAGTTTTAATCTGCTTTTAATGTTGAGATTTATGTTAATTATCGCTTTGAATCGGTTTAAGATGAAGTTCTTCTAATTTTAGTAGTGAATTGCATTTTAGAAGTCATAAAGTAGTTTTACTTGGTTTTGATAAAACAGCTTTAGTCCAAAAGGAGGTGGTGTTGGAGAAGGCACTGCTCAAAAGGAGTTGTCGGAGAAGGATGAAGAGGTGAAGGAGCAAAAGGGTAAGAAGGGTAAGAAGGCGGTTGGTAAGGATAAGAATGTAAAGGAACAGCAAAAGGTAATGCCCCGCACCACAAGATGCTACCGTTTCAAATTTGATTCATCGTTAATCCCATGGAGTTTATTGTGAATCCCATGGGATTTCATTACCGAATCCCATGGATTCATACCGAATCCCATGGATTCATTGTGATCCAATGCATACAAGTTTTTAAATATAATATTAGTATGGGATTGTTGACCAACATATTTATAATGTTTTTTTTATGTAGATTGTGATGATATTGAAGATACAAAAAGGTTTTGAAGGGAAAGGGTTTGGCTAAGAGAAAGAGGGAGAATTCTGATGATGTTGATGATAAGAAGCGTGTAAAGAAGGAAGAATATGATGAAGAGGGGAAGTCGAAGAAGAAAGGTAAGAAGTTGACGGCAAAAGAGGAAGCGCATGAAAAGTATGTTGCCATGTTTCCGATTCTTAAAACACGGACAACACCTACAGCTCTTTTTGCTGCCATCCGTGACGCTAAGGTTGATATGAGGCAGTTTTTGGCTGACATCGGATTTAGTTCGTTACACAAGTGTAACATAGATCACATTCCTTCAAGGTTGGGAAGGTATGTAGTTTCTAGATTTCATGCAGAAAGTTGTGAGTTGGTTTTGGAGAATGGCGAGTCAATCAAGGTCACATGTTCAAAAATTCATGAGATATTAGGTGTTCCATTTGGTGGTCTATCTCTTTCTCTAGATGCTAGATCGAAAATGATGAGTTTGTGAGGAATTGGATCGGTCGGTTTATCCTAAAAACTCAAGGATGTCCGTGTTAATGACATTGCTAATAAATTGATCGAGTCTCGGAAGTCGACTTCCTTTTAAAGTCAAACATGCCCTTTTGCAAACTTGATGGGTGAGGTTGATGGGTTAAAGGGGAAGATATGTTTGGATGTTGTGTTAAGATTGCGTGAAGATACTGATGTTAAGGCTATTGATTGGTGTGACTTTATTTTTTCCTGCCTTAAACGCCATAAAGTCCCAACAACAACATCTAATCATTATACTGGTCCATATACCTTCCTTGTTGTAAGTTTCTAAGTTTTGAACTCTATTTTTTTGATTATTAAATGTGTTTGTGTGACTGATTTGTTATAACCTTCTTTACACTTTTTGTTTTTCGACTTTTGTATCCGGATTCCACAAAGCATGAAAAGATTCTGTTGTCCGGACACGCCCCGCAATCAAAAGTCGGTCTTCATACTTAATGTCCCAACGACGGGATCTAGAACTTAAAGAAGAATGTTTTGGTTTGCTACCACTTCAACCGTAATGGGTGAATCGAGGTTCAAGAGGTCAAGGGTTTATTTGTGGCGATTCGGAAGATTCGAGGTTCCTTTTAAAATTTTGTTATTTGTTTTACATTTATTGTTATTAAATGATATCGATGTGAATCCCATGGGATTGAATACGTAATCCCATGGATTTATATGTGAATCCCATGGGATTCAATACAGAATCCCATGGGATTCACTTTAAATCTTATTGAATTCATTATGAATCCCATGAGATTTGAAGTGAATCCCATGAGATTCTGTAATGAATCCCATGGGATTCATACAAACTCCAATGTTTTTCTGAAACGATGTTTTTCTTTTTCTTGTTTACAACCACATAGAATCCCATGGGATTCACATGCAATTCAGTTAGAAATGAAATCCCATGGGATTCATTGCATTGAGCTTTATTATGACTATTACAATGTTTCTTATTTCAGGACTTGTTTAATAAAATTGAAAAAAAATTAGAGTTGATTTGTGATGAAAGAGTTGTTATAGAAGATTATTTCACAAAAGCAATGTCAGATTACCCCGGTGATGCAAAGTTGTTGGAGCTATATAAAAAGTATGCTAATACTTTCAAGCAACCGAAGCTATTAATTGAGGATGTCAATGAAGGGAAGGATGACGATGATAAGGATGATGATGCTGATGGTAATGGGAAGGATGATGAAGAGGATGACGATGATGAAGAGGATGACGATGATGAAGAGGATGACGATGATGAAGTGGATGATGATGCTGATGGTAGTGGGAAGGATGACGATGATGATGAGGAGGATGATAATGACGATGATAAGAATGGGAAGAAGGCAACTTTAGAAGATTTGGCCGATGAGGTCGAGAAACAAGATGAAGATTTGGTTGAGAATGATGAATCTGATAAAAAAGAGGATGAGGCTGAGAAAGGAGTTGATGAGGTTGAGAATGATGAATCTGATAAAAAAGAGGATGAGGCTGAGAAAGGAGTTGATGAGGCTGAGAAGGAAGTTGTTGAGGCTGAGAATGAAGTTGATGCTAAGAAGGATGAGGCTGAGAAGGAAATTGATGAGGTTGAGAAGGATGAGGATGAGCCTGAGATCACGTGCACACCGGAGGTGTTAACGCAATGGATAGAAAATAACTTAGATAATGTTGATGAGATTATCCTGTGTATAGCTGCTGAGCACGCATATGTAATATTCTTGAATCTCTTTATTTTTTACGAAATTTTGTTTCTTTTTAATTAAACCTTTTTATTGTATTCAGCAAGAATCGCTCAACGGAGGTCCGGATCCAATGATGCCGATCCAATGACTCTGAAAGAATCGCTACTCGAATTTGGAAAACGTGAGGTGAAACCTTCTTCGTACTTGTTATCTCCGTATATGAATAAGAAGACAAAGGTTGTATCCAAAATCACAAAGTCGGAGTTCATTCTAGGAAATAGTTTGTTTGCAATGCAAGGCGACAAGTTGTAAGTTTACATGTTTATTTTAATATAGTTAATAAAAAAACATCAAATCCCATGGGATTACATGCATGAATCCCATGAGATTCATATTGAATCCCATGGGATTCTATATTGAATCTCATGGGATTGAAGATCAATCCCATGGGATTCATACAAACTCCAAACTGATTCTGAAAGATGTTTTTTCCTTTTCTTGTTTACTCATATAGTGAGAAAGTTTTGAATCTGATCCTGAATCTCCGGAGTTCACGGTGTTTTCCATTCGTTTGCAAATGGAAACGTTAGCACCCGGTTTGTGGATTGATTCAGATGTTGTTGATTGTTGGAGTGCTATTTTAAACTATGAAGAGAAATTTAAAGAACATGGTTCTCCATCACGGCACTTTTTTCCAACAAGATGTATTGTAAGTATTTTTTTTGATTTGCTTTAGTAAATTTCTTATTTGTTTAATAAAGTGCTTATCATCTTATCGACTTACCAAACACCCCAAAGCAATACAAATCATAACATGATCTTTTAAATTGCATATACAGTAAAATCTATGTTTGATGGAACGTTGGCATCCGAGGACAATAAATTTGAAAGTTTTGAAGAAGAAATTTTAGCTCGGTTTGAGATAATGTTCTTGGCTTGGCTCTCGATGGCATTGACTTGGTATTTTTTTTTTTTTTTTTTTATAAATTGATGTTTGTGTTTTACTTTGGATTCATTTTATTATTTTGTTTTGTTATAATGTGCTTTTTTCCAATTTGCAATGGTGGCCACTTTTACGTCATCGTGATCACCTTACCGAACAATATCGATAACAATATTAGATAATGATGATTCAGAGCAACTTATGATTCAAATATAAGAAAACATGTGAACTACTAGTAAGTATTTTTTTCAACTTAGTACTTGTAAGTATTTACTACTTTTAAAGAGATTTTTAAAGAGATTCATTAGAAATCCCATGGGATTCATTAGAAATCCCATGGGATTCATATCATGGGATGAATCCCATGGGATTCTCGCAGAATCCCATGGGATTCTTTGATGAATACTTTATGATTTAAACATAATCCCATGGGATTAATACATAATTCCATTTGAATCGCTATTGACATTTTCCTAGAATTCTAGTAATTTATGATCTTTTTTAATAATTTTGTAGAAAAGTTGTTTTCCGACATTTGAAGCTCTATGGTCACAAAAAGCATGCTAACATTCTTAAAGCTAAACCAAGAATCCCAAAGCTAAAATGGAGAACCAAGAAAATTTCCGTGATTGTGGTATTTTCACAATGCTACATATGGAATGTTACCATGGTGAACCTGCTACAAAATGGGATTGTGGGCTGTTTTCTGAGTTTGGCTGCTGTGAAATGGATGGTTACAAGTTGACGCAGGGTGATATGTTGAGGCGGCTGAGATTTAAGTTTGCTACCAAAATCTTGTTACATGAGATTAATATACATGCTGGTAAGCTTATTGATCTAGCTAAAGAGTTTGATAAACTTCCTCGTGTAGAAAAGATGAACATAATTGTTGAAGCTATTAAGAATAGGGAAAAACGCGAAGTGATTCCAGAAAAGACTGAAAAGTTAGCCGTTGATCCAGTTGAAGCTATCAATAGTTGATTAGTTGATTGTAGAATGTTAGAAAACATGTTAATTGATGTTAGATAAGTTTTGAGAATGTTCTTTTGAAAACATGTGCATTGATGGTAGATTGTAGATCATTTTGAGAATGTTATAACAGTTGAGAGTTTATGATGGAGTTTTATAATGTTAATCGTTGTTTATCATTTTTTTATAACGATTGAGAGTTTATGATGGAGTTTTATAATGTTATGCTGTTGTTTATCTTTTATTGAATTGATTCATTGTGAATCCCATTGGATTCATTGTGAATCCATGGGATTCATTGTGAATCCATATTATGCATACAATATGTATAGGATTTATTGTGAATCCCATGGGATTTATTGTGAATCCCATGGGATTTCTAATCTCATGGGAATCTCATGGGATTCATTGTGATCCATTCGATTATCTCTCCCTCATTACGAGTAAGTTTTTAAATGTAATATAAATAACAAATATGTGAATTAAACATAATATAATTTGAATATTCAATCTATATATTCAAGAAAACAATAAATAGAAAACAATAAAAAAGAACTAACAAAAAAATAAGTAAATTATTTTTTTTCAAACATCAGTTGGTTTCGCTTTTCGCCTTGCCTTTGGGTTCATCGGACAAGTTGTTTTCGTATGCAAGTTCGTCTTCTCTCCACAATGTCCACAAGGCTTCATTTGTTTCTTTTTAACTTGAAGCGCTTTTTCTCTTTCACTCTTTCGCCTTTCATTTCGCTCGCTCGAAATATTCCTTTATTTCTTGCTTTTGTTGGATTGTTAACTATTTTCTTCTCGTGGTTAGAAATAGCAAAATGATCACCAATTACATCTCTGTATTTCTTGAAGGAGGATTTGGCACCTCGGCCTCCACTGCATTTTCAATGTCTTTAACTTTTCTACAAAACACCCATCTTCACTTTGTCTTTGCTCAACCGAAACAAACATTCATCCACCGTAAACGTTGCCTCATTTGTAAGTCTTTGAATTTCTTCATCTGTTTCACCATATCTGTTTCTTTTCCTTCTCAAATCGGTGGTATGATATCTCTTGTCCAACGCCTCAAAATATATTGTTTTGGAATGAAGTTAATATCACGATTCTTGAAAACACGTAATATGTGTCGGCATAGGAAACCGAATCGTACAAAATGTCCGCAACTACACACCACCGACCCATCTTACAGACACGCAAGACCTTTTAAAACACAATAATTATTAGCCAATCCCATTAGACAATCCCATGGGATTTTAAACTGAATCCCATGGGATTTTAAACAGAATCCCATGGGATTTTAAACAGAATCCCATGGGATTCCCAGTGAATACCTATAATTATTAGTCAATCTTATTAGACAATCCCATGAGATTCATACTGAATCCCATGGGATTACTATGGGATTGATTATGAATCCCATGGGATTGATTATGAATCCCATGGGATTACTTGATTAATCCTAGTTTATACGAGAAAGTAATATACCTTATAGTCTACAAATATTTCTGTTGCTACTGTTTCGCCTTCATCTGCTAGTTCTTTTGCAACTTCCTTATTAAGGATTCTATAAGCTGCCGGATTTTTGTCTCTAACAATAACAATCTCAGAACGTTCGTCTATTTTTAGTTCTGTATCGCACAAGTCCAAGATGCCTCTTTTATTTCCGTTTGAACAAGTAGAAATATTGTCCTAGTATAAACTTTTGTTTGCATGACGCTCAATTGCTAACTTTGTTTCACATTTTGGAGCCGCATCTAGTGTTTTAAAGTCCAAATGTTCTTGAATATAACGTTGTCTCTCCATTGCCGATTCATAGGACATCATGAAACTAACAAGTGTCGCTCCCGGCTTGTGAAACTTTTGAAGAACGAAGTTTTCACTCTCGGACCTTGATGTCGTTCTCATCAATCCAAACAAAGGCGAGGTGATAAAATATCTTGGAATCCACATTTCTCGTAGTTTAAACATTTTGGTCATCCATTTGTGGTTTTGCAAACCAAAATCTTCAATCAACTTAGCCCATTTCTCTTCAAATTCCATCGGTTCCATGAACATATTCCAAATTATCTTGTTTAAACGCTTCTTGAAATCGGTTTCATTGTATATTTCCTTACAAATCAGAATAAAATGATAAACACATGTAAACCATCGTCGGATTCCCAGATGAATCCCATGAGATTCAGAGATGAATCCCACGAGATTCAGAGAAGAATCCCATGGGATTCAGAAAGAATCCCATGGGATTCGAGAAAGAATCCCATGGGATTCAGAAAGAATCCCAAGAATTCCATATGATGAATGAATCTCATGGGATAAGAAAGAATCCCATGGGATTTATAACATAATCACATGGGATTCGAGAAGAATCCCATGAGATTCGAGATAAAACATTCAATAAATTACCTTTCCGGAATTTTTGGTGAATATGCCACATGCAAAGTCTATGTTTTGATTTAGTGAAAACGGCTTCAATGGCTCTTTTCATTGCCCGCCTTGATCCGTCACCACCATCGTTGGTTCTTTAGAAAAGCCATCATGAATGCCTTTAGTAGCCATGTGTAGGATTCAGTGTCTTCTTTTAAAAGCATTCCCGAACCAAGCGTGACACACTTTTTATGATTATCGACACCGGTAAATGGTACAAACACCATGTTGTATCTAAAAATAACATAAGTTTTAGTGACAGAATCAAATGTTATTACTGAATCCCATGGGATTCTCTATGATCCATGTCTTTTAATAATTTTACTTGTCAAGTATCTTTATGTGATTTTAAAACAATCCATGGGATTCACAGAGAATCCCATTGGATTCACAGAGAATCCCATGGGATTCTTACTGAATCCCATGGGATTCATACAGAATCCCATGTGATTTCTAAATGAATCCCATGGGATTCAGTATGAATCCCATGGGATTTATAACAGAATCTTACGTGATTTTTCATCAAAATAAATTATATTAAAAACAAACACTTACTTATTACTCCTGAATGTTGCATCAAAAGATACTATGTCTCCGAACTCCTTATAATTGCATTTTGCAACTTCATCACCCAAAACATTGCGACTAACTCACTTTCTTCTACCTTATAATTGAAATGTAAAGTTTGGCACATACAACTTTCTATTTTCCATTTTATTTATAAGCATTTGTGCGTCACTTTCGCCTATGAACATATTAATATCCCGCTGATGATTCTTAAAATCAGAAGATGTCCCATGTACATATTCATATCCACCTTTCATACTCGTTAACAAGTTGTGAGCCCGTGTTGCACCTATTTTGTTTGTTGCTGCTTTAACAACAAACATTTTTTCTGCTTCGGTCATTTTTCTTTGCTTTTTTGTAAAATGTTTATACTCTTTTGGTATAAGCATATGATTGTGTTTTGCAATAAACTTAATTAGCTTGTATTTTCCAGAAACGATATCCAATTCTAACCTTATACGAGCTTGACAACCTGTTACATGTAGAGTTGTATTTCTTTTTTGTTTCTCGCTGTGCTTAGGATCCAAAGTGTCTACATTAATATGTCTCGGAGCTCCTTCTTTGTTACACATGATGTACTTGGCTTGTACAATTCCAGATTTTGTTAATCGTTGTCCTGCTTTTTTAATTTGAAACCCTCCCGCTTCAAAGCATAGGTACTATACATATCTATAGCTTCCTCTATAGTATCATAGTATTTCCCTCTTCCGTACAACAATTCCTTCCACATGAGGCTCCTAATATATCGATCCACCCGGTGTCTCGGTGTGTTCATATAAAGTTGGTCTTGGTGATCTCATAGAATCTGCATATAAAAAGAAAAATATTAAGGGATTAAGATTTTAAAAAAATGTGAATCCCATGGGATTTATATGTTAATCCCATGGGATTTATATGTGAATCCCATGGGATTTATATTTTCATGTTGAATCCCATGGGATTCACATATAAATCCCATGGGATTCACATAAGATTCTGTTATAAATCCCATGGGACTCACAATGAAGACCTTTTATATTTTCATGCTGAATCCCATGGGATTCACATATAAATCCCATGGGATTTACATAAGATTCACATATAAATCACTTGAATCCCATGGGATTTGCTTTTTTAAAAAATAATTGAATTTAATCACATATAAACCACTGGAATCCCATGGGATTTGGGATTTTACAACAACATTTGAATCTAAAACATGTAAACACTGGAATCCCATGGGATTTTGGATTTTACAACAACATTTGAATCTAAAACATGTAAACACCGAAATCCCATGGGATTTTGGATTTTACAACAACATTTGAATCTAAAAACATGTAAACTTTGGAATCCCATGGGATTTGGGATTTTACAACAACATTTGAATCTAAAACATGTAAACACTTGGAATCCCATGGGATTTGGGATTTTACAACAACATTTGAATCTAAAAACATGTAAACACTGGAATCCCATGGGATTTGGGATTTTTACAACAAGATTTGAATCTAAAAACATGTAAACACTGGAATCCCATGGGATTTTGGATTTTACAACAACATTTGAATCTAAAACATGTAAACACTGGAATCCCATGGGATTTGGGATTTTACAACAACATTTGAATCTAAAACATCTAAACACTTTGAAATCCCATGGGATTTGGGATTTTTACAACAACATTTGAATCTAAAAACATGTAAACACTGGAATCCCATGGGATTTGGGATTTTTACAACAACATTTGAATCTAAAAACATGTAAACACTGGAATCCCATGGGATTTGGGATTTTTACAACAACATTTGAATCTAAAACATAAACACCGAAATCCCATGGGATTTGGGATTTTACAACAACATTTGAATCTAAAAACATAAACACCGAAATCCCATGGGATTTGGGATTTTACAACAACATTTGAATCTAAAACATAAACACCGAAATCCCATGGGATTTGGGATTTTACAACAAGAATTGGATTAAGGAATTTACCGGTGGTTTCATTTGAGATCATCTTTATCTTGACTTTCATCCACCGGAACTTCAATTAAATCGCTTTAAATCTCTTGGCGGCATTATTTCCGGTTAATCGGTGGTGGTTCAAATTAGATTTGATTGGTGCGGTTTGATTGATTGGCGGTGGTTTGATGTGAGGTGTTTCTTTGTGATGGCGAGATTGGTGGTTTGATTTGATTCCGGTGGTTTCAATGAATCCGCGGTGGTTTCATTATTCCGTGTGGTTTCAATGTTCTCCGCGTGGTGTTAATGATTTCGTGGTGGTGTTAATGATTTCGTGTGGTTTGGTGTTCTTTCGGATCCGAAATTGGTTTTTTTTGAGAGAGAACTTGAATGTTAAATGAGAGGATTTGGGATATTTTTTGCTTTTATTGTAATATGTGATTTTACTAATATACCCTCCTTGTTATTTTCGGATGGAATGTGGACCATTGGATGAAAGAAGGTTGGATGGTTGAGATCTTCTCATTTGTTCTTTGGATAACTTGGGTTTTGCATGGATCTCACCTCATAATATCATGCATTATAAAAATCAAAAAATAACCTATTTAATTCGTCTATATATCTTTGATTTAAGGATTATCATCAACCCTAATTCATGACCGAGAATTCAGATATCGAATCAAACTCAAAAATTTTCGTAAGTTTTAATTGTAATTGAATTGATTTGGTTTGTATTATTTTTGTTTTGTTTTATGTTCATGATGTAAACCCAATAATTCGTGGACTGGATGCGGTTAGTATGAAAAACCGAGATTGAATCACATATTCTGCATAATTTGTATGTCTTTTTTTATATTTTCTCACTTTAATTTTTAGGGAAATCACATATTATGTTTTAGGGAAATCACAATATCTCACATATTCTGCATAATTTTTAGGGAAATCACCTTGATATATTTCGATTGATAATTGATAATGTTATAATTTATTTTTTTAGTTAGCATGTGATTGAGGAAGATTAACCATGTTTGACAGTTTTATCTCTTTTCATTATTCAATTTAATTGTTAGTAAATGATATGGATTCATGAAAATGATTATCTGTAGTTTATGTTCAGTGTATGTTTTTTGAGCACACCAACTGTTTGATGGATTGTGTTTGTGTAATTTTCATTTGTAGGTCAAAAATGAAGGACATGATGATTGGGTTTGATGGATGAGATAAAGGTAAATACTTGATTTTTGTCATATGATTTTGTATCATTAATTCATATGAGATAAATTTTACGATTATTTGACAATATGAAACCAAGTGTTTAATGAATGCACAATACTATCTTATATGCACTTAGAGATGTAAATTTTGTGTCTTCATGTTTTAGGTTGTTCATCCCATTCATGACCAAAAGCTTTATTTTGATGAAAGGCAGAAGAGAATGCTCAAGGAGTTTGGTAATGTACTCATCTTATGTGCATTTAGATGTTTGACTTCTGTAGTTTTGATGAGTGTCTAAATACTCATCATTTTTATACTGCCTAGATCAGAAAACATCCGAAAACACTCGTAAATGCATCAAAATGATAAAATATCACAAACAAGTGTTTTATGTATTTAAAATGCAAAATATCAAAATCGGTGAAAACGATCAAGTTTGCATAATTGGCGCTTTAGTCCCCAAGTTTAAAAGTTGTCAAAAAGGTCCTCGTATATCAAAATAAAGAAAATATCATTTTAAGTCCTTAGGGATTCATAAAGTTGTCAAAACAAGTCCTTGAAATTCAAAATTGCAAAATTACAACTTTAGTCCTCAACTTTAAAAATGACAAAATGGTCCTTGGATATTAAAAAATGGAAAATAATCATCATTGGTCCTTGTACTATTCACATATGGCAGGAATGGTCCTTGTGAGAGCTTTGGAAACTTGTCAAGATTGGTCCTTCAACTTTGGCAGAATTACAACTTTGGTCCTTGTACTTAACTAAAACCAATTAGACCCTTTTGTATTTAGAACCCTGCCAAGCCCAAAAAGAACCCCTGCCATGCCCTGTGACCCCCCCCCCATTTTGGACCCCCTGTTATTATAGCCAGCGGTCAAACAAAGTCAAACCCACTTAAACCACCACCACTGCTCACTTTCCTCTTCCTCTCAGATAGCCAAAACCAGAATGGTTTTCACCACCTCCTTTCCACCTCACCCTAACACCAGATACCATCCCCTTTCCACCTATACACCAAATTTCACAACCAATTAATGCATCCCACCATAGCAGCCATCAGTAGCACTCACAAACCTCTGCTTTTGCTTTCCAAATCACTCCTACTCCATGACTACTTCACATATTGTCCCTCCACCTCACATAACATCCCAAACTTCTTTAATTACTCCAAACTGTCTCAAGCAACCATTTGCACTTTTGGCGCCAAAAGTAAGTTTAAAGGCTAGGATGAGTTTGACTCAATCAATGGCCAAGATTGTTGATGGGATATGTTCGTAATCAAGTGGGAGTCTCAAAATGCTATAAAGAAAGAGGGAGAAGCAGAAGAAAGATATCTAGTGTAATTTCACTTAGTTTATGTCGAATTAGTTAAACTTTAATTTCAAAGGTATGTTTAAGCTTTCTAGTGTTGAATTAAGTGTTTCGATGTATTATAAACCTTTATCAATAAGCAATTCCAGGTTTATGTTCATGATTTCAGGTTTATGCATTTTCAAAGTTCAAAATCTCAAATTGTTTGAATGTTGTTTGTAGTGGATGATAATGACTCATAAGCCAATATAAGCTCCTCGAAAGCTTATTAAAGCTTTTAGATACCTTAAAACTCGCTTAGTAAAAAAAAAAAAATACCAAAATACTCAAAATAGTGGAAAATCAAAAATTTGTGGAAATGAAGATCAAGACATTGGAGCAGGTTAATAAAGGATTGCTTGGGTTTAGTGCTTGGGAAGCTATAGGATCTGTTCTCATCCTTGGTTCTCATGTTTCACTTGGAATCATCTTGTAAGTTTAATTCTCCATTTTGGCATTTCAACGTTTGATCTGCTCAATAGCTTAAAACTTTGTAAGTTCATGTTTATCAGTCTTAGTTAAGTATAATTAAGCTTTAAAACCGATCACTTGTTCTTTTCAATTTGTAGTTATCAAAATCTCATTTTCACGCTTAATTTAGCATAATTGTAATTTCTCGCCTTTTGTTGTTATTATCGTGGTTTAGTGCTTATTCATCTTGATATATGATATTATAAGGTCTTAAATCAAGTTCATGGTTTCAATCATTAAATTCCTTGGAAATCTTTAAACAATATATAAAGGAGTGTTTGGATCAGATATTAACTGTGTTTAAGCTTGTTGTGTTGTTCATTGTTGTTGTTCTGAGTCACTTAGGTTCCTAATAGTCAAGATAAACCATATAAACTAGTTCTCATTAGTTAAAAAGTCAAAATCAAGTTTGATCTTGTACTGCTTGTTAACTGTTGGACTTTAGAATACATAATCATACATACTAGCTTATAAGTTGTTTATCTAGCTAAAATTAGTCTCATATTAGCTTAATATAACAAATTAAGTAACCTAGGATCATTCTAATCTCACAAAAGTCAACTTGGTTTAATTTCTTAAAAGTCAAAGAGTGCTACGGCACAGCTGAGGTACCCTATTTCACAAGCCTTGTAAAGCTTATCGGTTAGCTTAAGCTTGTGTAAATTAGCTTTGAGAAGCTCACCTAGCTATCTCTTTAATCCAAAGACTAGTTTTTCCATTTTCAACTTATTAGATAAGCTTGCAATTGCTTTTAGTTTTGTCCATTTCGTGTTCATCAACCATTCAAGGTTCATAAGATTTTCAAAAGCTTCTCACAAGCTCATTCAGGAAAGCCAAACTTTGTAAATTAGTTTTTAGATAGCTCGGTTGGTAAGCTAGTTAATTCCAGTGGTTGTTTTCATTTTATAGCTTATTTCAAAGGTTAAAATTGCTTAAAAGGTGCCTAGTAACTAAGAAGTTCACTGTAAATGTGATAATATCTAAGTGCTTATTTGGAATTTGTATCGCTTATTTCCAAGTAATTGAACTTTTCGGTTTCAAATTAGCTTATTACATTTGTCTAGCTTAATTTCGATTAGCTCTTAGCTTATTTACTAGCTTATAGCCATCTTTGCTTAATCTTGTGCTTATTTTCTTCTTTCATAATTTGAATCATAAGCTCATAACCGAGCTTATTAGTGACTTTAGAAAAAGTTGTAGTTGTGAAAAGTGCTTATAATCATTAGCTTAACAAGTTTGTAAAGAAAAATCAAAAAATAAAATATTAGCAAAAGGAGTTCTTTGGATTCGAACCTGCAACCTCACTCACCACACCACACACACACCATCTCGCTACTAGGGACTTTTTAGTTTTATTTGCATTTTTAATATATAACCCATCTTTGTACAATAAGTTTATACGAGCTTAATTGCTTATTTATAGCTTATTTGAACTAGGTTTTCTACTTTTGTATTTTTATAGAATTGTATTAGTATAAAGTATTTTATAAAAAGTTTCGATTTTTCTAAATAGTTTTAGTATTTTTAAACATTTAATTAGTGTAAAATAGTATTTAATTCATAATAAAAATATAAAAGTCCAAAAATATAAATCTTTTTCTAAAATTTTCTTTTATCATATAGTACGAAGAAAATTGTTTTTACACTTGTAGGACTTTTATTTCATAAATTTTACGCTTTTGCTTTATGACTCGTAATTTTTATACTTAACATCGCTTTCATTTTAATTTACGTTTTTAGATAATTTAAGTTTACGTTTTAGTTAAAATAGTTTATTTAAGATATTTTGTTTTATAAAATCACAAAAACATCATTGTAAAAATAGTGATAGCGTTTATTTAATATATTTTAACTTTTTAATTTCCTTTAATTTGCATTTAAGTCGCTGTAATTTATTAATCTTTTCTTTAGGTATAATTATTCATCAAAATCCTTACTAATCACTATCCTTAGTGATTATTCGATTCTGTCTGTGTTAAACACCAATTCATCCTCCGTGGGACTTAACGACCCAGGAATCCACTATATTCCTCTGATCTAAATTGCATTTGTTTCTGAGCTGTTTTAAGTTTATTACGGTTGGCCATTCACAAGTGGCTAGCTTGAGTGATTAAACTTGACGGTTGGGACCAATCAAATTTTTACGCATTCTTGGGGAGGTCAGAAGCGTGTTCTAAGCATTTTCGAACCCGACTTGCACATATACCATCGCTTGTAAACAGTTTTCAGAAGTTAAATATAAATCAAAAGTTCATTAACACTTTTCCTAAAGTGTTAAAAACACCAAAACAATATAAAACAACAAAACAATCGTAACGCTTTCTAGCTTGTGTTTCTTTTAAGGTGATTCTTAAAGAAATACGATTTGGTTAAACGAGATTATTCCAAAATATTATCCAAAGTTTTAAACCCTTGCACAAATCATTACCTACGTCTTTTCAAGGTACTTAATATATACATAAAATCAACCACCGCAAATCAAGGCAAGACACCTACTAACCTGGGTGTGACCATAATAAGTTCGAATATCGATTTAAAACTTGCCTTTGTGTCCTTGTGATCCGTGTACCTTTTCAAAGAAGCCATTTCATTTGTGATTATTGGTTAAGTTCACTTGTCGCTTTGCCTCGCATTTGTTTTGAAAATTGATTTTATACTTAGTGCATGCGCACTCGCTCTTCCAGTTCTACAAGTCCACTTTCGTAACTTGGAAAGATTCCTCGTGAGACGTAGAGGACGTTCACCTCCTTCACCGCGACCGAGGAACATCTACCACCACCACCCTCGCCGAAATGGCGGAAGACAAACCGATAAATGAGCTTCCAAGCACCCATCGAGGGTTACGGAGATGCCATTGTTGTCCCACCATTGTAGCCGATACTTTGAGCTTAAAACCGGGTTGCTTAACTGCAACCCAAAGCCAATTCTATGGTTTTGAGCGGGATGATCCTCATGCACACATTCGATGGTTTAACAAGATTGCATCTACCATCAAGTACAAGAATGTCCCATGAAGCTATCAAGCTTCTTCTGCTCCCATTCTCTCAGAGGACAAGCCCGAATTGGCTCGAGAAACAACCCCTCGCTCCATTGAGACATGGGAAGATCTAGTTACCAAAGTTAACTAATTCTATCCTCCATCTCGAACTACAAGTCTTAAGAATGATATAATGAAATTTTCTCGTAGATTTGATGAATCATTCGGGAGGCATGGGATCGTTATAAAGAATTACTCGCAAGTGTCCACATCATGGTTATACCGAGTTAATGCAAATGGATACTTTCTACAATGGTCCGAGACAAGTCGACTAAGACTCTCTCAATGCCTCCGCGGAGGTAATTTCCTTAGCAAAACCACAAAAGAAGCCTTACAAATCATTGAAAACAAGTCCTGTGTCCGTTCTTTCCAAGACAAAGACATATCGGACTCGGTCTAATCTTGGACCTTCTACTGCCTCTCTGGAGTACATCTAGCAATCGATGCTAAGATTGATAAACTCACAGATATTGTTCGAGCTTTGGTTCTGCTAACCAAAAGAAAGTCACTTTCACTCAAACACCATCACATAGTGAAGTGAAGAAAGTTGAAGTTTGTGTTACTTGTGGTGGTCCTCATGCATACTACAATTGTACTACCACCGATGGTAGTCCGTTTGAAGCCAATGCTATAGCGGTAATTCAAATCAAGGAGGTAATCAATACCGTCCTCAAATGAACCAAATTACCGTGCTAACACTTATCAGCACCACCCGGCTTTTAACCGTAATCCTAACTGAATCGAACCAACCTAGAATGAACCAAGGTTATCAAAACCAAGGTAATTTCTATCTCGGACCCAATCAAGGTTTCCAACATCAAGGAACCTTAATCAAAACAATTTCAATCGAGGAATCAATTTCATGGGAATATGAATCCTAATCAAGGAATTTTCAACAACAAGGTCCTAATCAAAACATCCGACCTCGAATTTCCCTCCACATCCTCGGTACCATCATCGATGAGTTATTGAAGCGAGTTCATGAAATACCAAGATGAAATGAGCAGTTGTTGGTCACCAGATTGTCGATCTCGAAGTCTTTAAATGATCAACCCCTGGCTCGTGAAAACTTCCGAGCAACACGATCGCTAACCCGAGGGGCGATGCAAAGGCGATCACAACCGTAAGTGGTGTTTCATACAATGGACCCGCTATTCCTACTACCTCTTCTTCTTTTCCCCCGAAGGTAGTGGAAAGTGAACCTGAGGCTACAAAGGACAAGGAACTTCCTGCTAATAACGGAGGAACCAATTATGTCCATCCTCAAGTTGTCTAGAAACCCAAGTCTAATCCAAGAGTTGTTTTTGAACCACCGTAGCTCCGTTGAAAACCGTAAATCCAAATCTTCTATTCCTTACCCATCACGCTTGAATGAGCAAAGCTCGTGAAAAGCTACCATCAAATGGACAAATTTTTTCAAATTTTCCAAGAATTACATTTGACATAAGCTTTAGATGCTATCATCTTCGATGCCCAAGTTTGCATCAACTCTCAAACACATGTTAAGCAACAAGGAAAAGCCGCTTGAAATGGCTAAAACTCCTCTTAACGAGAAGCGCCGCAGTTATTATCAAGAAGCTTCGTAAAGCTTGGAGATCCCGGAAAATTTCTCTTACCTTGTATTTCCGTGAATGGTTGAATGCTTTGCCTTATCCGATCTTGGTGCAAGCATCAACCGATGCCTTATTCAAGATGGAAGAAACTTTCTCTTAG
The DNA here is from genome assembly GCA_022545495.1 of Chrysanthemum lavandulifolium. Classification (NCBI taxonomy): domain Eukaryota; kingdom Viridiplantae; phylum Streptophyta; class Magnoliopsida; order Asterales; family Asteraceae; genus Chrysanthemum; species Chrysanthemum lavandulifolium. The sequence continues at coordinate 207,449,561 of CM040238.1, forward strand.
GAACTTACTCCTACATGCATGACTCTCGAGCTTGCGATCGTACAATATCCCGTCCTCTTGGCATCGCCGGGGACGTGTTGTGAAAGTAGGAAAGTTCCATTTTCCACCGACTTCGTGGTTGTTGATTTTGATGCCGATCATCGGGTTCCTCTCATTGTTGGTCGTGGATTCACGAACAGCCGTGCTCTCATTGATGTATTTGAGCAAGAAATCACATTACGTGTTGGTAATGAAGTCGTTACCTTTAACCTTGATCAAACTTCAGGTACTCCGCAAACTATGATTACGAGTCGGTTAACCGAATAGATATCATTGATGTTGCTTCAAGAGTACTCTCAAGAAGTTCTTGGTTATGATCATAATTCTTGGTGATAATATCACTCATTCATCTCAACCTATCATCGCCAATTCTCTCCTTCTCTTTATTTGACGAAAGTGACTTCATCTTAGAAGAGATGAAGCCTACTTGTCTAGTGATTCATGCTCCATGGGAAATTGATCACGCCCCATTGACATCGAGGGGACATACTTCTCATTGAGAAATTGCTTAATGATGATCCATCATCACTCCTCCCGTCGAACTTCATAACATGGAAATCAAATCGGTTGAGAAAATCAAGAATTTCTCAAGTCGAACTTAAGGACTTACCTCCTCATCTCGAGTATGCATTTCTTGAAGGTGATGATAAATTACCGTCATTATTGCTAGAGATTTGAGTAAAGATGAAAAGTCTCGCTCATAAAGATCTTGAAGTCACACAAGCAAGCAATTGCTTGAAACTCTCCGACATTGCGGTATCAACCACGAGTTTTGTACACAAAATCTTAATGGAGGATGACTTGCCGCCAGCTCAACATCGTAGAAGAGTGAATCCAAAAATCCATGATGTTATCAAGCAGAGGTCATCAAACTTCTTGATGCGTGATTGATTTACCCGATCTCGAGATAGTCCTCGGGTTAGCCCAATTCATTGTGTTCTAAAAGGGTGGCATAACTGTTGTCACAATGAAGATAACGAGTTAATTCCAACTCGGTGGTTACGGATGGCGTGTTTGCATTGACTATCGTAAGTTGAATGAGCGCTACCCGTAAAGACCATTTTCTCACCCTTCATGGACCAAATGCTTGAGAGATTAGCAGGAATGAATACTTTGTTTCCTGATGGTTTCTCGGGTACTTTCAGATCCCCATTGATCCAAAGGATCAAGATAAAACTACATTCACCGCCCATACGGAACTTTTGCCTACGGATGTATGCCTTTTGGCTTATGTAATGCTCCCGCACGCTTCAACGATGTATGATGGCCATTTTCCACGACATGATCGGGGAAACAATGGAGGTGTTTATGGATGACTTCTCGGTCATTGGGGATTCATTTCAAACATGTCTCCCATTTAGATAAAATGCTCAAACGGTGTGAAGACACCAATCTTTGTCTAAATTGGGAGAAAAGCCACTTTATGGTCAAAGAAGGCATAGTCCTTGGCCATAAGATTTCAAAAGTGGGATTGAGGTAGATAGAGCAAAAGTCGATGTTATTGCTAAATTACCTCATCCTACTACCGTTAAAGGTATTAGGAGTTTTTAGGTCATGCCGGTTTCTATCGTAGATTCATACAAGATTTTTCTAAAATCGCCTACCTATGACCCATCTTCTTGAAAAAGATGCTCCTTTTATCTTTTCACCCGAGTGCATTGGAGCTTTTGAAACATTGAAGAAAAGCCATCAAGCACCCATTCTCGTTGCTCGACGGGACTTGCCTTTTGAGCTCATGTGCGATGCAAGTGATTTTGCTATAGGTGCGAGTCTTAGGGCAACGTAGAGGCTAAGCATTTTCAACTCTATCCACTACGCAAGTAAGACTATGATCAAGCTCAAACCCATTACACCACCACGTAAAAGAGCTATTAGCCGTGGTGTATGCGTGAGAAATTTTAGCCATACTTAATCTTGACCAAATGTGTAGTGTATCACGGATCACTCGGCTCAAATATCTCTTTGCAAAACAAGATGCAAAGCCAGATTGCTTCGTTGGGTTCTCCTCCTCGTGAATTTGATATCATTATCGTGATAAAAAGGAGTCGAGAACCCGTGCGATCATCTGTCCCGATTAGAGAACCCTCACCAAGATGTTTTCGAGAAAAGGAAATAAATGAAACATTTCCTCTCGAGACACTCAATGCGGTTTCTTTTCGTGGAAACTCTTCTACCCATGGTTTTGACTTCGCAAATTACCATGCGGGTAACTTCATCATGAAAGGGATGTCGACCCAATGTAAGAACAAATTCTTCAAAGATGTTAAACATTACTTCGGGACGACCCTTCTTATTCAAAATCTGTGCGGATCAAGTCATCAAGCGGTGTGTTTATGGACAAGAAGCTTTTGACATTCTCAAAGCTTGCCATCTTGGACCCAAGGGGCCATCATAGTCCAAACTACACCGCCAAAAGGTGTTTGATTCCGGTTTTATTGGCCCACTATTTATAAGGATGCCCACGATTTTGTCAAAACATGTGACGCTTGTCAGCGTCATGGAAATATCTCTCAAAGAAATGAAATGCCACAAAATGCCATTCAAGTTTGTGAGATATTTGACATCCGGGTATTGACTTTATGGGGCCATTCCCATCATCTCGAGGTAACAAATACATACTGTGGTCGTTGACTATTTGTCAAAATGGGTTGAAGAAGCTTTACCTACAAATGATGCCCAGTAGTTGTAAAATTTTGAAATCCCTTTTGCCGTGTTTGGAACTCGAGAAGCGATAATCGGTGATCGTGGTACACATTTCGCAATGACCAATTTGATCGTGTCATGCAAAAGTATAGTGTTACCCACCGCCTCTATCGCATACCACCCCAAACAAGTGGGCGGTGGAAGTTTCAAACCGTGGTATTAAAAGAATCCTTGAAAGGACAAGAGGCGAAAATCGTGCATCCCGGTCGGATAAACTGATGACGACTCGGGCCTTTCGTGCGACTCTACAAAACACCAATTGGGTGTACTCCATACAAGCTAGTATACGAAAGGCATGTCATCTTCCGATTGAACTAGAGCACAAAGCCTCATGGGCCTTGAAGCATGCAAACTTCGATATCTGAGACGATTTGGTGATCAGGAAAGTTCAAATGAATGAACTAAATGAACTTCGTGATCAAGCATACGAGAACTCTTTGATCTATAAACAAAGACAAAGAAGATTCATGACTCTAAAATCAAGAACCGCGTTTTCAACATTGGTGATAGAGTCCTTCTCTTCAATTCAAGATTGAAGATTTTCTCGGGAAAGCTCAAGTCCCATTGGTCTGGTCCATTTACCATTGCTAAGGTTTATCCTTATGGTACTATTGAGTTATCTCAACCCGATGGTCCAAATTTTAAAGTGTATGGTCATCGATTAAAGCATTATTTTGGAGAGGACATTCCATCTGTGGTTGTCCCGGATCTACAAACTTTTCCCATGAACCAATGAATGCGGGGATCGAGTCAAGCTAGTGACTCGGGAATCAAAAACAAGAGTACACACCATATGGGTTTTCACCCATGTTTACATCTTCTTACCCTTTCTACCACCCTAGTGTGGGGAGTTGCCCATTGTTGTATAAAAAAAATGTATATATCAAAACAAAATAATGGCCGTAGTATTTCCCTTTTATGTTCTATGTTTGGCATAACACGGTGCTTTGAATATTGAGGCAATATCCATTTCTAAGTGTGGGGAATTCTCACTAATTTTATCATGTAATTATTCCACCCAATTCCCCGTTTTGGCCAATTTTTTTTTTTGAGTAAGTGTTTTCACTTACTCAAAGAAATGGTAATCATCCGCCATGTCTAACCCATAAGGATTGGCTAATCCGAGAGCAAACGGCTCTTGGTAAAGATATCTCAAATGCTTATGGCTTGCAATTTGCCCAAAATTGTATGTGTTCAACTCACCATATCTTTAAACTAGTGAAAAGTTGGCTAGCCCGCAAGGTTATGGCTTGTGGTAAAGGCGATTGAAAATCCATAATTGGTAATCGGCTCACCAAAGATAATATTGATAATTTATCTAAGAGTTGGCTAGTCCAAGTAAACGGCTCGTAAAGACAAATCAAACCGTTCACGACTTATGATTTGCTCAAAATCATTTGGTTATCATTGTACCAAGGTTCTTACTTGAACTAAAACAACTGGCTACCCGTAAGTAATGGCTTTTGGTAAAGAGATGAAATCCATTAATTTTTCTCAAATCATTGCTAGGACTAGCAATATCTTAGTGTTGAAACAAACAGACCTTGAAAGATCTTGAGCTCGTGGATGGGTTATGTATGCCTATGTAATCACAAGCACAATAAAGACAATCTCTACAACTTATATTTATCAATGAGAATATAAACACAAGTAATAACTAAGAACTTCTTGATCCTCTATGGATCTTTATATTAACTAAAACCGAGTTTTCCAATCGGTACATAACTCTTTCTAATGTGTTCCTTTTATAGACAAGAACCCTAAACAATATCGCTAAACCGTTTTCCAAGAAACGATATTCATAAAACTAAATAAGATATACACAATCACTTCCTAATAAAGCTCATGTATATCCACACTAAATAAACTAAACACGGAATAAACACTTCATAAACAGACTAATAACTATTATACTTCAAGAGATTATGTCTTCGTAGAATCCACTCTTCTTCAGCAGTAAACACTTGGCATTAATTTCAAAGATAATCCAACTTCACATAATTCAACAATCCTCCCTAAACCGAATTTGACTTGGTTAAGTTCCGGTTTCTTGATAGATCTTACACCACCGGAGGATTGCATACTGACGACAACAAACAAAGAATCCAAAGAACATCTCGATGATGAATAAACTAGTAAACTCCATATCTTTGCGGAACAAATGACAACAAGTACATCAAAACATATTAGTTTTGGACTATTCTCATCACATCCGTGTGTTAACTCGTGAGAGGTGAATCATTGAAAATAATGGATTTGATGTCTCTTTACCAATAGCCATCACTACTTGGAGTAGCCATATGTTTAAGTTAAGTAAACTATGGTACACCGATAACCATCGATTTATAGGCAAACCAAAGAACCATATAAACGGATTTGAAATGTTTTTACCGTGAGCCGCTTGCTCGTGACTAGTCAATTCTTAGAATTGGTGAATTGATAACCAAATATGGAATGCCACCGCTTTACCACAAGCCATATACATGTGGGCTAGTCAATTCTTGGATTCCAAAGGAAGAAGCCATGGTGAATTGAAAACCATACAACACTCATCAATTAAGCATGGTGGTTGCATACCCTATGATTTTTAGCAAATCATTACACTATCAATGATTTGATGTGTCTTTACCAAAGTACCCTTTGGACTAGCTAACTCTTTAATATACACAAGGTATATCTGGTGAGTCAATAACCAAGAAAAGTATACAACAAACCTGCAAGAAAAGTTAGATAAACCAAAAACATTTTTTTTTAACTAATAAATAAAGCAAGCAAATATTACAAAAGAGTACAATCAAGATGAACCTTTATGTGATAGAAGCTGAGTTTTAATCAAACCAACACATTGAGAAGCATGAAGTTCATCATTGCCAACATGATTAGGAGGCACTTCCAACTTTTGTCTCAGCAACCTTTCCATAAAATTAACCGATAAAGGATAAAGCTTATCGATAGCATACACAAAATCATTCCACATGTGGTCTCGAACCACATGAACACAAGGCAAAGGATAAAATCTCCAACTCTCAATCTCCCACTTGAGAATTCTTCCAAATAGAATACCCTTTACTATTTGGAGAATGAGAATCAAACATAACCTCAAGATCACCCAACAAATATAAACCGAACCGTTCGTTGAATGAAACTTATAATCTTGAATGACATGTTCATACAAAGATCTCGCAAATCATGTCTAGTCACCAAATGAAGAATGTCCTTCAAGAAATTGAACTCAAGAAACGGTATTATCCAGCCTATAAGCGATTGTTAAGCTTTCCGACTTTCCAATCAACCAATACCACATGAGTTCCTTCAGAAAAACTTCAATGAGATCCAATTTCAATAAAGGTAGATTCATGACCTTGAGATCTAAAGCAGTATGCCTTGAAGAATGTTTCCTAGCCAATGCCGAACTCCTTGTAACCAAGCTCACGCCTGCACCAACAATGTTATCGATGTCAGTGTAGATCATTCCCCAATCGAGAATCACTTAACTCCACGCTCGACAACATTTCGGAAGAAACCAAAGAGGATTCGTGAAATAACCATATCGGAAGAAGGATTAACTTGGTTGGTTCGAAGTAACAACCGGAGAGATCACCAAAGGCAAAACAAGATCAAAATTATTCACAATTTCAACTGCTTTTCGTCTCTTGGTGTAGGAACATCGACATTGAAGCAATGTTTTCCAATTGAGAAGAAGAAGTAAAACCAAGAAGAAAACTTCATAACCATATTATATTGTCTAATCAAAGCATCATCGAGACAAAGCATTGATTTGCTTCATTGACATACGTAATTATACATAGCGAAATTCTTGACAACTCTCCTCATATAATTCCTCTTCGAGCAATGACATAGGTTTTCTCTTTTAGCTTTATTTCTTTGATCAATTAGAGCTCTTCTCTTTGCAGATTCTTGCTTCCTTTGATTACCAAGTGCCACCATTTTATCCACAAAATTATCATCATCAAAAGATGCTCCTAATATAAGTTTTGCAAGATGTGGATCGGATGCACCTTGAGAAGTATAAGCATCCCATTGATCATCGATGATCGAGGAAATAAAACATCAAGCTCTAATTTCCTTTCGGGAGATAAATTAGAATCATATCGATCTTGAAGAAATTTAGCAACAATACGACTCTTCCGCATATTCTCATAATCAAGAAACAATCGAGCACGAGCTTGATTTTCTTCTTGATCACTATACGAATTAAGTATATCATCGATCACGGTGTCTCGCCCTTTGTCGGAAGATGGCTCGAGAGAACCAATTTGTGAGAACCAATTTGAGCTTGAAGGAACAATCAAACCCACATCGATGAAAACAGGTTGAGACAATTCCTCAACAGTGTAGAAAACTTTAAGAAGAATTCAACTTATACATTCTCCCAAAGAAGAAAACCTCTTCATCATCTTTCAAGGCGCAACATTTGGTTGTTCTTGTATAGACAGTATGACCATGATCAAGCAACCTCCTCAACCGTAACATCGGCAGATGCATCAACCATATGTGGCTCCTTTGAAGTGTCGACAAATACCTTATTCAAATATTGTCTTCTTCTTTGCTAGCATATATAATAGGCTCCTCGCTCCTTGAAGATTTAGCAATAGAGAAGAAACATCGATGTAAGTGCTACATCACCAATATTCAAGGGATGCATGAAGATTCTCTTCGTCCTCCTCTTGAGAAGAAATCAAACTTCTCTTTTACCTTTTCGACTTAGCAATTTCTCCAAGTTCTCAACTTTAGTCTCCAATTCCACAATCTTATTACCAAGAATAGACTTGGTTTGGAAGTTCTTTCTTAAGACCACCATCCCCACCGTAAGCTTGTTCATGAGCATATCACGAGGTAAGTGTAATAGGATCCTCATCCGCTTGGTGATTGCTCGATTGGAATTGGAACTTCATTAGACCTTCGTGAGTAACATTAACCGATCAAAATTAGAACATCCTTCACCAAATGGATTCCTAACAGGACTTGGTGTAGGCAATCTATCAATATCAACCTGAACTTCATCAATGTGATCCTGAACTTCATCAATAGGAACCTGAACCTCATCAATGGAAACTTGAGTAGGTGCTTGACTAGGACATGGTCTAGGTGAAGGTATGGATGCCTCATTATTAGCAGAAGGACCCTCATCAACATCAACTGAAAGATGTACATAAGTAGTATTGGAAGAAGGTAAAACAACATTATCCTCATTAACAGGCTCATTCTCCTGAGGCAACATGGCAGCTAACAAAGGAAAATGTGTCCCCTCAAACTTAGTTCTCATCGTTGCAAATAACTTAGAGGTCAAAACACTAATGGGATGAAAAGCTTGAGTTTGTGTAGAAATGTTCAATATCATCTGTAAGAACCTAGGGTACATCAAAACTTACCCTTTTCCTAGTTATATTTTCAACCATATTATCAAAAATAAAATTAGAAAATTATAAGTCAATCCATTAGATAAACAAACAATACCACATCCCATTTGGGTTGGCGATCCCATCCTCCGGACTTATTGCTTAAACCTGAGCAACGTATGAACCAAGAACCTCCACATAGGACAAAGCTTATTTTTAACCACATATCCGTCCTCGTGCTTTGATATCCAATAGCTCTAAGCCCTTCAAGTACCATCGTAGAATCGGAATGATAAACTCCATTCTCATCATCCAAGCGGTTGTCTTGATCGACCGCCTCCGCTCACCACATACTCTCTTCCATCAACACTTGCAACTATCTCGATATCACTTCTTCTTTCGGTGACGCCCAAAATTGAGTAACCAAGGATTCATAAATAGCATTTGGAGAATGCGTTAATGCATCTTGAATCTTTGACCTTTGTAAAACGAAATCATCGGCCTATACAACTCATCTCCCCGAGCGGTTCAGAAGCATAACCTTATTATGATCATGTTTTAAATTGAAGCGCCACGAGAGATTTTGAAGATTAGGGTTATGATTTGCACAAAAGGAAGTGTTTTGAATGAGGTAAGAATCAAATCACTTAATATGGGACAAATATATCTAGGTAGAGAATAAATGGAAATTTCCCAATTTTGGTCAAAGTTGACCAATGATGGCGTGGTTTCTACTTTTACTCATATTCACTTTTAACTTGGTGGAAGCGAAACCATTACTGTGAAGTAGAACAATCGGCGACAGTTACTTATTCAAGAAGCTTGATGAAATATCTTTTACTTTGTTTCACCCACACGCATTAAATCTCTTTACCACTTGAAGCCGTCTAAAAAACAATCCCAAAGCACACATACTACTTCATCAAAACCCCAAATATTATTCCAAACCCTAATTTCACCAATACTTCAAAATTAGCCAACATAAATCATGAGTACCAAACCTGAGATCATAGATCTCACAACAACATCCTCATCATCATCATCATCATCTAGTGAAGATACCAATCCATGGCTTCATTACTTTCCAAAACCATATCCACGACCTAAGAAATCACCTTTCTCCCTTCGCCGGAAGATGAAAGTTTGGTGAATCAAGTGAATCTGGCGATGATTACGATGACTCCTATAAGGAGGAACATCTTACTCCCAACCCCCAGCACCTAGGCCTCAACGAAGGCCACGAGCCAAAAATCCACCACTTCCAGAAGATAGAGAGGTGGTTCTTGGTCTTTCTGCATCAGGTTTTGGTGCATCATCACATATCGTATAAGGGAATACCTTAAGGAGGGTAGATGGATTGCATTTTGGTCGAAATAAATAGATGAAGCACAAAGGACACATTGTTTTTCTCCATCATCAAATGTGGTCATTGTCATCATCAATCGGTTGCATCAATCCATCCTCTCCATTTTGATCCTTAGCATCTTACGTCATCGGTCATGCATCTCCGACCATCACGATAGAATGAATGGGTGGTTATGCAAGATTTCACGAATGCATATCCGGCATTTAGTGTGAAAGATGTGAGCGATCATACATATCCAACAAACTGTTAGATGTTGGAGCGGATGATATGTAATAGACTAGGATTAGTAGTACATGTAGATGCATTTGATGTTGCTAGTACTCAGAAACTGTAAGCTATAAACTGTTTCTTGAATGAATGAATGATCAATTTGCTTGATGCTTCTTTTGAATGAATCATATAACTTAAGTACATCATCTTGTGAGAAACAAATAACTCACTTCAAAGACTTTGAATTCGGAGAAACAAGCTTAAGCTTTCTTGACCATATCTCAAGTGATCGAGGACAACCATTACGCAAAAGCAGAACAAACACGAAACATACACAAACCAACAAAGAAACACACTAATATTACATTAGTAGGTTAGAGTTAGTTAAAATCAACCAAATATACAAATTTACATAGCAAAATGCAAAGATATACACAAATCCTCCCCTGAGGCCTATGCCTCCCCTTAAACTTTGCAGTTAAGGGTTAAGCATGCCAATATGGACCACAAGGTGTTGAAACCTTGGTCCTTCAAAAGCCTTTGTTAACAAATCTGCCACATTATCATCGGTATGAATTTTGACCACATTTATCAAATTTTTATCATATGCATCTCTTATAAAGTGGTGCACGATTTCAATATGTTTTGTTCGATCGTGAAAAGCTGGATTTTTAACAATGCATATGGTACTTTGATTATCAATAAAATTGTTGTGTTCATGAAATTGTACCCATAATCCAACAACCGATTTTGAATCCAAAGAACACATCTGACGACAATTTGCGTGACCGCATACTACTGCTTGATAGATGAGGTAGCCACAATAGTTTGTTTCTTGCATTGCCAAGAAATCAATCTCTTTCAAGGAATTGGCAACCTCCGTAGTGGACCTCCTATCCGATTAGCACCGGCATAGTCACTATCACTATATGCTTCCAACTTAAAAGACTCTTTTGGGTACCAAAGACCTAGAAAAGGTTGGCCTTTGAGGTACTTAAAGATCTTCTTAACATTGAGATGGGAAGTCGGTGGAGTAACTTGATGTCGTGAACAAACACTCACATCAAAAGTAATATCGGGCCTTGAAGGTCATCAAATACATCAAAGAGCCAATCATGGACTGTATGGATGAACATTCACGGTGGATCGACTTCATTGTTGGTCTTTGTCTTTGGAGCTTCATAAGGTGTAGTGGCGATCCTTACACCCTCCATACCAAACTTCTTCAAGATGTCCTCACATATTTGTCTGGTGATAAAGATACCATCGGTTTCTCTGAACTTGAAGACCCAAAAGAAAGTCATCTCTCCCATTGCACTCATCTGAAACTCTCCTTCATAAGCTCCTCAAACTCCACGCACAAGCTTCCTTTGTGGATCCAAAAATAATGTCATCCACATACACTTGTACAAGAATAATGTCGGTGGAATTCTTCTTTAGGAAAAGAGTCTTGTCAATTGCACCTCTTCATAACCATGCTTGAAGAAATGTAGAGCCTAGCATACCGGGCTCTGGGTGCCCTGATGTAGTCTATAGAGCTTTGACTACCTTATACACATAGTTAGGATGATTTGGATCTTCAAATCCTTTAGGTTGAGTGACATACACCTCTCTTCAATTTCACCATACAAGAAGGCTCCTTTAACATCCATTTGATAGACCATAAAGCCCATATAGGATGCATAAGCTAAGAAAATCCTTATAGCCTCAACTCTTTGCCTTTGGTGCAAACACTTCATCATAATCTATCCCTCCTCTTGTCTATAACCCCTGCAACTAATCGCTTTGTTTTAATGACAACACCTCGAGCATCTCTCTTATTCTTGTAATCCATTTAGTCCCAATAGCATACTTACCATCGGTAGTGGTACCAATATCCAAACCTGTGATTTTGAAGCTGTTGCATCTCATCTGCATTGCTTCAAGCCAACTTGAGTCTTCAAGAGCCCGAGTAACTTGGTTGGTTCCACATGAGAGAAAACAAACAAGCAGACAATGTTCATAGTTTGTGTGATTGTCTCTGTTGATTTGAGACATAAGAGATAAAAGCCACGACCATATTTAGAACGCGCCACGGTACCTCTTGTTCTACAGTGCATGAGGATCACCAATAATATTAGGCGTGGATGAACATTGTTGATCCTTGTAGTAGTGGTGGTGTTGACATCAATGGAGGAATCAAGATTGGTCACGTGATGGGTTCAAAGTCGATATCATAGGAAGGTGTGTTGAAGATGCACGCTTTGGGTTGATGATGACCAAGATCTCGAAGGTTTTGGAAACCTTGTATAAGGTTCTCCAAGGTCATTGACACTCTAGTAGAAATAGGAGTAGAGTCGACATGTCTTTCACCCGAATTGGAGAGGTGAGGAGAAAGCAGAACCTCTTTCGTGTAATTGAATGTTCCATCGATTGCTTCACTTGTACTATTTTCAACATTCCTCTCGACTTCTAAATTGGTGCATACTATTGTTTCTTGATCCGCAAGGTCCTCGGCATAATAAATTCATCTTCACCCATATCGGTATACTCTTTAGAGCGTCACCTACAAAATTGTTAGGGAGAAGAAGGCACTACAATGGGTTGTTCATCATCATCGGACCCACTGTCGAATGAGCTTCCAAAGTTTACGCACTAATAGTTGGAGATGCTTGAATCTGCATTTTGGTTAGCCATATGTCGAGCATAACCCAGTAATCGGTCAGTAATCAAGGTCAATTACCAAATATGACCCCTGTCCTTGAACATTAGGCTTGTCTTCTAGATACCTCAGATTCAATGTCTCCTCGATCTTGGCGGATACATTGTAAACTCAGATGCCTTACTATGAGCGAATACCCCTGATGTAACCATCATCGACTTTCTCATCAAATTTGCCCAATGGATCACTGGTATTCAAAATTGTCACTTGGCGACCAAACGGTTTAAGGTAATGAATAACGGGAACTTTCCAAAAAAAGTTCATATGGTGTTTTAAGATGTGGTCTAGTAATGGACACTCTATTGAGTACATAACAAGTTGTACCATGACCTCGGTCAAAACATGGTAGGAAGTTTAGAGTGCGCTAGCATTGATCTTGCAGCCTCTATTAAGGTTCTATTTTTAGATTCGCCACCCCATTTTGTTGAGGGGTTCTTGGAGTGCTATAGTCCCTTTTATTCCCTTTAACTGCGAGTTCTATCAATTGCATTTTGAACTCGTACCATTATCACACCTAATTCCTTTCACCTTTTGTTCAACTGATTCTCAATAAGAGTAATGAAGTCTTTCAATCGTCGGATGTTTCATCTTTGGTCCTTAGAAAGAATACCCAACAAAATTTGCTATAACCATCGGTGATCACTAGACAAAAATATTTATGATCAATGCTTCTCACTTTAGTTGGACCAAACAGATCCATATGAAGCGGTGAAGAGGTTCGAAATAATGCTATCGTGGCAGATGAGAACACCTTTGTATGAGGCTCGTGTTGCTTTCCTTTGTTGCATGCAACACAGTTATGATCATTGGTGAATACTTTGGCAGAAGACCTTGAACAAGACCCGCTTTAGAGAGTCGGTTTATGGTCTTGAAATTGACATGGGCCATCCTTACGTGCCATTTGGTGGACTCGTCCACGGATGCTTTAGCCACCAAACATGTTAAGTCACTTGTTGGATGGACATTAGTTAAGTTGAATGTATAAAGATTGTATTGCGAGGAACCTTGATGAGAATTGAAGTATCTTACGGGAGTTTGAAGTCTTTAGACAAGACAAGACATTCATCCTCTGTGAAGAGTACTTTGTTCTTAGTGTCACAAATTTGTGAGGCGAAAACAAATTGAAGTGTTGAAGTTCCTTTACATAATAAACATTCTCAAAGTCCGGTGAGGTGTTTTGATGGTCCCTTTTCGAAGAATTCATCCATCACTTCCTCCAAAGGTTACATTGCCTCCTCCTTGATGGGTATAAAGTGATGCATCATGTCCTGTTTCCGACATACTTCTAGAACTACCACTGTCAACAATTCCAACATCTTTATGCTTAAGGGATGATCCTACAACAATGAAATATCTGAGAAAATTAGTACACTATGGAGGCTCAGTCATTGTCGACTTGAACACCTTATGGATCATATGAGTTGTGCCATGTAGAAGTATAAGATCCACTATTGTTCTTGGGTTTCAATGAAACTTAGGTCTCTGTTTATTCAAGAACAACTTCTCACCGAGGTCTTGACAATGAAGATCCCAAATACCTCTCCCATCGGTCATAGGGTTAACATATCTAGGCCAATAACCATTTTTAAAATATTCTTTGGTTGGTTGAACATATGGTTTTCAATTGATCTTCTCGAGAAAAAGAAGTATTATAATTAGTAGCTTGTGGAACATAAGGTGGTATATCATTAACATTGGTCCATTGGTCTAGTATTCCTAGAATCACCACACCTACTCATTCTTTGCTCATGATAATCACAATCCTTAATTAAATGAGATTTACTTCACACACAAAACATTTCTTCCAAGAGAAGATTTATTCAAACCAAAAGAAGTATTCTTACAAGCGAAGTATTCAAACCAAAACCATGAAAAGAATTGTTTTAATAGTACTAGTATGCAAAGAATTAAAAGCAAGTCTTGAGGCAACTGTCTTGGAAGTGGATTCACAGGCGACCGTCATCATGCTTATTGGTAGTCTTGGGTGCTGAGGGTGAAGACTTGGGAAGGCGGACTTGGGAAGGCGGACTTGGGAAGGTCGAGACTTGTCATTTGAATCACACTCTGTAGACCCTTGCTTGGAGGACTTGTCACTTTGATAACACAAGAGACAAAGTCATTAGTAGAAGTATTAGGGTGCGGCATGTCTCTTGACTTATTGCCATACGGATGGTGTGATCCATCAAAGTCATTAATAGTGGAAAGGTCAATGGGCATGTGCTTTCTTTCTAATTGGTCCACGTCTGACATGTAGGTCACCTTCTTTCACAAAATTAGCTAGGCCTGCGATGTAGATTTCGTGTGTCATCCCTAGCTTCTAAGCCTACATATTTCTTAAAGCCTAAAGCCCTGTGAGAATTGGAAGCTTGACTACTATAAATGAAACCGACTAGCTTATCACCATTCATAATCCATTCTTTATGCTAGCAATTTCCTCCTTAAGTTTCTCCTTAAGCTCTAGATTTTCGACTCTACATACACTCTTAACTTCTCGAGACCATTTTAATTCATTTGTAGCACATTCGAGATCTCTTTCTAAAACACCTATTTTCTCATCATAAGCTATTTGATTCTTACGAAACCAAACCTTTTGTCTTTCTAGTGTTTTTAAAGCACGTTTATAAGCTTCTACTTCACATAGCATTCATTATATTTAGGTTCCATAATATCATAAGCTTGTTTAAGTTCATTATAACGTTCACTACAACCAAACAAGCAGTTTTGTACGAGATACCCATCAAGGCAATCGATCATGCCTATCCTCACAAGTACGACTTGCAATCAACCCAACATTATCGGGACCATCATTATCATCCTCCTCATGTTGCTTCCGGTCCACATTGCTATCCAGAGTGACCAAAGCGGTGAACCCTTTGAAGTTCTGGCTCTTCCCGATCACTGGCGATAAGAAGTGTATCTTGTCTCATCACCGACTTTCTGTCTTTGCATTCTCTAGAAAAGTGACCCATCTGTTGGCATGTGAAGCATTTAACCTTCTTCTTGTCAAACCTTGTGGATCTCGTCCTTTGAATCAAACCTTACGCCGACTCTGCGTTCAAAGTTCTTGATATCCATGGAAAGCATTGCCAAGCGCCACTTTAGCTTCATCTCTTCCATCTCAATCGGGTCCACTTGCAGTCAAAATCTTCATAGGCGGATCTGCTGAGGATCATAATCGACAAAGAAAGATCCAAGAACATCTTCCATAATTCCACTTGATCTAGGATGAGAGCTTGATGAAGGGGCGACATAAGATGATGAAGGATATGGGCTTGGACCATAGCTAGACTTTGGAGTAGAGGCTCCAACAAATGCGATATGACTAGCGAAGAAGATGATCGAAAAGGGCTTTACATCATGTTCAAGAGCTTTAAGTTTGTGGTACAGACTCATCAAAGGTAAGCATGTCCAAACCACCTTTAGCTTTTAAAGTTATGCTTACATGTAGCAGGATGGAGGTAATGACCTCGAAACTTAGATTCTGATCATCATTATCCGGCTTTGCACTGTGTCGATTCAATGACTTAAAATCTTGTGAAACTTATCATAGCCCTTGTGAATTCCTTCCTCTTCAGAGATTTGAAAGTCTGGCTGTTGTCTCGGCATGGACTTCTTGATCTCCTAGACTCCTCATTCCCCCGAACTTGCCTTAATTGCTAACCATATATCCTTAGCATCTTGCATGAAGTGAAAATCACTCAGTGATCCTCGGGAATAGCTTGCGAAGAATAGTTCGACCTTGGTTTCTCTCGAGCGCCGGCAACTCTTGGCGATTTTGGGAGGAACATTCATCATATTACCGGAAGACATCCGTGGTAGTTCTCTTCAATTTGTTCCCCTTCATAATTATCGCCATAGATTCCAATCAATGTTGGAGATCGATTCGCATCTTCATCGCCCAGATCATATTCCTCCTTTTAAGGTAAAGAAACTTAGCATTGCTATTAGAGACTTAGTTGTTGCGGATGGGTGGAGTTTTGGTTGTTGGTGAGTTCGGTATCAACATCTGAACCGGCATGATGATTTTGTTATGGTTGTATGGGTGTTTAGAAAAACTTGTCCTTAGTATCGTAGAGACTCTCACGAGGCTCGATACCACTGTTGAAACAAAGCAGACCTTGAAAGATCTTGAGCTCGTGGATCGTTATGTATGCCTATGTAATCACAAGCACAATAAAGACAATCTCTACAACTTATATTTATCGTGAGAATATAAACACAAGTAATAACTAAGAACTTCTTGATCCTCTATGGATCTTTATATTAACTAAAGCGGGTTTTCCAATCGGTACATAACTCTTTCTAATGTGTTCCTTTTATAGACAAGGAACCCTAAACAATATCGCTAAACCGTTTTCCAAGAAGCGTATATTCATAAAACTAAATAAGATATACCAATCACTTCTAATAAAGCTCATGTATATCCACGCTAAATAAACTAAACACGGAATAAACACTTGTAAAACAGACTAATAACTATTATACTTGAGAGATTATGTCTTGGTAGAATCCACTCTTCTTGACGAGACACTTGGCATTAATTTGACATAATCCGAACTTACATAATTCGACAACACTTAGTGTGGGGGATTGATGAGTGTCTAAATCTCATCATTTTATCTTGTCTGACGCAAAACATTTGAAAACACTCGAAATGCATCAAAATGATGAAAATATCACAAACAAGTGTTTTATGTATTTTAAATGCAAAAATATCAAAATACGGTGAAAAGCGATATCAAGTTTGCATAATTGGCGTTTAGTCCCCAAGTTTAAAAGTTGTCAAAAGCAGGTCCACGGTATATCAAAATAAAGAAAATATCATTTTAAGTCCTTGAGGATTCATAAAGTTGTCAAAACAAGTCCTTGAAATTCAAAAATTGCAAAATTACAACTTTAGTCCCTCAACTTTTAAAAATGACAAAAATGGTCCTTGGATATTAAAAAAATGGAAAATAATCATCATTGGTCCTTGTACTATTCACATATGGCAGGAATGGTCCTTGTGAGAGCTTTGGAAACTTGTCAAGATTGGTCCTTCAACTTTGGCAGAATTACAACTTTGGTCCTTGTACTTAACTAAAACCAATTAGACCCTTTTGTATTTAGAACCACCTTGACCCAAAAGAACCCTGCCATGCCCTGACCCCCCATTTTGGACCCCATTATTATAGCGGTGATCAAACAAAGTCGAACCCACCTTAAAACCACCTGATGTTCACTTTCCTCTTCCTCCTCGTGATAGTGAAACCAGGCTGGTTTTCACCCCTCCTTTCCACCTCACCCCTAACACACATATACCATCCCTTTCCACCTATACACCATCCATGACCAATTAATGCATCCCCATGCAGGTTCTTGTAGCACTCATGAAACCTCTGTTTTGCTTTCCAAATCACTCTACTCCATGACTACTTCACATATTGTCCCTCCACCTCACATAACATCCCAAACTTCTTTAATTACTCAAAGCTGTCTCAAGCAACCATTTGCACTTTTGGCGTAAAAGTAAGTTTAAAGGCTAGGATGAGTTTGACTCGATCAATGGCGAGATTGTTGATGGGATATGTTCGAGAATCAGTGGGAGTCTCAAAATGCTATAAAGAAAGAGGAGAAGCGAAGAAAAGATATCTAGTGTAATTTCACTTAGTTTATGTCGAATTAGTTAAACTTTAATTTCGATGTATGTTTAAGCTTTCTAGTGTTGAATTAAGTGTTTTCGATGTATTATAAACCTTTATCAATAAGCAATTCAGTTTATGTTCATGATTTGATTTATGCATTTTCAAAGTTCAAAATCTCAAATTGTTTGAATGTTGTTTGTAGTGGATGATAAGGACTCATAAGCGATATAAGCTCCTCGGAAAGCTTATTAAAGCTTTTAGATACCTTAAAACTACTGTTTAGTAAAAAAAAATACCAAAATACTCAAAAATAGTGGAAAAATCAAAAATTTGTGGAAATGAAGATCAAGACATTGGAGCGGGGTTAATAAAGGATTGCCTTGGGTTTAGTGCTTGGGAAGCTATAGGATCTATTCTCGATCCTTGGTTCTCATGTTTCACTTGGAATCATCTTGTAAGCAATTCTTCATTTTGGCATTTCCTTGTTTGATCATTCAATAGCTTAAAACTTTGTAAGTTCATGTTTATCGATCTTAGTTAAGTATAATTAAGCTTTAAAACCGATCACTTGTTCTTTTCAATTTGTAGTTATCAAAATCTCATTTTCACAGTTAATTTAGCATAATTGTAATTTCTCAGTCTTTTGTTGTTATTACTGTGGTTTAGTGCTTATTCAGTCTTGATATATGATATTATAAGGTCTTAAATCAAGTTCATGGTTTCAATCTGTTAAATTCCTTGGAAATCTTTAAAACAGTCATATAAAGGAGTGTTTGGATCTGTATATTAATCTGTGTTAGAAGCTTGTTGTGTTGTTCATTGTTGTTGTTCTGAGTCACTTAGGTTCCTAATAGTCAAGATAAACCATATAAACTAGTTCTCATTAGTTAAAAAGTCAAAATAAAGTTTGATCTTGTACTGCTTGTTAACTGTTGGACTTTAGAATACATAATCATACATACTAGCTTATAAGTTGTTTATCTAGCTAAAATTAGTCTCATATTAGCTTAATATAACAAATTAAGTAACCTAGGATCATTCTAATCTCACAAAAGTCAACTTGGTTTAATTTCTTAAAAAGTCAAAGAGTGCTCTGTGCACAGTTGAGGTACCCTATTTCACAAGCCTTCAGAAAGCTTATCAGTTAGCTTAAGCTTGTGTAAATTAGCTTTTTGAGAAGCTCACCTAGCTATCTCTTTAATCCAGTACTAGTTTTTCCATTTTCGACTTATTAGATAAGCTTGCAATTGCTTTTAGTTTTGTCCATTTCTGTGTTCATCGACCATTCGGTGTTCATAAGATTTTCAAAAGCTTCTCACAAGCTCATTTGTGAAAGCGAACTTTGTAAATTAGTTTTTAGATAGCTCGGTTAGTAAGCTAGTTAATTCCGGTGGTTGTTTTCATTTTATAGCTTATTTGAGTGCTTAAATTAAGCTAAAGGTGCCTAGTAACTAGAAGTTCCTTTGTGTAAAAGCAGATAATATCTAAGTGCTTATTTGGAATTTGTACTGCTTATTTCCAAGTAATTGAACTTTTTCAGTTTTCAAATTAGCTTATTACATTTGTCTAGCTTAATTTCAGTTAGCTCTTAGCTTATTTACTAGCTTATAGCCATCTTTGCTTAATCTTGTGCTTATTTTCTTTCTTTCATAACTGTTGGAATCATAAGCTCATAACTGAGCTTATTAGTGACTTTTAGAAAAAGTTGTAGTTGTGAAAAGTGCTTATAATCATTAGCTTAACAAGTTTGTAAAGAAAAATCAAAAAAATAAAATATTAGCAAAAAGGAGTTGCTGGGATTCGAACCCTGGCAACCCAGCTCACCACACCACACACACACCATCTGCCCTAGGGACTTTTTTAGTTTTTATTTGCATTTTTTAATATATAACCCATCTTTGTACAATAAGCTTATACGAGCTTAATTGCTTATTTATAGCTTATTTGAACTAGGTTTTTCTACTTTTGTATTTTTATAGAATTGTATTAGTATAAAGTATTTTATAAAAAGTTTGATTTTCTAAATAGTTTTAGTATTTTAAACATTTAATTAGTGTAAAATAGTATTTAATTCATAATAAAAATATAAAAGTCTGAAAAATATAAATCTTTTCTAAAATTTTCTTTTATCATATAGTGCGTAAGAAAATTGTTTTTACACTTGTAGGACTTTTATTTCATAAATTTTACGTTTTGCTTTAACTGCTGCTCGTAATTTTATACTTAACATCGTTTTCATTTTAATTTACGTTTTTAGATAATTTAAGTTTACGTTTTAGTTAAAATAGTTTATTTAAGATATTTTGTTTTATAAAATCACAAAACATCATTGTAAAAATAGTGATAGCGTTTATTTAATATATTTTAACTTTTAATTTCCTTTAATTTGCATTTAAGTCATTTGTAATTTATTAATCTTTTCTTTAGGTATAATTATTCATCAAAATCCTTACTAATCACTATCCTTAGTGATTATTCGATTCTATCGTGTTAAACACCAATTCATCCTCCGTGGGACTTAACGACCCGGGAATCCACTATATTCTACGATCTAAATTGCATTTGTTTCGAAATTGTTTAAGTTTATTACGGTTGGCCATTCACAAGTGGCTAGCTTGAGTGATTAAACTTGACGGTTCGGGACCAATCAAAGCTTTATGGTTTTTATACATTTAGATATCAAATACCAAATCCTAAAGTTCACATGTAATTACCATTTTAGTGCAGAAAAACAGGTTGGATAATGGGTCAAAAGGGTTCTGGTAAAAAAATAACTTGTGGTGAGGATTGAAATGGTTGGCTCTGTTTGACTTAAAAACATCTTTTGCAGTTGTAATTTTAACAGGTTCTTGAATGAAAACAATGTATGAAGTTGTATGCACTAACATTACACTTTAAATGATTTCCGACCCATTTTGACATGCTTCTTTCCTAACCCAATACTTTAATTTAGGGTGAAAGCTAAAGATACGCAACGTGATTTTTCAGAACTACCGATGTACGCAACGAATTTTGAAAATTACCATTATGCATAATATACTTTCAAATTTGGAACAATGTCATAATATGACGGTAACTAACAAGTTACCGGTCACAAACTTTCAAAATGATGAATGGTCCACGTGACTTGCGTTGACTTTCACTGGTCATCCCTTGACTTTATTTTCGGTTAAAAAGTTTGATAATGGTCCTTATGGTCATTAACTTTCAGTTAGTCCGTTTTCATCCGTTTTGTCGGTTTTCTTACGTTTTGTCCGTTTTCTTACGTTTTATCGATTTTCATCCGTTTTGGCCCTTTTCTTAAATTTTTGTCCGTTTTATCCGTTTTCTTCACGTTTTGTGCATTTTCTTTCGTTTTGCTGCTTTCTCTTTGTTGTTTTACGTTTTGTTCGTTTTCAGACGTTTTATCGGATTTAATTCGTTTTGTCCTTTTTCTTACATTTTGTCCGTTTTCTTACGTTTTGTTCGTTTTGTACTATTTCAACATGTTGAAAATTTTTTCCAAAAGAAAAAAATTGGAAAAAATTTTCAAAAAAAATTGGAATTTTTCGCAATTTTGAAAAAATAAATAGGAAAAAAAATTTCAAAAAAAATTTGAAAAAAATTAAAATTTGAATAAAAATTGAATAAAAAAATATTTTCAAATATTTTTAAAAAAATATTTTCAAATATATTATTTTTAAAAAAAATCTTTAAAAAAATATTTGAAAATTTTGAAAATAAAAATTTCAAAATTTTTTTGGGTCTGTGGCCGTCTGATATGACGTCTTTCTTAAGTGTACCGATCTAGACGCTGCTTTTTTTTGTTCCAACAATGTAACGAACTTTCTGTTTTGTACCAATCTACCCCATGAAACTTGTTTAACCGCACCAAAACAATTTTGCCCATTTTGCACGTTTTGTCCGTTTTGCACGTTTTATGCGTTTTACATTTTAAATCGATTTTAAATGATTTTGCACGCCGCTTGCGTTATCACGTTTTCATCCATTTTGCCGTTTTGTTCGTTTGCATACGTTTCGCATGTTTTGAGCGTTTTGCCCTTTTGCATGTTTCATCCGCTTTTGCCCGCTTTCATTCGTTTGCTGCACGTCATTTCGCATGTTTTGAACGTTTTTCCCCTTTTGCATGTTTCATCCGTTTTGCACATTTCACACGTTTTGCATGATTTCATCCGTTCTTACGTTTTGTTCGTTTTACATGTTTTCACTGTGTTTGCACACTTTTCCTATTTTGCACGTTTCGTGCATTTTACTCATTTTGCGTTTTGTCCGCTTCGCATGTTTTACATTTTGCCCGTCTTTGCGTTTTCGGTTTTGCATATATTAGTCCGTTTCGTCTATTTTTTTATGTTTCGGATGTTTTCATCTATTTTTGCCCGTTTCGTCCGTTTTACATATTTTTATACTGTTTTGCATGTTTCGTCCATTTTGCCCGTTTTCATCTGTTTTTGCGTTTTGCACAAGCGGACAAACATGTGCAAAAGCAGGGAAAACATGTAAATATGAATAAAATGCGTAAAGCGAACAAAACATGTAAAAGCGAGGCGGCGAGCAAAACGGACGGCGTGCAAAATGGACGATAACGTGCGAAAACATCCGAAATGTGCGAAACATGCAAAATAGAGCAGCGGACGAAAACATGCAAAAGGTGCAAAAGCGTTCAAAACGTCGATAATGTATTTAAAGCGGCGGCGCGCATGCAAAAGCGGATGGCGATGCAAAATGGGCGAAAATGTGCAAAACCGAACATAAGCATGTAAAAGCGAATGAAAATGTAAAAGCGATCAAAACGTGTGAGAGCGGATGAAAACATGCTAAAAGCGTGAAAATGTGCAAAAGCGGACGAAACGACAAAAGCGTGTGAAAATGAAAGTACGTTATATTAAGTGGGATAAAAATAATACGCGTATTAGATCGATACGTTTGAAAAATGCGTTCTTATTATCTGACCAAAACCTTTAATAAAAATGTCGGTATGATGCATAGCGGTTTCAAACTTTTTTCGTTGGCGGGTCATCTTTGGGTAGAATGGAACAAAAAGAAAGTTTGTTACATTAAGTGGAACAAAAAAATGCGCGTCTTAGATCGGTACACTTGGCAAAATCGTTCTTTATTACGGTAAAACCCTCTTTTTTAAGATTTTAAAAATATATATATATTTGAAAATATTTTTTTTAAATATTTAAAAATATTTTTTATTCAATTTTTTTTTGAAATTTTTATTCAAAATTTTAATTTTTTCAAATTTTTTTGAATTTTTTTTCCTATTTATTTTTCAAAATTGAAAAAATTCCAATTTTTTTTGGAAAATTTTTTCCAAATTTTTTCTTTTGGAAAAAATTTTCAACATGTTGAAACGAACAAAAGCGTAAGAAAAGCGGACGAAATGTAAGAAAAGCGGACAAAAACAATTAAACCGATAAAAGCGTCGAAAACGAACAAAACTTAAAACAACAGATGAAAGCAGGCAAAACGAAGAAAACGAAAAAAACATAAGAAAAGCGGATAAAAGCGGACAAAATGTAAGAAAATGGCAAAACGGATGAAACCGATAAAAGCGTGAAAAACCGACAAAAACGGATGAAAGCGGAAAACGGACTAAATCGAAAGTTAATGACCATGGGACCATTCAAACTTTTTAACCGAAAATAAAGTCGAGGATGACCGAAAGTCAACGCAAGTCACATGGACCATTTCATCATTTTGAAAGTTTGTGACACGGTAACTTGTTAGTTCTGTATCGTCACAGACATTGCTTCAAATGAAAGTATATTGCGTCTGATGGTAATTTTCAAAATTTGTTTCGTCGTGGTGATTCGAAAAATCGCGTTCGTATCTTTTAGTTTCACCCTTTAATTTATCCTGTTTGAGATAAAACAAAACCCATATCAACCCATTTATGCGTAACACTAATTGCATCCTTTAGGTATATTGACTTACCACCATATGATGGTATTCTTCATCAATGGAAACACTGGAAAGGTACATATGCTCTTTAATTTCAAGTTATGTGATTTTTTTGTATTTTAATATATGTTGGTTTGGTTTGAATATGGGAATGGGAATGGGATTGGGATTGTTTGGTAAGATATGCTAATTTTTTTTTATCATAATTTATGACATTAAAGAAAGTATTGAAA
This sequence comes from Chrysanthemum lavandulifolium, assembly GCA_022545495.1. Lineage (NCBI taxonomy): Eukaryota > Viridiplantae > Streptophyta > Magnoliopsida > Asterales > Asteraceae > Chrysanthemum > Chrysanthemum lavandulifolium. The sequence goes on from CM040238.1 coordinate 207,473,704, forward strand.
ACATCTATTCATAATTCTTATCAAATTATTACAATGTTTTAGACGATTATTGAGTTCTTGATGTAGGTTATGTTAGCATTGCTTGCTGAAGAGATGAATTCAAGCAAAGATTCTTAGCAAAATAATAGATACCATTTGTATTAGCAATTTTTTTTATGCTAATAGAGTACACAATTGGCAAACCATTAAGGTGTTGGTTGCATTTGGTCTTTTTGTGCGGTAACACGTTTTGATGTAAATAGTTATAGTGCAACAATTAATAATTATCTATCCTTGTGAGAGGCGATATAAATTTAAATAATTAGTTCATAGTAAGTTTGAAGACCTCAATCGATAATGATATCTTTGATCGATTTTGATCAACTTTTGAGTTAATTTGGTTGTTGTGGGAAAGTAAGGACCAATGGTTTATTATGTTGGTTGCATAGCCAAATTACTTGGACAAGGAGGTTCTCGCAAGTACCATTGGCTATGGAATTGTCTTAGATACTCCAAATATGATAGGGACCGAACGAATTTGATTACATGTGGAGTTCTTCTTTGGTGTTGTTCTTTGCCTTTGCCCCAGTTGGTGGAGTCCTCTTTGCTCTTGAGAGCGACCTCATGGTCATAATTTTTATTAGAAATGTCTATGATTAAATCATGTAAGTCATAATTTTGCAAAACAAATTGTTTTTATTACGAATTTAAGGTTTTATTATTAATCTCAACTTCTTTGATGAGTTTGAAGATACTATGATCAAAAACAAATTATAGGTGATGATGAAAATAATAAACATATATATATCAAATAAACGCAGCGGAATCATCACCAACAACGGATCCATATTGCCATATGATCAATCAAATAAAACATAGATAAGGTTTATACCTTTGTAGCGTGATTCCGGTAACGAGACACCAACGACCACCACGAATGGAATCAAGAAACCAAAAGACCAATGATGTTGGTCTTTCCCAATGATTGAAACACACTACACGTCAAGCAATCACCACTTTGATGCTAGTCTAACCTTTTCACAAACACCTTGCAAGAGACTACAATAGAATGAGCAAGGAAGAAGATCAAAACCAAAAACCTCTTCTTTGATGAATATGGGGCGTTCACTTATGAGATGGGAGAGGGATTAGGAGAACTTAATTGTAACCTTCAAATCATCATCAATTATCATAATCACAATTAATGATAATTGATATCAATATACAAGTTACACATTAGGTCCTTCAAAGTCCTAAGTCTCCCCTAGATCCCCTTCATGAGGCCGGCCATACTAAGGCCTTCAATGGCCATGCCCATTGTTGGCCCGAGTCCCAAACACAAAGTCTAACTTGATGTTTAATGGCCCGTTATTGATCCCGAGTCGTGAAGGTTATTTATAACGTAAATCGATAAATACATTATAATAAATGGTGTCTAAGTGTATATGTGTGTGACCCCATAGGCTCACATATGACTAGCCATATAATTATTTATTATGACACGAGCATACTCCAACAGCTCCCACTTGCGACGTCATAATAGTCAAGTAATTATACAAGCAATGGTTAGCGTCTAGCAACACGCCAATGCCCCTAGTGATATGTGAGGTCAGTTTCTCAAACATTTCATTAAATGGTTTATATGTCATATATCCCTTTGTTTCAGATACCATGTTGAATATTAGACATGGATCAAAAGTCATTCTAATTGTTCAACTATTATGTTCTCGATCTTGATATTGAACAAGATTACCAAGTGAATTAAGATTCATCTTAATCTCATTTGGGTACGGCCATACAAACATCTGTTCAAATCATCGAGGGGCCCAATAGTATCTAACTCCAAACCATGTGGAGGAACAAATCCTATTTTGACTGCACGTGTCATTCATGTGCTTCAAATCATTCCTGATAGTGGCCTTTATAACTACCTTGTTCAGGACAGCGTTTAACCATATCAAGGAATAAAACTCCACACATGCAAGACCTGCTTGCATCTCAAGTCTAAGGATAATAGACATAACCATTTTCGAGATTCACTATTTGACGCCGATCCATGCAGTGAATGCTCGTAGGTTGGGTCAGTCCAATGCTCATCACCATGAACAACATGTGAGTTTGGCAAAAAGGTCACCAACACACTCACAATTGTCTTAATTTGATGGTACTCCCGTACCGTCAACCGACAATGGACAAGTTTTGAATGAAGAAAATCATTCATGGATTTAAACATGCAAATATAGAATACAGTTGATATAAATGAAAACGATAATAACCATTAAATCAATTCATTATAAAATATAAACTGCTTAGCATTCCATTATCCAAATACTATAAGCAGATATGCATAAGACTACATATAGATCGAAACCGGTGTTCCCACCATGATCAAATTATGTTGTTCAAGACAACAAGTAGTCATCGAGTAAACCTTGAGAATACTTGTTTCAAAATCCATGAAAGGTATGATGATTGTGCTTTTGTATGTGTGCATTCAAGTACAATACGAGTATTGCAACAATGCATTCCATAGGGTGTTTGAAGCTAGCAAAACACCTAATTTAGACATTCATCTAAACAGTTTCTCAAACTGTAAAGTATTCTTATTCTTTTAATGTATAATGCATTAATGCTCTCAGTCGAGAACATCTAGTCAACAATGTCATCATTCATGATGATATGCTACCATGACTAGGTTTGAGCATCATTTCAGTTAAATAAGCATCAATGTATGCAAACAGAACAGAGATCCTCAAATATCCGTAAATGTTGAACATATATTTGGTCCTTTGTAGGTCCATTAGAATGTTCATTTAACAATTATCTAATGACATTCACTTAGATATTTGTTGTTATCAATCATCTTGCATTCATGCAAATGATATAATTAGTCCAATGCACAATATGATATACATAATGAATCCTTTAGTTAAACTTAAGGTTTCTATTCATGCTTTCAATCTCATCAGGTAAGATTGATTATTGAGACTCCCTCAATAATGTTTCATATTGTGTCGACTTAATAACCGCTTATGTTTATTCAAACAAACATATGTAACAAGGTTGCATGTTTTATTTTCTAAAACTCTCATGAGAAACTACATTCCAAACTAAGGAATAAATTCTAGCTTAGATGGAATAATGTTTCTAATCGTTATCAACATATGAGATTTAAGAAAATAAATACGTGCTCCCACTTGCTCTTAGTGTACATCGTCTCGATCTTATTTTAATCAAAATCAAATTAATGATTTTATGGTAAACTAAAGATCTTAGCTCGGAGATGCATGATCTAATCCACACTTGGATTCTTGTATCTTGTAGACATAATAAAGATTATATATATTCACAAACCCTTTTGAATACACATCGTCCTCGCAAATGTATTCAATAAGAAAAGAGTTTTGAAATCCTATTGTCACATTTCATTTACATGAAGATAAGTATGACAATTCATAATCTTTATACATTTAATAATTACAGGTAGGAAGATTTAATCATAGTCAATTTCTTGAGTATGAGTAGCTCCTTTCACTACTCGTGAATTAAAATGTGTGTACAAGTTTGTCCTTTTGAGTCTTCTCATTGAGAAACTCATTTTTAACCTCACAGTCTAACTGATTGGTAAGAGATCAATCAAGCTTCATGAGTGATTGTCTTCCACGGACTGCATCTTATCATTCATAGTTTTGAGCCATTCATCAGATTCACAATATGATAATGCAGCTCTTAGTTAGCAGGTTCACAATGACCCTCTAACTTATATCCCTTAGCATTGATATAAGACTATATCATTCAGGTGCAAGAAGTTTCCTTCCGGATCTATGAATGAGAGATATCATACTATGGTTTAACTTATGCATGTTCAACCTTAGTGTGACATCAGCAAGTGTACCTAGAAGGTTGTGTATATTAGTTCTTGAACAACTTCAAGATCTAAAGGTGCTCCCACTTGCTTTGTACATAGAGACTAATCTCTAGATACACAGCATCTTGAGAAACAATAAATTGTTTTCAATTGGGACATCCAAAATACATTAGTAGTTCTTGACTCTGGTTTGTTAATTACTTACTCTAAGGTATTTAACAAATTAAGAACTTCAATCAAGACATAATGGAATTCATCCCATTCCATAACACAATGGTGTCTTAAATACCTTCCAGATTGGAACCATATTGAGTGTACCCATGGCACATTCAATTTTCTAACCTTAATAACTTTGGAGGTAAGAGAGTTTAAGTCATCAAAGATCAAACAATATCAATAGAGTTTGATTTTCCATGATGGACATACCATAATGATGTGGTATTCCATGAGAATTGATGTTGTGAGACTATCCCACAACTCAATAGATGAACTTATACTCTTTGGCTTACGTATCTGCCAACCAAGTCAAACCAGATGGCATCAACAGTGTTTTCAGCCCATTGCATACTTAATTTACAAGTCGTTGACCAAGTCAATAACTTCATGTGCATGTTTTGACTAGAAAACATAAACATTTAATATATTACTATCGTCATCGTCATTTACAATTTAATGACTTCATGTACATGTATTTAACAAGAATACATAACAAGTTAACGTCTTACTTTACGTTATAAGTCTTTCAACAATTAACAGACTTGATGTTTAAGTCTTTACAAGAGACCTAAACATATTCAAGTAAAGCAATTTAGAATGCCGACTCTTGGCCTCAATAGTAATTTCAAGTTAATTTCATACTTCAAGATTATGAATTTACAATAATACATAATCATATTCTTGAACAATTCGGTGAATATGTTGAAGTAGCTTTTCATATTATCTTGACATTTGTTCTAATTAGGGCAACTTACATTTTATGTGTAGAAGTCCTAGTAGAATATTAGTTTTCTTACCTTGCAGTCAAGAAAAACTATTAGTCATATTGTTATATGTTGTATCTTGCACACAATGAAGATTTCTCCCACTTGTGCACGGCACAACATCATGCGTAATATGACAGTGTCACAGATATGATTTCATACAAAATCAAAATATAGATATGTAGAACTTTATTGTTTTAATAATGAATTATGCATAATAATTTATTAATAACATTTCAGGAAGCAACATCAGGAACGCGACAAGTTATCTAATAAAATTAATGCAATGGTTCTTATAAAAACTATGATGCTTCTCGTGTGGAAAGTAATGTATTATTTCAAGACAATCAAGAAATAATATGGGCAACCTGCAAGGTAATAAAGATTACGGCTCCCACTGGATTAGACAACATTACATGTGTTACGTCACCAGTATTAAAGTCACATAGCTCCCATTGGATTATACAACATTATAAATGTCATGTCACCAGTGGAGACTGAGTGTCGATTGGATACTTTCCTTCTTTCTTTGAATATCTACACATTATTGCTAATGTGAGTCACTTGGACTAGTAAACATGTACTTAGATATTCAATGAAGTGCATCAAGTTCTAACATATAGATGACGGGCTAGCCATCATTGATATTTTAACTTGAAAATAGTCATGCAATTCCTCCATAAGGTCTATTTTACCACAAGGGTGTATAGTACCTTATTAGGTTTATAGGGTTAAGATAATTGCTAGGTAATCATGCTAGTAATTGTCTTTACCATTTTGCGGTTTATTGATATTTCCATCTTCTAATTATTAAACTCATATTATTTTGGTAGCTATAGAAAACGTGTTCTCTAGTTATCCAAATATCTTATCTTACTTCAATGTTTCAAAACCGAACTAGGGTTATAAAACAAACTTGAAAGAATAAGATGTGCAACCATACTTAACCGTTTTGACTTTTGCAAGACATCACAATTTCTAGAGTAGGTGTGCTTTGAGTTTGATTAGAATTAGGACAATTCAAATATTCCTATTATTGTATTTCCTCTTAAAGAAAGCAGATAGGAACAAGTCTCTTTCTTACAAGAAAGAAGTACTTAGTTTGTCTTTTAACAAGAAAAGAACAAACTTTTGTTTCTGGATGTGATGCATTATATCATTAAATATGAATTTACAAAGTTCAATTTTAGTATTTTCGATAATTATCCTTTTACAAATTAATTACCCCATGTTTAAAACAATTAATTTACGAAAAAGGCTAAGATCCACATTGTGCTTCTACTATCACATCGGTTGATGCGCTAGCAATAGTAGATTCAATTGGTGGCGACGATCACCAATTGCATTACATGTGCAACTCTTAGATCCTTATGGGACTCATGGCACTAGTGAATAAGCAGCTAGTGTCAAGTAGGCATGTTTAGTCCCATCCTTGCCTCGGGTCAAGGTCTCACCGCTTAACTCGATTAAGTCATCCAATTTGAGAACGTGCAAAAATATATCTAGGTCCCACGCATAGACAATAATCACCTTGGGTTACAATTCAACCTAGGTCCCACGCATAGGCAAAAAGTAATTGCAAGTGTTCTCAAGCGATTGGATGGCATGACTTAAATTTGTGACGGGTAAAATATTTTGATGTGAATCAAAAAAGGTGTACGAAAAAGCATGCATTCATTCTTCGTAGCACAAGTTAAAAACTCTTTTTAACTTAAGTCTAAACATTGTTTTAATTTATGTGTGTCAAGTTGTCCATTTTCAAGTCTAATATACAACCTATGTGGATTATAATAGAGATTGGACAATACATAAATCGAATAACATACATAACAAGTTAAGTGTTATTTTTAAAACAATGATTTTAAGTTAAATCCATATTTAAACTTAGTTAAACTAAATCATAAGATTTAGTTTGAAAATGGTTTGTGTTGCGTTTAAAGTTTTAGAAAACGATTTGCAAGTTATATACATTCACAACATACATAATATGCAAACAACCAACACACAACCACAATATGCAAAGCCTCAACCGATGAAAGAACCTATGCTTGGTCTCGTGAGCCATCACGAGAACCAAGAGTCATCTAGGGACATAAACCACAACCACACGGAGGACTCCCACTTGCTCCAAGACCAATCAAGGACAAGTAGAAGCCCATAATGCACATGAAAAGTGAATCTGCCAGCCCAGAATTTCTGCATTCGGAGGCCCAAATGGCCTAGAAGGAGTCATCCCCGAGCTTAGCACCAAACTACAAAGTTGTGGGCCCATGAGTTGTCTACCTGCAGCAAAAATTTGGTTAAAAAATACGCCACCAATCATCGGAAACGCCGCTTTTACTGCAGCTTGTACGAGCAGCCATTTTGCGTCTTTATGTCTTTTATGCTTCGCCATTCCATTCCAAGCATCGGTTACAATATATAGAATGTAAAATACAACTAATCTACTATCTATCTATTGTAAAATGCCCAAACAATGGCAAAACCAAATTAAAATTCATACATATAAGCGAAACAATGGCAAACCCCAAATAACAAGAAATTAACGACAATCACAATCATTCATAGCACAAGTGGTCTAGGTTTTCATCGGCTTTGCATATACACATAATAATACCATAAAATTATGAACATAACAAGGAGTTGGCTAATCCCATGAGCAAACATGCATGTATTTGCCATGGGAACAATTTAAATGACATGAAATAAAAGAATTAGCCAACGAATCGAAGAAATAATCAACAAGAATTAAAACCCCGATTGGTACGCGAGTAAAATGGATTTAGGTTCTCAAACCTACTGATATTAGACCTTCTAAAAATCATTTTACCACAGAAAATTAAGCCTTAGGGGCTGTTTTCAAATCGTTTCAAGAATCGATTAAAACAACGCGATTAAAGCCATTTTAAGCGCATCGAACACATTGTTTAATTAAAATGCGAAACCAATGGCCATAGGACCAAAAATCACAGATGTTTATATTACTAATAACATTCTTAATCCATGAAAAATGGAGCCCTGGGGCTGTTTTGAAAGTGGTTACAAAAACACTTAAAAACACGCGTTTTGACCATTTTTCGATACCCGATAATCATATGGCACATATGATGGCTCGTGATACCACTATAGGTGATGATGAAAATAATAAACATATATATATCAAATAAACGCAGCGGAATCATCACCAACAACGGATCCATATTGCCATATGATCAATCAAATAAAACATAGATAAGGTTTATACCTTTGTAGCGTGATTCCGGTAACGAGACACCAACGACCACCACGAATGGAATCAAAAAACCAAAAGACCAATGATGTTGGTCTTTCCCAATGATTGAAACACACTACACGTCAAGCAATCACCACTTTGATGCTAGTCTAACCTTTTCACAAACACCTTGCAAGAGACTACAATCGAATGAGCAAGGAAGAAGATCAAAACCAAAAAAACCTCTACTTTCATGAATATGGGGCGTTCACTTATGAGATGGGAGAGGGATTAGGAGAACTTAATTGTAACCTTCAAATCATCATCAATTATCATAATCACAATTAATGATAATTGATATCAATATACAAGTTACACATTAGGTCCTTCAAAGTCCTAAGTCTCCCCTAGATCCCCTTCATGAGGCCGGCCATACTAAGGCCTTCAATGGCCATGCCCATTGTTGGCCCGAGTCCCGAAACAAAGAGTCTAACTTGATGTTTAATGGCCCGTTATTGATCCCGAGTCGTGAAGGTTATTTATAACGTAAATACGATAAATACATTATAATAAATGGTGTCTAATGTGTATATGTGTGATCCCATAGGCTCACATATGACTAGCCATATAATTATTTATTATGACACGAGCATACTCCAACATGTGCTAAACTTTATAAATATCGAGAGGCTAAGGTTATGTATCAAGTCTAAAATAAACAACACCTATATGTTATTATTGAGCTGCAAGTCTTTTGTGTTTGATACGTTGTTTTGCAAGATGGTGTAATGAGTGTTGAATGTTTGCACTGGCCGACGATATGAAGCTATTTATGCCAATTAGTTTACGCCAATTATTTTATTGTTGGAGAAGTTGGGACAAGTTTCGATATCGTGTGGCTTCATATGTATTATGGTTTGGATTTTTAAAGTTCAATTCGTGAATGGCGACTCATTTGGCGATGAACATTTGTTCTTGTTGTTTCTTTGATGCAATTTAGTTTTGTTTTGACTAAAGACATCGATATTTTTAAGTGGATTATTCTATTTTCCGGGTTCGTCTTCATAAAATGTTCTAATGAATTACTTGAAGTTGAAGCGCATTCGGTTTAGATTGATCGATGATAAGTTACCAAGGAATTTCTTTTGTCATTATGAAAGATGCAAGTTGAGTTGTGGTTGTAGTAATAATTTACTATTTTTCATTCTTAAAAACGTTGGACGTTTATTAGGAGACGACAACGCATGAATGTTTATTAGGTTAATTATGGCAAATTCAATTGCTTATCGAATAATTCACGCATTACCTCATTCTTTCTATCATATATTAATTGAACATGTTTACGCTATCAGTTTTCTTATCATCTCATTACTTAATGGTAGTACTTTCATGGGTTCATGATGCTCACATTGCAACCGGTTTAGTTGGGGGTATTGTAAAACAAGCAGTTGAAACGATGGACACGTTGAGAGTAGTGGCTGTGAAAGTTCTCTAAAGGATTTACTCTTAGTATGTTATAGTTGACTTATGGTTGTTGAAGGTTTTAGTTCTCTGTTGCTTAGGTAGTTAATGGGCTTAATTGTCATAATCATGTAAGCTAACTCTTAGTGTTTGTTTATTTCCCATTGTTGTTTTGTAGTTGCTTAGGTTCCTTTTTATCCAACAAGAACTTAATGGGAGGTGTAAAAGAATTAATGAGCTTTAACCTCAGAATTGTGTGTATGACTTTACTGAAATTTGTTTAATAGTCAAACACTTATGTATACATTATGCCAAAGCTAAATGAATTTGAATTTCATGTAAGCTATTATACACCATTACTATTGATTTTATGGAATCAAGGGTGGTTCGTGAATTCTAAACTAAGATCTGTAAAATTCCACCCCACATATTTCTTATTCTTGTCTTTTCTCTTAAAGACTATTTACCTGTTTGAGAATAGTTGGTGAAGACGATATATGGACGTTTACTATTTTAATAATTAGAAACCATATTGTTTATCTTATCATTAACATATGACTTATTATCCCCTAAAATTTTTGAACCTATTTACTTTCGTGATTCAACGAGTCTATAATTGTTTATAGAATCGTTGACTTATTATTTATTATTTGTTTAAAAAATTTGAACTTATATAATTCATTTTCGTGTATTACTTTCTTCACCCACTCAACTTTTTAATGAATAATTTCTTTAACAACATGTGAATTTCACTGTCTACAAGCAATTATGACGTATACCAAACATTACATGTTTTACCCATTACCCAATAGTTATTTTTACACTAACCATAAACCTATAAAACATGAATCATTTATAATAACCATTATTGCTACAATTGAGCAAGATATCAAACATTTCTAAGAAGTATTTAAAGGTTTATGATCATTGTTAGAACACGTGTTCAACTATATAAATGACATGTTTCATACCATACTTTAAAATATGTATACTCTTATCAACAAACTCTTTTTATATTGATTTTGATTTTATTTATTGTTTTCATATATAGATGTTTACGGAATGAACATGAAGTCTTTCAAGTGTTGGCGTTAAGCTGCATAGCTTTGCTCTCCAACACTATCTACCCGTTGGAGAAGAAGATACATGCATATTTATTTTCTATGAGCTGTTAGGGTGTATGCGACATGGGCATTGGGTATTAAATCGATTGCCTCTCGCACACATCATTTGCTATTCAAGACAACCGATTATGGGGACGAATTTTCAATGATTGACGAATTTTCTCATTCTTCCTTTCATACATTAATCAAACATGTTTACATTATCAGTTTTTAGTCTAATTAACCTTTTCGTGCTTAATGGAATAAATCAGTTAGCAAAGACTCATTTATTGTTTTCATATTTGGATTATTGGGTTGTTACTTATACATATACAGGAGAGTTGAAGGATAAAATATTATTACTTGGATGCTCTTACTATACGGACCAAGCTTAGGTACATAACAATATATGGGTTGGAATGGGTCAGTATATCGTTTGCTATAAAAAAGACATGGGATCAAGTGGGTTAAAGTGACTGGTCTTAGAGCTTCTATAACACTTAATAATATATCTCCATGTTAAATTTTGTATATTTCAACTTTTGCAAGACGTGGACTCACATGAATAAATTTTTTACTGGATAGGATGACAAAAGAGGTACAAAAGAATCTTCTGCGAGAGTATGGGCATCATTTGACAATATATACAACTTTCGGGTAAGCCCTTGGATATTCTTCAAAAGCGGAAGATTTTTTTTTATTTATGAAAGCAGTTTGTGTATGGTTGTAAATCGAATGTATTCACGCATATTTTAAATTTAACAAATAACAAATTTACGTTATTCTTTTATTATCATCTCGTTTATCTATTTTTTAAAAAATAACCCGGGGTGTCGGCGGATTCTCAAAGTAGTAGGTATATAAACTAACGTTGTCTAGTGCAATGAAATTGAAACATTAAAATTGTTAATATGTAGTCCCCAATCACATTCATTTCACTATTTCAGCAATGAAATCTTCATTTTTGAAATATAGATTATTTCAATTTGACTAATGATTTGAGCAACGTTATAATCTATCATTATTCAATCAGGTTACTTGACAAAAATCTAAACTGCACATGACTCAACTATATATAGAGTTCTCGACATTACATGAATTTGGAGCTATACGATCGACATGCTTAATTGATATATCCGGTTGTATGTTTTGTCTATTCATTATTTGATGTGCAACTCGGATATTCTGTCATTTTTCATACTACCTTTGATTTTACATATCTCAATAGACTCGTTACACGTATAAGTTATACTTATGCATATTAATGATTTCTCATAACTTTGTACATATAAACAAGTATAAAAACATGGGCTTGTGTTTTAATGACACTCATATTGTGGGGGAAGCTCCACAACCAAAAATTTGTGAGTTCAAACCTATCGGTACATGTAAGATAGATATGTAGTATAAATATTATCAGATGGTTAAAAATTAAAATTGTCGTTCTAAAAAAACAAGTATAAAAATAACATACCATTTCTATTAACAGGTGTAAGGGAATTTAATGTGGAAGAAAGAAAAAAAAAAAGTGATTATGTAAAGGTAGGTCGGAGGTAGGAAGATATGGATGTTACATTTTACTTGTTTTTTGGTATGCTTTGGTGGTACTCTTATTGGATTTCACCGACACCAAGCATTTGTGATGCCACACCAACTCTTCCAAGCAAAAAGCAAATGTGTCATTGGTTTAGAAAGCGACTTCGCATAACATCACTTACAAAACATGACAAAATAACCTCAAAAAAGTCGTTTTTTCACTTTAGGGTACTTAATAATACCTCTACATAAACTTACAATTAGGGTAAAAGCAAATATAGATTGACTATTCTTTTCTAAAGTATCGACATAAAACACCTGTTTTCTTCATTAATAATATCAACGAGTTTGATCTTAACCTAACATCATTAAGTCCATTTACCATGCGGTCCTATTCTCATCATCAACACTAACAGGGTATTCGCATGTTACGGTGCCGGGTATTCTGAAATAAAATACCCGAGAAATTATGTATTCTAATTTATTATTTTCTTTTTAACAATAAATTTATTAATATCAAGATTACATGTGACGTATTTCAATTCTTTAACTAATGTCAATGTTTTTCATTATACGATAATGATAGTAAATATTTTATTGAGCAATGTTTTTTCGTCGTTCAAAATTCTATTTGATTTATATAAAGCTAAGTTTTATGGATACGAGTGTTAAAAAAATATGAAACCAACAAACCGCTACCTGGCCATTTCAATCGAAACCGCAAAATGATAACTAAGAAAGCGACGAACCTTCTTATCGCGGTTCGATTTCGGTTTTTATTGTTAAATATAGCTATTACCCGAATCGATCCGTGTTTTATATACATGTAGTAATAAACAAATTGATACTGGATTAGAAATATTTGTAGTAGGATAAAATATAGAGAAAAATATTTTGTAATTTTAATTTTGTTATTTGTATTTCTTAAATTGTAGTTTTTGTGTTTGAATAGTTTGTATAATATGCTTTATTATTTGTATTATTTAATTCTTAGTTTTAAGCATTTTAGTGACATTTAATGCATGAATTATGTTTAAGTTAGTTGTATTATATGTTTGATAATTTGTATTTCTTATATATGAGCTGTTTTAATAACTCTATTAATTGTTTTTATTTACCACATTAATTGCTCACTTAAAACTAAGAAAGAGAGTGTTTTGTGTCGTAAAGTGTTGTATCATAAGCTTTTAAAGTTGTACGTCTTAAAATTAAGAAAAAGAGTGTTTCTTCTTTTATATGTAGTATATAGATATACATAGACAGAACGTGACAAGTTTAATTGGATGGGCAAAAGTGTAACATATTTATTTTAGAGGCCGATTTACATTTTCCTTTTTAACATTTCTACTAATAATGCTTACTAATATAAAATATAAGTTTGTATTTTTGACTAAATTTTTTGAGAAAGGCCGCGGCCCTTTCGAGTCCTCAATAAGTTCGATCCCTGAAGAAATGATAACTTTCAACTCTAGTTGACTCAATAAGTTCGATCCCTGAAGACAAAGTAAATTGCAAAAATCGTCTATGTGGTATGGTCAAATTGCACGTTTCGTCTTTGTGGTTCATTAAGTGCAAAAATCGTTCGGATTTGTCACTGTTACGTGCACTTTTGGTCTTTCATGTTAACCGGCGTTAAGTGAGTTCCATTAATAGTTACACGTTAGCCCTTTTGGCTAATGATTGTTGCAACATTCATTCATCCTTTACTGTTGCTGTGCCCATCATTTACTATCGACCGTTTATAATTTAACGTTTCCGTCCGTTTTTTTATTCGTTTTCGACCGTTTTTTTACGTTTTCGTCCATTTCTTTACGTTTTCGTCAACTTTTGTACGTTTTTGTTCGTTTTTTATGTTTTCGTCCGTTTCTTTATGTTTTCGTCCATTTTTTAACGTTTTCATCGGTTTCTTTACGTTTTCGTTCGTTTTTTTACGTTTTCGTCTGTTCTTATACGTTTTTGTCTATTCTTTTTATGTTTTCTAACGGTTTCATCATAAAAGAATTTCAACACAAAAATTCCGAGAAAAAAAATTTGAAATTTTATCAACATAAAAAATTTCCGTCATAAATTTTTTCCTTCCAATTTCTATTTTTCGAAATTCGTTCTCAAATTTTTTTGAAAAAGAATTGGAAATAAAATTGAAAATAAAATTTTAAAATTTTATATCGAAAAATTTTGAAATTTTTACGTCGAAAAATTTTGGAAGAAAAAAAATTTAAGTCGAAATTTTTTTCAATTGAATTTATGTCAAAATTTTCCAATTGAAATAAAAATTTGAAATTTTTTCCAAAACTTTTCGACATTAATATTTTCCAACCTAAAATTAAAACAAAAAAAAAAATCAAATTTTTTGAAATTATTTTCAAAATTTTTGAAAAGAATTGGAAAAAATTTTGAAAATTTTTCAACATAAAAATTTTTTCCTAAAATTTTAGACATAAAATTTCAAAAATTTTCGACATTAAATGTTATAATATTCTTTCAATTTTTTCCAAATTCTTTTTCAAAAAATTTTGAAAAAGAATTTCGAAAAAAAGAATTGAAAATTTTTTAAAAAAATTGATAATTTTTTTGTTCCAAAATTTTTCGAATTTTCAATTTTTTTTCAATTCTTTTTCAGAATATTTTTGAAAAATAATTTTGAAAAAAACATTATATGACGTAAAATTTTTATGTCGAAGAATTTTTCAATTTTTTTTAATGAAAAAAACGTTAAAAAACAGTATAAAACGTAAAAAGACGGACGAAAACGTATAAGAATGGATGAAAACGTAAAAAGCGGACGAAAGCGAAAAAAGCGGCGAAAAACATAAAGCGGACGAAACGTAAAAAGCGAAAACGCGTAAAGCGTGCTAAAATATAAAAAGCGGGTAAAAGCGTAAAAAAGCGAATGAAAGCGTAAAAGCGTCGAAAATGTAAAAACGGACGAAAACATTAAATTATAAGCGACGGTTAGTAAAGGATGGCTGCGTGCGGTAAAGGATGAATGTTGCAACGATCGTTAGTAGAAGAGGCTAACGTGTAATTATTAACGGGCTCACTATGGGATTAACATGAAGGGCCAATAGTCAGGCGTAATGATCTTAATCCGGACGATCTTTGGGCAATAAAGCGCAAGAAGCAACGCATAATTGACCGTACCACAAAGATAATTTTTGCAATTTACTCCCTGAAGACATGATAACTTTCAACTCTAGTTATAACTATACGTACTTTTCATCACCGATTTATAAATTTCTACACCATACATGTTCTTGTGTGTGACTTCAATGCATTAATATGGTCCAACATTTGTTAAATTAACTTTCTTTTATTTATATGAGAAATAAGATAATGTCCCCCAAATGGTAAATGTAGGGTATACAATTGTGTGAACCCAAGGTACCCTAAACACAATAATTTGTGGGACAAAATGTGGAAAGGTTTACTGCCCTACAATCATAATAAAACAAAAAGTTACGGGAGAGGCCCTCCTCTCCATTCTTTGCTACATGAAATTAGCAAGTCATGTCACACACGACACACCCACACCCTCTGTTTATTATTTCGGTGTAAAATAATTATAACAATTAGATCAAGAAGTTTTGAGTTTCATTTTTTGGGTATGTAAGTTATCAGTTTATGTTGTGAGAAATTTCGATCAATCTGTCAAACGAAGAATTTGCTCGAGTTCAAATTGCATCATAGTAGATTAAAATCAATGATTTCGACCACTATATTTTGATCTCAGTAGCAAGTGAATTCACAAATTATTCATTTTGTTTTAATCCGAACTTATGAATTTTTATATGGACTTGCTAAAAATAAATCCCAGTATATATATTAGTAGCTTATAAAAACAATCCTCTTTTATAATCTACTTTTCCTTCTCTATCTTCATCTTCAGTTTCAGCAACAATTATGTTTGCCAAACGTACCCTAAGACTTGTTTCATAAGACTAAAAACTATTAGGAAACATATGTGCATTCTTGAATACGCTAATATAGTTTAAACACGATCTGCAATAATGCAAGTTTGTTGAATACGCTAATATAGTTTAAACTATGTGCTATCACCTTTATCACATATTATAGACTTGAATAATGTCATCAAAATAATATTGGTAGATGGTGGAGGTCGGCAAATTTTATATTTATGGATTAGCTAGAAAAATATGTATTATAACTTTTTTTTAGATATTGAAGAATTTATTTTATTAATCCTCAAGATGTATAAAAATGTGCCATGCTTAATTCGTCAACTAAATAATTACAACTGATTTTTTAACCTACGTACAATTCAAAACCTTTAATTTCTTGCAGAGGCCTGTATAATATTTAGCGTATACTCAACAATTTTATGCATAAAGTAGAAGCCACGTTTTTCATAGAGCCAAGAGATACAATTAGATGGATACAAAATCCCATATTTTCATGCTAATATATAGATATTAATTTATTAACCGTTTATAAAATTACTTTAATTATTCGTTTCTATCTTTTATACTGAGTAATGGTTTGTTTATTACGTGTACATTGTACTTTCTTTGATGAAGTGAATGTTATACAGTAGTTGTTTGAACTTTGAACAATCTAAACAACAATTTTAGTACAAACGATTTAATAAAAATAATCATTTTCAAGCTTCTATGTACTCAACACTCATGAAAAAAATTGATGTTTTGTAGTACCATTAAGTGTTGATTAATTAAAATACTTACTCACTATTAAATACTGTCGGTGTGCATTCTTTTAATTTTGCATTTGTGCTAGAGTTGAGATTTTGCTTAAACATTTTGATACCAACAAGCATAGATCTTTGGCTTACTAGCATAATTATGTGTATCCTATAACATGTCATTCACATCTTATTTGAGACATATATAAGATAGTTGATGCCGGTGTGTGAAAATTTTCCCCAAAAAAGTCGAAATGCCAAAAATAAATAATAGAGAGAAAAAGTGTTGCATTATAATCGTGCATGTATACATTTACAAGAAGCAAAAGTTGGTGATGTTTTAAGAGTATTTTTAGTTGAAAAATAATTCTTTTTGCCTTTCCAAAATATAAAGTTAGTGGATGGTGGTATAAAGGGCACAACACGATTCAGCTTTGCAGAAAACAGTGATTGTTTCACGTTGCTAATTTCTAGGCTCCACAACTTCATGTCTCAACATTCTTTAATTAAAATACTACTCTTTCTTTTCGATTAATTAAAATGAGACTCACGTAAAAAGACGTCCGGACTCACATATTTTATTTGAAAAGTGTATTTTTTTGGGGGTTCGGACGTCTCTTTTCGTGGGTCATGTCTCTTTTGTAATACGCGTATCTGGCTAGCGCGTATTACAAAAACCCTAATTAAAATTAAGCAATTAACTTTACTTTTTCTAGTTGTTGATGCTTATTAAGTTAGAACCACAAAAACAATTTACAAAAAATCATCCTTAAACATTTTGTATGCCAACTTTTGTGAAAACTACTTATGTGACGCATCATTTTGTGAAAAAAATTGTATGAATTATTTCTGGTTTTAAGATTTCTCTTAAGTTATGGTCTCATGAGATTCATGGAATATTGAACGGATAATTTGGACTTCAAAAGTAGAGTTTTCAAAATAATGGAACTACGAGTTCGGGGTTAAATGGTTAATGGCATTTTATTTTGATGGAGTGTATAATATTATGATATATGGGTCTTTGTTAAATATGGGTGTTAGAGGGCTAGGTATTCTGCGTCATTAATGGTGCTTTCTTTCTGAACGTGACATGATGGAGCAACTAAAGTACCCGAGGTTGTGTTTTCTCGTCATGAGCTGTCACGACCAGCCCAAATTGTCTCGGAAAATGCAACTGGACGACGCCAGTAGGAGAACGTGGCTCGCGTTTTTGGGTATTTTTTTTTTCTCTTTTTGCACGACGACACCAGTGTTATAGAAGGGAGTGGTGTTTTTGATGTTGTGAATTCTGGTGTTATGGGAAAATGCGCTGATGTGACAACGCTTTTTTTCACGACATTAGCGGAACAGCTCCAAAATACTTAGTGCTCTTATAGCTTTACGAAACTCGTGGAACGAATCAATTGCCAATGTGACTTACTTGTATTGCTTGTTGATTGTGCACGACATGATCAAGATGAAAACACTTTTATAGGCAACTTCCACAATTGTGTATTGAATTCATCACTTTCATGTCATGCCATTTACTTGTGCATTAAGGCTGTACCACCTTGTGTCAAAATCTTCATTGTGAAAATGCTTGCGATTAATTGAAGACATAAAAATTTGTCGTCACCTTCATCGCTAGCTTGTTCCATGGGAGGTCTTCTATGGGTGAAAGATAGGACACATAAACACATTCATGTTTGTATGAGTTTTCGGATCGCGATAATCGATCTACTAACAACATTTAGCACTTTTAACAGTAATTCCTGATTTATTCTGAATTGAACTTTTTTTTCTTTTGTAAAGAGGATACAAACGAAAATACAATGGTTGATGGGGCCCATGTGGGATATACTTTACTTGATCCATCCATTTAAAGTTACAAACTTTAGATAAAAATGAAACAAGTAGTATATAATCTTGTGAATCAAATTTAGCACATTACTTACTTGAAAATTATGAAAAAAACATTACAAGAAAATTTCAACAAGTGACTAACTTGGCTAGACCAATACTTGAAAAGCATTTACTCATCAAACTCATTTTGATTAGCTATTTAACCTTTTTGACCAACACATTTACCAATTTTGCCAGCCAACTTGGGTGGGTAATTTTCTTCGAGTCAATACCGAGTTGACTCAAGCTAATTATTGAACCAAGTTACCCCACCTCATATTTATGCCTTTTTACCGACACTCTTCACATAAACCATGCACGTGAACACTTGCTATGATCATGAATTACAAGGACCTACATTGTGTACAAGATATCTCATCCAATATTTTTCAATCATTTCATTTGTATAGACTATGGTTATAAGATCGGATCGAGATATTAAAATTAACGTGACGTGGTACGACTTTGTAACAAAAAGATGTAGGACAATGTTGATTATTTATATGTCTAAAAGTTAACGTTTTTTAGTTTGCATTTAAATGGGCTTTAATGTACATCGTTTTCCAAATTTGACTTTGTGTTTACCAAAACTATAATTGATTGTGAAAGTCAATATATTGCATCACTATAAAGATAATAAAGCAATTTGAAACACATAAAGTTAAAGCGTGGTATTATAATTAGATCTTAGTATAGGGTTAGGTACAATTTTATAGATGATTGATGACCTATTACCATGCCGTTTGTATTATATACTTGTCTAGATATATAAATGAGCAAATTATAGACTCGATGGGGTTTTGACAAGAAGTTAATTACATTTGGTAAAAATGAAACAACATCATTTTAATAGTTCTAATGTTATACTTGATTTATACGTGTAAGTTTATAAGGGGTGTTTGTCTAGCTTATTTGATGAGTTTAAGAGCTTATAGAAATTTTGATAAGCTCATAAACTTATTTTTTGGGCTTATGAGTATACCCGCTCGAGCTTATAACTTTATGGCTTATAAAGTTATAAGCTTATTCACTTAAGCTTATGAAGTTTATATAAACTGAAATGAGCATACGAAGATAAATATGTGGTATGGTTTGAAGTTTTAACTGATTCAAAATATGGGCTCACTATAATCTACTTTGTAAAGATATCACTTGCCCTACAAGTGGCCCAGTCCATCCCAATGAGCCACAAAGTCCACTAAATCTTTATGAATTTAGTGGCATAGCTGGTCACATAAGCACATATATATAAGGCCAATGGGAATGGATCCACTAAGAAGAGAAAATGAAATAAGAAAAATGAGAAATGTTTGTAGCCACACATTTCAAATGAAGAAGGAGAATTTCATGGGAGGTGCATTTTATTTTGTAGGTGCATCTGAAATGTGCGGTTGTGGTTACTTCTCATTCTTCTCATTCAACTTTTATTTCTCATTTGATCCTTACGCTAAGGCGAATTACATATATATTTACTCAAACTTGCATATTTACATCTTTCTCAAAACATGTTTAAATACGATTGTATATTATGTATTAAAAACTTGTATTTCATGAAAATATACAACTATACAAGTTTCGTTGGGTATATGCAATCCCCCTTATAAACAATACTTATAAAGAGTAAATCTATTTTCTTAAAACTTGAATCTTGAATCTTAAATTAATATACTTTGCTAAATTACCTTTAAGCACCCCTTAAACTTGTTAACTTTCAAACAACTTATCAACTTAAATTATATTTTTTTTTTGATCAATTTTAAATTTGACAGCTTTTTAAAAACACACACCATATTAATTATACAAAACACACGTCTTGTATTTCAAAAAATACATGCTTTGAATCAAGGATCGAACTAGAATAACAAGCTCACAAGTATAATTATTTGTCGTTATATACTGTTGTTTTGCGCGAGTATTCGTATAATCAATTATATATCGATTAAAATTGAAGACAAAATACATTTAGTTTTACTTTTAAGCAAGCCTATACTATATGTAAGCACAAGGATCAAAACATTAAGTGGAATTTCCAATTCTTAAACCATTGTGTATACGTAACCTTTATTAGTAGTTTATATATTTTTGTGAATAATACTTAATATGTCGTAATACTCACTTTTGGGTGTGAATCAATACATGTTGGGATCTGATGATGCTAAACCGAAACGCAAATAAACCTTTTACCTTTACAAAACATGAACTCAAAAGATAGGGTTTTGATCTGATAGTATCTGATTTTAAGTTTTATTAGACATATTTGTGAAGCTGTATTAAATAGGTGCTACTTGTGGAGTTGAATAAACATTTAACTCCGTAACTTTATTTTGACTTTCACCTGTTATCACGGACGGAACCGGTTTCGGGAAGTCTCGGGACACTCATAGATTTTCTTGATACAGTGTTAATTTGTGTAAAAATACTTTATTTTTTCTTAAATGCATCTAGTCCAATAAAATTGAGTATATAACATTGTTTTTTTTTTTAAATACACCTGGTCAATTAGTGTTCTGGTTTATTAAAATTTCAATTGATCGATGTACGAGTTAGGTATTCAACCTACTGATCATGCATGTATCATTCCATCTCACTCAAAAAGAACTTGTCACTGAGTTTTCTAAGTTTAACTTTTTTCATGATGAGTTGCAGAGAATTTTTGTTTACATTACTCTTCAGCCGTAACCTTGTCTTGTTGAGATCATGATTGCCATTATAAGCTTTTATACGGGTCTATGTTCTTATAAGAACCATATTCATCATAAATTTCTGACCCGTACGTATCAAGAACTCGTGTAAAGAGATATATGGACGATAAAACCGGTGACCATTCTTTTTCCCATGCCAGAATCACCATTTTATTGTTACGTGTGTTTTGTGGTTATTTATGTTTTGACTGGGATATATAAGGAAAACTTTATGGAAAAATAATGTTTTAATTCTATAAATATATTTAATTTTAAATTAAAGTATTTAATTATAAATATAAACTATTTAATTTTAATTCTATATCAAATAAAATTATCTAAATTAAATAAAAATAATTTTTAAAATTAAAAGCGGTTTATAAAGTAAAAAAAAAAAAAATTCTGATTTGGGACGACAATGTCAGTCAAAGCGTTAATGGGATAAAAAAAAGCGGGATGTATTTATTAACTTTACTATTTTATTATAAAGTTTTTAAATTATAAAAAAATAAATAATTACAAAAAGGCAAGACATTGTCGTGTCTTTTTGTGTCGTGCCAAAAACATTTGGTTGACTGCTACTTTTGTTGAAAACTCGTGGGTCTTACATGCAATTTGGCACGACATTGTCGACCCAAAAATTTGGCTCGTCCCCAACCTCTGATTTTGGTGTAGTGTACCCTTGGCAACTTCGGAATACATACCTTCGACTTTATGACTCTTCATTACGCTAAAATCACGTGTCACCTTTGATACGATGGTTAAGACTTCCTTACCAGATATATCGACTTCGTTTTCATGTTACTGTCCATCTTCGTCATTGTGAGATTCTTTTGTTTTCTCAACGTGTTCGTCTACACTCTCGGTCTTCGAAATATTTTGTTCGGTTTAATTTTAACTTCACTATTTGTTACTTGGGTTTTTGCTTCGGTTGGAATTATCGGAATTTTTCTCCTTTTCCATATATAGAAGTAGAGGTTATGTTGTATATTGTATGTAACATGAACCTCATGTTGCCACAATCATTTCCGCACTGTCATTCAAATGTATCATGTAAAGTTGTAAACTTCACTCATTCATTAATGTACACTTTTATCATAAGGTTAAGTTACTCTAGTCAGCATCTATGAAGTTATAGATCCAAGGATAATAATAGTTTTCACAATATCAAAACCTTCATATCATTAAAATTGTTTCTGTTGAGAACAAGAAGAGATGCAATTTCTTAAGCTGTTTTGCTTTGTCTTAGCATCCTTGCCTCACAATGTTTTCTCCCAAATCAATACTGCAATTATGCCTGTCACTAAAGATGCAAAAACATCTCTTTTCAAAGTTGGCATGACACTATGGCAATATTCATCTACAGAATCGAGTTACCTCCTTGATCTCGATGCGCCTTTTACTTGGGAAGATTGTGTTATGGGTCGCCTTGGGCCAACTTGTGAGGATATGTATGCATGCTACCTTCCAATTTCATGTAGCCACTCTAAGTGCATTGATGCCCGCTCGTATACTAATCCCATCTGCCCTTCTCTCAACATCACAGCCAAATATGGTTGCCGCATATGTGCAGTCAACCCGGTCAATCCTGTCTCTAACATATGTAAAATATCACAGCTCACCACTAAGATATTGTTGTTATCAGGTACCAATGGTCGGACTCTCAGTGGGCCTTCTGTAAACTGGAATTATGTGTTTTCATGCGCACCATCCTCATTGAAAAGATCTTTACCTGAAGGTGTCAGAGGTGTGGCGGCCTTTTCATGGTCGACTCTCGCCTTTCCACGTCAACACTATGATGATATCGTCACAGAGGAATTTGCACTTTGTCTACCGAGCTCTTCATTGGCTCCTGGCGTTACATTTGTAGGTGAGGGACCGTTTTATTTTCTCCCTAATCCAAATCTTGATGTCATGAACATACTTTCTTACACTCCAATGATCAGAAAGACTCCCAAATCCCTGGGATATTATATTATAATTAACAAAATTTCACTTAAAGGAACACCAATTACTTTACGATCGTTGAAAAGTAATCCTGCGAGGCTTAGTACTCTTGTAACTTACACCACACTTAGAAGTGATATTTATAAGTCTCTCCTTACAAGTTTTTCCAAGGCCACCGAAAAAATTCCTCGTGTAAATGCGGTGCAACCATTTAGCCTATGTATGAAAGCTAGTGCAATTGGATCTACGCGCACTAAGTCTTGCGTTCCCAACATTGATCTTGAAATGGAGAGTGGGAAGATTTGGACCATTTCCGTAGACAACTTGATGAAGGACACTGGGAATGGTGTTTCGTGTCTTGCGTTTATTGATGGAGGATTGCGAGTTGAAGATGCAATTGTTATTGGGACTTATCAGATGGAGAATAATTTCTTGTTCTTCGATTTGGGAAATCAAACGTTGGGTTTCAGCTCTTCCTTGTTAGCTCGAGGAACATCTTGCAGCAGCTTTAACACCACTATACCACATTATACCTTATGAATGATATGATTTCAGTAATGCTAATTGTTGAAAGAATAAGGAAGCACATAAAGCTGTAAGTTTGTTTACAGTGTCTTTAATTATCACCTAATACTTCATATCTAAAATTGTCTAATACGGAGTAGTATCAAACAAAGAAAGCAAAAGTGCACCCTTTACTTAAGAATGAAATATGTAGAGATTGGATTACAGTCCCAAGGGGGCAAGTTTCATGCGAGTCACAAAAAAAAGGAGGGATGCCGCCACTGAAAAAATGGGGACACACACATATAGAACATCAACAAGGATTCTTAGAACGAGAAGGTTGATAAGTGTAATGAATGGTAAAAGACTGTTGTATTACTTGATATCATTACAGGGAATACATGACTATATTTATACAGGATATTAGCTTTGAGCCTAAGCTATGTAATAGCCCTAATGGGCTAGGCTGTAATGTACTAATGGGTTTACTAACTCTACATATTCTAACATTCCCCCTCAAGCTGAGCATATATGTTGATCATGCCCAGCTTGTTACAAATAGAATTAATACGAGTTCCAGGCAATGCTTTCGTAAGAACATCTGCTAATTGATTTTCGGTCCTAATATGAGGAGTTGTGATTGTCCCATCTTCTAACTTCTCACTAGTAAAGTGACAGTCAACTTCTATATGCTTGGTCCTTTCATGAAACACAGGATTCGTTGCAATGTAGATAGCTGCTTGGTTATCACACCACATCTTCATTGGTTTAGATTGAGGAAACCCAATCTCACCAAGTAAATTACGCAACCATACACGCTCACAAGTCATTTGTGCCATAGCTCTATATTCGGCCTCTGAACTTGATCGGGACACAACATTCTGTTTCTTACTCTTCCAAGAGACTAGGTTACCTCCAACAAAAACACAATACCCGGTTGTAGAGCGCGAAGTATTTGGACATCCAGCATAATCGGCATCTCTGAACCCTTCTTCTATGTGATGCCCATGATTAGCATATAAGATACCAAGTCCCGGTGTACCCTTCAGATATCCTAGAATTTGAGTAACAGCATCCCAGTGTGACGTTCTAGGAGATGACAAAAACTAACTTACAACACTAACCGAAAATGAAATATCAGGATGAGTAATAGTGAGGTAGTTTAGCTTCCCAACTACTCGCCTATATTTCTCAGGATTCGGTAGCAATCTTCCATCCTGAGACTTTAATTTCATCTTTGGTATCATAGGCTCGTCATACGGCTTTGCCTCAATTTGACCTGCATCATCTAGCAAGTCTAGACAATATTTCCTCTGAGAAAGGCAAATGCCCTTCCTACTACGAGACACTTCAATTCCCAAGAAGTACTTGAGCGATCCAAGATCCTTTGTTTGAAAACAAGTACCAATAAATGATTTTAAGTTCTTTATCCCAGCTTTATCACTGCCCGTAATCACTATATCATCGACACAAACCACAAGCAAAATGCAACCCGCGTCAGATGATGAGTAAAAAGAATGATCATAAACACTCCTTCAGAACCGAACTTAGTTATCAGACATCGAATTTTCCAAACCAAGCACGGAGACTGCTTCAAGCCATATAAAGCTTTCTTAAGTTTACACACTGCCAGATTCCCCCGAGCAACAAACCCTGAGGTTGCTCCATATATACTTCTTCTTGTAAGTCACCGTAAGAAAGCATTCTTCACATCTAGTTGATGAAGTACCCAATTGTAAGTTCGGCCAAAGAAATAAACAAACGAATAGAATATATCTTGAAACCGTGAGAAACTCTACGAGTAATCAATGCCATATGTTTGTGCATAACCCTTAGCTACAAACGGGCCTTCAATCGAAAGCAAGAACCATCGATTCATTTTAACACTAAACACCCATTTACAGCCGATTGGCTTCTTATGAAGAGGTAAATCTACTAAAGCCCATGTACCATTATGATCAAGAGCATTCATTTCTTCAATCATAGCGGCACGCCATCCAGAATGGGCCAATGCTTCATCAACAGTTTTCGGAACTGATATCGAGTCTAAGTTTGCAACAAAGGCACGAGAGGAGGTAGATAACCCATCATAAGAAATAAATGCAGAAACAGGATACGTACAAGTACGTTTACCTTTCCGAAGTGCAATAGGTAGATCGGTGCGGGGAGAAGGTGATGGCAAATCGTAACCACTAGATGTATCAAGATCACTAGGTGCACGGAATCACTATGTGCCTCACTAGGTGTGAATGGGTACATCATTAGGTACATTATTTGGTGCATCAATAGTGCATCTTTTAACCGAGAGGATGGTTCACGAACGTAATCGATGTCACTCGAGGTCGCCTAGTATATACTTTAATAGGCGGACGTTCAGTGGTTGCAATAGGGGTAGGAGAAACATAAACTAGCAAGTCATCATTCTCCTCTTGGTGACGATAAGTAGTAACCGGAAAGTAAGGTAAATCTTCATGAAAAGTGACATCTCTTGAGACAAGATAGCGGTGAAGTTGAGGACAAGATAGCGGTGTCTTGAGATCTTTGAAGATACAATAATCAGGGTAGAACTTTACACTACACTGCAAATTGTTTGTTATTTTACTAACAGATAATAGGTTAAATGAAAATTTGGGAAGACTTAACACCGAAGATAATGAAATAGAAGGGCTAAGATTGACAATGCCCGATCCAAGGACTTTTGTTGTAGACCCATCGGCAATCGTGACATGCGGAAGCATGTGTACTAAAATCTGAGAAAATATTTGGGTTACCTGTCATGTGATCTGAAGCACCGGAATCAATAACCCATTTATTTGCTGATGAAAACAAGCAACTACCAGATTCAGCAAAGTACGCATATGAACCTCTATGTTTCTTCTTCGCATAATACCCGAATAACAAAGCAATGAACATCATAACTCGAAGTCGTAGCATACGAGTCATCAATAGGCAAATGACCAAGAGTGGTCGAAGAACAAAATCTGAATTCACATAACACAGTAACTGAAACCCCGCATCATAACCCCAAATCATCAACATAACAAAAACAAAAATGATTTCATCATAATATCAAATACCGGATTGAAACTGAAATTGGAAGATGAAACAGGACTGAAATCCTCCAACGAAGATGACTGAAACAAATGATTGTCAATCGTTTGTCGAATGAACTCCCTTGGTACAAACACAACCGAACCCTAATTTTCTGATTCTTGATAACCTCGCTCTGAAACCATGTAACGAATGGTAAAAGACTGTTGTATTACTTGATGTCATTACAGGGAATACATGACTATATTTATACAGGATATTAGCTTTGAGCCTAAGCTATGTAATAACCCTAATGGGTTGGGCTGTAATGTACTAATGGGTTTACTAACTCTACATATTCTAACAATAAGTTTGTACTTGTAGTATCGATAATTCACAAACTTCCCATAACATTTGAAACAAGCAAACATATGAAACCATTCACCAGATTCACTTGTGTGTTAGATGTCACTAATTGGGGAAGTTTTGCAGAAGTAGACAAGCAGTGAAAATGAATGAACCATGGATGCATCATCTTATTTTTAAAAATAGATTAAGGTTCTAAAGTGCATTAGCTGTCAAAATCATCATCTTATAAATCCTTCAAGAACACAAAGGATATATGTAAGGCTAAAATTATAAAATGTTCTGAAAAAAGATATCTTTGTACCAAGGTTGTAAAAATCGCTAGGCGCTAGTGAGGCGGTTGGGTAGGGCCTAGCGATTAATCGGATTGTAATTTTCATGCACAAAATTATAATTTTAGATATTATATTATATTATATGTATGAGATAAGTATAGTGCATCAAAGTTCAAATATTTCAAGTGTTCAAATATAAACATAATACATAATTCTTCAAAATTCAAAATCAAACATAGATATTACTCAGTTTGTTGACCATTTTTAAGCAATATTTGACATAATAATCAGTTTTTTTACCAATTTTTAAGCGATTTTGTCCGATTTTTAAGCGATTTTGTTGACCGATTTTTAAGCGATTTTATTTGGTTAATCCGATTAGACTGATTTTGTTCTATTTTGTCTGATTAATCGGTTTGTTGACCGATTTTTAAGCGATCCTTGACCAAACCGATTAAATAGGCCGATTACGATAAATCAAGGCGCTTTGCGAGCGATCAACGATTATGCGGGATTAATCGGCCGCCTGGGCCGATTTTTACAACAGAGCTCTGTACAACTATGCCTGTAACCAAAGATGCCAATACATCTCTTTACAAAGTTGTATGACACTTAGGGAACATGCATATGCTGATATGCATAACCGAGTTATCTCCTTGACCTTGATGCGCCTTTTACTTGGGAAAATTGTGTTATGGGTCGCCTTGGGCTAACTTGTATGTATAGGTTTGAGTGCTACCTTCCCTTTCCATGTAGTGACCCTTTGTGCATAGAGGGTCACTCGTGTACTAATCCTATCTGCCCTTTTCTCAACATCACAGCCAAATATGGTTGCTGCATATGTGCGGTCAAACCTTTTAATCCCATCTCCAACGCATGCAAAATATCACAACTGACCTCTCAAATCGTTTTGACTATGTCCACCGATATATTGTCAGACTCCCAGTGGTTTATTCTTCAAATTGGAAAGATGTGTTTTCATGCACGCCATCCTCGAAAAGATATTTTCCTGAAGGTGTCAAAGGTTTGGATGCCTTTTCTTGGTCGAATCTGACGTTTTCACGTTAACATTTTATTGATCGCGTCTTAGAGACATTTGCACTTTGTCTGCCGAGTTCTTCATTGGCTCCTGGCGTTACATTTATAGGTGAGGGACCATTTAATTTTCTCCCTAACCCAAATCTTGATGTCATGAGCAATTGAGCATTCTTTCTTACACTCCAATCATCCCAAAGACTCCCAAATCCCTTGAATATTATATTTATTACACCACTTAACTATGGTTGAAAAGTACTTAGTATAAGCTAATTAGCACTTTCTTAAGCAATGCCTTATATGCATATTCTATTTCTTGTATTTGAGTATGATGAGGTAATAATCAAATCCAAGATGGTTGCAACGCTAATAACAAAAAAGTAGCACAAAAAAAAATAATAATAAAAATAAATAAATAAATAAATAAATAAATAAATAAATAAATAAATTGGAATGTAGTAAACACCAATTGAACATGATGTAAATTAGAAAATGATACAGCTAAAATAGCCAATATCACCTGACGCGATCTTCAAAATTAGTTTACATTCGAAACTAAAATTGCTAATTCTACTAGCTAGACTTATAACACATAATCACTTCAACCGAAAGCATTTAATCAAGATAAATTTTTACATATAAATGCCATTATCAATTAAGGACTAAACAAATGCCCTAATTTTACCATGGTATGAATCTTGAATATATCGTGAATAAACTTTTCAAATTTACCCAATATACATACACACTTATTTTATTATGAACATACGTAATATATGTTCAAATCTTTACCAAATATCGAAATGACATGATACTACTTTGAAAAATTCTGATGAATGGTCCATATCGTTTGTGTTGACTTTCACCGTTAATCCTTTGACATTTTTTACTTAAAAAGTTCTGATATGGTCCATGTGGTTTGCTTTGACTTTCAACATTAGTATTTGATTTTCATCTTCTTTATATACGTTTTACGCTTTTTACATATTTTATACACTTTTTACACATTTTATATCGTTTTACACGCTTTTATGCACGTTTTTATACGGTTTTATGTATATTTTTACATGTTTTATCTGAGGTTTTACACGCTTTTACATATTTTTAAATACATTTTATTACACGATTTTATGCACGTTTTATCTACGAGTTTTATATACGTTTTTAACACGTTTTATACATTTTTACACCTTTTATACACTTTTTTACATATTTTATACACGTTTTTACACAAGTTTTTATATCGCTTTTACGATTTTATGCACGTTTTATACACGTTTTATATATGTTTTTACATATTTTTACATTTTTTACGTTTTATACACGTTTTATATCGTTTTTGACACCATTTTATGCGTTTTTATACAAGGTTTTTATATGATTTTTACGTTTTTAACACGGTTTTATACGTTTATAAAAAGTTTTTAAACGTCTATAAAATGTGTATAAAACGTGCATAAAACGATAAAACGATAAAAAACGCGTACAAAATAGTGCAAAAACGATTTAAAACATGTGTAAAAACGTATATAAAATGTCGTGAAAACGTAAAAGACGATATAAAAGCGGTGTAAAAACGTGTAAAAAAGTGTATAAAAGCGTGTATAAAAATGTGCATAAAAACGTATATAAAAATGTGTATAAAATCATATATAAAAACGTATATAAAAAAATGAAAGTCAAAGGACTAACGGCGAAAGTCAAAGTAAACCATAGGGACCATTACTATAACTTTTTTAGGTTAAAAAATGTCAAATGACTAACGGTGAAAGTTAACGCAAATGACAGGGACCATTAATGCAACTTTAAAAACTGGTAACCTGTCAATATTACGTATATTGGTAAGTATTTGAAAGTATATTACGTATGTAGAGAATAAAGTAAGTATGTTACGTATATTGGTTAATTTGAGAAAATTTGTTACATATATTCAGCCTTCACCCTTTTACCTTCAACCTTATCCCTTTCTCGGTGTATAAGAAGCTGTGTATATAAATGCCATTATCAATAACAGATCGATCTATTTGAAAGTCCCGCTGTCTATATAAATGCATACAACATAATCTCTGAAGAATTAGATTTTTAGTGCCATAATATTGTTTTTGCGAGCGTAAAGTTGTACTTATATGAAGTAATGATTTTTTTATTTTTTATTATTTTTTTTATTTTTTAAATGGACAAAAAGTGTGTCAAACACAAGCTGACCCGGCCGAACAGTTAGGCAAGGGCAGGATTGTGAAATAAGTAATACCGCTCAGACAACTATAACGCTCATAACAAAAGCAAAAGCTTTGTATTTTCACATATGACAAAGTAAAAGTTTACAATATAGATAAGCTATAACTTAACAATAACAAATGTTTCGTAAACTTATTTGGTAACCATTGATTAAACATGATAGAGTGAGAGTTTTATTTGGGTTGTAGATTTATGGAAATCAACATCCATGAAATTTTGATGCTAGAGGGTGCAAATTTCATTATATATAGCTCAGTACCAAATCTTTTAGCATACATCCATTTGGTTAGAAAAAATAATCATAGCTACTCAACGAAAAAACTAATATGTGGTAAACATACATATTTATGGTATAAAGGACTTTAAAGAATCACAAGTACGTGTAAGAGTACATGCATATTAGCTATCAAGTTGGTAAATACACATTTTTAAGTTTTTAGTTTATATGATCCTCAGTAAATATACCAACACAAATTACAAAATCATCCAAGTTGATGAACTCCTAGAACCATCCATACTGCATTCATATCTCTCAAATTACTCTATCTTACAGTCAAAATATCCACACAACACAAGTACAAGAAATCAAATCCATTTTAATGTTTCCGTACAATCTCTATAAGGCCATGCTTGTACGTGAACAAAAAATATGTTTTGACAAACCTGGTCCTATATAAAAATTGAGAAAATTCTCAAAATAAGCCAAAAAGTCTTTGCATGGTTCGTTAAATGGTTATTTTTAAGCTCTTTTCCCATTTTGGTCATGCTGATTATTTCAATCTTCATTTCGATTTCACAAATTTTGACACGTGTCATTCTTTGTACATTTTTTCCGAAAAGTACATAAGAATGACACGTGTCAAAGTGAAATCAACGATGAAGAATCAAATAAAGTCAAAGAATGACCAAAAAAAGAATGACACGTGTCAAAATTTTGATTGATCGGCGATTGAATACAACAAAATGGGAAAAGCACTAAAAATGATCATTTAACGAACCACGCAAAGACTTTTTCTTTATTTTAATTTTCTCATAAAATATGGCTAGTAATTTAAGATCAGATCCAAATATATATTTTGGTGTGAGTTTCTCAAATGAACAACACCTTTCACCAATAATCCTTAAAAGGCACGATGTCAGAACTTTAAAAGCAAAAACGAACAGGGCATCCCAAAATGAGCTTTTAAAAATAAGGAACTTTGTAACATATAGTAAAATACGACATAAATGCAAGGACTCAAATAACAGCCCCAAATGAATCATATTTACATAAATAATAGACCAAAAAAGGAACATCTGCACAAATTACATATATTCAACCCGATGACTAAAATCGTAGAGGCTTCTTTCGAATTAGAATATAGTAAACTAATACTAGTGTGCCTTTATAGAGTAAGATATATGATTGGCATTTAACAAGTCTCTCCTTGTCTAACAATTCAAGGCTTTCAACACACACGATCAAGTCAAAGAAACTTATGGCAAACTGTCTCTACAGATTAATCCGATCAACAATTTCAAACCTAAACCTCGACAATAAACAGTAACAGAAAACCTAACTCCATAATAAGTTAATAAGTTAATAAGTTGGACAAATCATACCAACTACAACATTTCAAACACCACAACTAGTTTAATGGATAACAATAATTAAGCTAATCACACAACTATGCCGACAAACAAACAGCAAAATGAAAACAATTTACCTTTAAAAATAGTGAAAGGCATAATGATTCAAAAACAGAACTCAACAATCGAACTTTATAAAGTAAACTGCATTTAGCAAGTTCAGAACTTAATCCTACCAACCAATTAAGACAGATGCAAACAACGACAACCATATCACTGAACAAACATGTACACCAAACAATAAACATTCCCCTAAAACCTAATGCTACAACGAGTTGAAAAAATCTTACGGAGTATCCATTGCAAAAAGGTTCAATCAGGCAAAAGCAACAAAAGACATTTTGTTCTGACCTCTCTACTCATTCTGTAGATGGAATCATCATATCTCTTCAATACGTATAACGAGTTCAGCACCAAACTGATTCAAGTCAAGCCAACCAAAATTAAGAAAGAAATTGCAGTAAACCTATTTGATCTATAAGTAGAAAACAATTAAAAAAAAAATAAAAAATGATGGATGATTAAAATTTAAAGGAGGTTGCAGGATGGTGATTCCACAAACAAACACAAATTCAACCTTCAAAATAGTGGGCAACTATTGTATGGTGAGTTGGCAAGATGTGAGGCATGCAACAATAAAAGAGGGGTTCTTTTAGGGAAAATGCTCTAAAAAGGCATCGAACTTGCCACTTTTTTCTTTTGTGGGCATCAAACTTTTTTTTCTTCTTAAAGTAGTTAAATACTTCATTAATATTCCTATTGTAACACTAAATCACAATTTTTGTCTAATTACTCTCGTTAATCACAATTAACCCGTTTTATTCTAATTACCTCAATTTGGGCCCTTTATGACAAATGTTGAAAGTTGAGGGTATGTGTTTTATCTGATTACACATAATTAGTTTTTCCCCCAAATCGGAACCACTCATAACCGTTATTCCTTTGTCTCAAACCCTAATTTCACATAGTACACACAATTGATCTTTCTCTATAGCCAAATTTGATGCGTTTTTTGTTATTTCAGGTATATACTTATTGATTTCTTTAATTATGATTTGTTTTGATCAAAGTTATTACCACGTTATAAACCCTAATTTCTTATTTTTCTCAGTTTTTGTAACAGAATGATACCAGGTACCAATTTGCACCAATTTGATGTACACAATGACGGTTATTTTGCTCATTTACCTTTAAGGTATGCAGATGGGGTGATTCTTAACATGGCTGCTCCAAGGATGCCCTATGAAGCATTTGCTGAATTCATGGAAGTAAAAGCTGGTAACTACTTTCAAGGTTTGTATTACAAAGTTCCACATGCTGATTAGACAAAGGTTTAGTTAGAGTAAGTAATGATAAGGAAATAGAACACATGTTTGATGTTGCTGAGTTGTTTGGTAGGCTTGATCTTTATCTTGATCACTTAGATATGGATCTATCAGAGTATTTAGGTCAAGCAGATACCACTTTTATGGATGCCTCTGTTTCTAAAGCAAAAGGCCCTCCCTAAAAGAGGTATTGCAATGATTTTTCAGTAGATGAGTTGGTTAATTAGGCTGAGATGCAGGTTGATGAAACAGAGGGTGATGATACTAGGAAGGTTAATGAAACAGAGGGTGATGATACTAGGACTAGTGTAGAGGGTATTGATACTAGGACTAGTGTATAGGGTGGTGATACTAGGACTAGTGCAAAGGATGATGATTTGCAGACTAGTGTAGAGGGTGATGATACTAGGTCTAGTTCAGGTGTTGATAAGGGCAAAGAGAAGGTTAGTGCAGTTGAAAACATGCATACAGAAGAACCAACTATTGCACATGAAGTGAAGTTGCAAGATCCAGTAGTACAGGTTAGATTGTAGAGGCCTAGTGCAGAGGGTGATGATACTTTGACCAGTGCAGAGGGTGATGATTTGCAGACTAGTGTAGAGGGTGATGATACTAGGTCTAGTTCAGTTGTTGATAAGGGCAAAAGGAAGGTTAAAGAGGATGAAACAGATGTTGAGTTTGATAGTGATTTTGATAGTGGCTATGGTTCAGATAAATCAGTTGAGTATCTCAGTACTGGTGAAGAGGAGGTGATTGAACTTAGAAAAAGAATCAAAGCTAATAGAGGAAGGAAGTCGAGTCTATGCCAGAAATGAGTGAATCAATTCTTTGAAAAACGTACCGCTAATAATCATAGAAGTGAGACTATGATGGAACATGATTTGTTCATGAATAATTTGATGAGAAGGCTACAACCATCCGAAAAAGTGTACCTCAAGATCCTTTATATGTGGAAAAAGTCTGTTGGCAGTATCCGGTCTATGATGAAACTAGTCACTTGAGACTGAGGCATCCAAAGGTATGGTCCTACTTTTTTTTTCAACTTCTGATATTGTTTCAAAATTTTGGTTATAAACATTTGTTCTATTTGTAATGCAGGTTGGTGAAAAGTATGCCAATATTGTTAAGTTTAAAGAGTGTCTAACCTACTATGCATTGGCCAATGGCTTTTCTTTGTGGTATGAGAGGAGTAACAGTAAGAAGGTTGTGGCAAAATGTGGACAGAGACCACCAAAGTTGGTTGATCCTGACAAAGGTAATATAGGAGGAAAATTAGATATCCTAGTGTTACTACAGATGAATTACCTTCCTGTCCTTGGAGATGTTATGCTAGGTGAATGACTAATGAGGAAAATTTCCAGATACATTCTTTAAATGATGAACACACATGTGTTAGGAATTTCCAATTTGGTTCATTAGTAAACTATAAGTGGATAGGAACAGTATTTGGTAATAAGATTAGGGCTAACCCTGATGTTAAGTTGCATGCTATAGCTGACCTAGTGATGAAAAAATATAAATGTAAGGTAACCCCAAATCAGTGTACAAATGCAAAGAGGTTTGCTTTGGCAGAGTATGAGAAATCAATTGATGGGCATTATGCCTTGCTGAGATCATATGGAAGAGCAATTTTAGATTCAAATCATGGGTCGACTGTGAAATTAGGAGTGACTATCAATCCCGATCAGAAAACCTACTTTGATAGGTTTTATGTGTGCTTTGCTGGACTAGCAGAAGGTTGGAAGGCTGGGTGTAGGATAGTAATTGCCTTAGATGCCTGTTTTCTAAAAAGTCCAAACCATGGTGAAATTCTTACTGCTATTGGAAGAGATGTAAATAACCACATTTATCCAGTTGCTTGGGCAGTGGTTAATGTTGAAAACAAGGATAACTGGAGCTGGTTTTTAGAGTTACTTGAAGGAGACTTGGGTTGCACAAAAGGAAAAGGTCTAACTCTTATGTCAGATCAACATAAGGTATGCTTATATCCATACTTTATTGTTAATGACTTAGTCTTACATATATTCTAACAATGTTTTTCTATATAGGGTCTTATTGAAGCTGTCAAGAATGTCATGCCATATGTGAAACACAAGCAATGTGCAAGACATATATATGAAGGGTTCAGGAAATAATTCACTGGCTTGGAGTTTAGAGAGTTGTTTTTGGCAGCATCTAAGGCCTCATATCCACAGTTGTTCAACAAGATAATGGACAAGATTAAAAGGACTAACCCAAAGGCTCATCAGTGGCTTATGGTTAAGAATCCAAAAACATGGTCAAGAGCCTTTTTTGAAGTTAAGAGAGGATGTGAAGCAATAGAGAATGGATTTAGTGAATGCTTTAATAGTGTTATTCTAAGTGTTAGGGACAAGCCATTGATTACAATGCTAGAAGCTATGAGAGTCATAGTTCTTGAGAGGATGCAAAAAATAAGGGAACTTAGTAAGAAATGGAACCCTGGAGTTTGTCCCAACATTCAGAAGAGACTGGAATGACTAAAAGAACAACAAAGGTAAGTTTCATTTAAAAATTAAAGTTAATTAACTTATGAAATTGTTTGAATTGACACTAATAAGTATGTTATATTGTAGGTTATGGCATATTATCTCTGCTGGTGGGAATGTGTTTGAGGTCAGATCAGGGAGTGAGGCATTCGCAGTTAATGAACCAAAGAGGTCTTGCACATGTAGAATGTGGCAGTTATCAGGTATACCTTGTGTACATGTGATAAGGTTTTAAAAGGTACCATTTTGAGGGGTCGTTTAAGTCCTTATTTGATCACTTTTGTATCGGTTATTGCTTAATATCGTTCCTTTTCACTTTTAGGTCTCTTGAAGGCAAAATCTGGAATGACACTTATTTGGACGAAAAGCGCGAATATCTGAAGAAAATGGCCAAAGTCGAATCGAGACACTCAAAGTCAGCCGAAAGCGAGGCGACGGCGTCGGTGTTAGTGCGGCGCCGGAGGATTTTGTGACGATCTGATGGCAAATACCCTATTTTCAAGTGACGACGTCGGGCTTTAAAGAGTAGGCCGTTGCTACTCGGACGGCCTAGATGCAACCAGCACGGCGTCGAGTCGAAGAGACGGCGTCACGGACATAAGGTGGCCGTCGCAAGGTTAACGTGGCAAAGCGAAACCCTAATGACGGCGACACGACGGCGCCACGAAACATAAGGTGGCGCCGTCGCATATGTAATCTTATATATAGAATCCGAATTTTTCGTTTTAAGAGAGTCTTTTGGAGTAAAACCTAAAACCGAACCTAAGGTGTCTTGTATAGTATTTTAGGGTTTTAAACCCTATCTTACATCAAGATAAGTATTTACTACATTAATTCAATTATGTCTTTGATTATTTGTGTGTATGCTTGCATGTTCTCCATGTCCGGCTAATTTATTTGTGTGTTTGCTTAGGAAGTATGAAACTTAATTATTGAATATTGATTGGTTGTTTCTTATCTTAGTTGATTAATGATCTAGTAATGCGATAGGTCATTCGTTGTGTACTTAATGCTTGATTCATCTTTGTGAACCTTAGAATATGATTACCCGAGTAGTTGTAGGCTAAATTATCCAAAGAGTGCCTTAGAGTAAGAGTTTATCATCCTAGTGGGTTTTGTAGGCGAGACCCTTTGGTAAGTTCAAAGAGTTAGGAGAAACGCATACCCACAACTTTAGACACACAACGCAACTAAGAATAAGGACGTGACAACTCAACCATCAATAGGAGATAATTAAGGAGTAGTACAACCTAAGTAAACACATCTTTAAAATATCATACGAGCACACATTAATTAGACATAGACTCCCACAACCTTAGTTTAGAAAATTAGATAATAGTAGAGTAATCGGTAGAAATACCAACCCCCAAATCCAATACCGAGATTCGTACCTTTCCATTTCATAAAATATAAAATACAAAAATAATCTTCCTCAACCTTAACCTTAGCGTAGTAACTTCTTACTAGCATTCCTATTCCCTAGAGAACGATATCAATACCCGTGGCTTACCCTAATTACTACACTACAACGATTAGGTTCATCGCTTGGGTGTTATAAAACTTGCTCAAGAAAAGGAAGTTTCCTTGACCCGAACGGCGTGTGGCGTTATCAAGTTTTAGGCCACTTGGGGAATAGAATAGCTGGTTAGTAGTCCACCTCGTTTAGGTTCTTTGCTTGATTCCTATCAAGTAAATTTTTCTCATTTTAGCTTTCTCTTATTCTATCCCCTTCTTCGTGACCCTCGCTCAGTAAAACCATCACCACCTTGATCCGTATCTTCATCAAGATTCTTCATCTGCATGCGTTCCCAATCCCGAGATTGAGAACGCAATCCCACAAAACCCTTCACCCACTCACCATTTTGGTAATCACCTAGGCATAATGAGATAAATTGGCAACAACAAAGTCCTTTCTATTACTCGATTCGATGAACAATTTGATTATGGTGAGGCACTTGATAATGGGAGGTCATTAATGAAATTGAGGAAGACCCTCCCAATGTTTTGACCCTCGGTGTAGGATTGAGAAAGATGGCCCTTTAACATGCAATTCCCTTGCAAAATAGGACTAGAAGGGTTCGATGCTTATTTGAATTCATTCTTACCTTTAAACTTAATCTCAGGGATCTATACAACAAAATCAAGGTCAATGAGTTAACCTATCAAGGAACAATATTGTTGAAGCAGTCATTTATTTGCACGTGTTTGTCGAAGTTTTGCTTATTTGGTAGAGTTCATGGTCTTAGAAGACTTAGGAGAATTTATAGATAAGGACCTCACTCAAGTAATTTTGGAAAACCTTTCAAAAATTAACTAGGTTGAATGAACGGATGATTGATGGTTTAATTACATTCTCTCGATGAAGTTGAAGATTTCATCTACCAAATGCCACGCTCATCCTAGGTTTAAACATAAGGACATTGAGGCTTGTAATAGAATGACCCCTATTCCATTGCTTAGTGAAAGGGATAAGCAGTGGGCTTAGGTACCCATATGAGAAAACTAAGCGGTATTACAAAAATGCCTTGAATTAGGAGATGATTACAAAAGAATGAAAGAGCGTTGGAATGGCTTAAGTATGAGCACGAGAGCGTGCGTGAGCCAACGTAGAGCACGACTATGAGTCTAGCTACAAGACTCTTAAATAAAGAAAAGCGCCGTGGGAGGCAACCAATGCTTAATTGTTTGCTTGTTAGTGTCATATATCTTTTATTAATTATTTATCCTCATGTTTAAATTTGTAAAATGCTTTATTTTGTTTTTAACCTCGTCTTAATTGCATATAAAGGTATTTTACATAAGGGATAAGTGTAGGGAGGATTACACACGCTTTGAAAAGAAACGTAAACATGAGAATAAAATTAACTAAAGATATATATGTTTGTTTGTTCGAGTCAAATGCTTGTATCGAGTCATAATGGATGTTTTTGCGTAAATTTTTCCATTCTAAAGATGTAAGTTTTCCGAATTTTTTGAGAAAATCGAGACCGCTTTTATCGGGATAACTGACGGCGTCAGATTGCAACCGACGTCGTGGGAAGGAGTAAAACATCGATTATTTTTTTCTCTTTTCGAGCTACTTATAAATTTTGGAATTTTCCGGTCTTAATTTTCTTAGAAATTGTAAACATCCATTCCACAAGCATTATATCCTAGTTTAAATCGAGTCTTATATATATTATTACACTTGATTTTACGAATGTTTCGCTTTGTTTTCTTCAAGTGTGCGGGGTTTAGTTTATCAAGAAGAAGTTACATAAGATTGGAAGGAGCTTTTCACGCAATAATTCTTCTTGAAAAGGATTTAACCACCACTTTACACGGATCCTACCGAGCTAATCGGGGAGTATTAGTTTCTTTCGTTTTACTTACCTTCCATTATCATAACTTTGATACTTTCGGGAACATTGGGGACAATGTTGGTTTAAGTGTAGGAGGGAAAATAAACGGAACTTTGAAACTATGCTTATCCTTGATTATTTGCTTTATCCAATTGCATTTGCGTAATAAACCATGAGAAAATGTCGGTTAGGGTAATTTTGGCACCAAATTTAAAATTTTTCATGACATATAGGAGTGGGCCATTAGTCTTAACAAAAGCGTCTCATGGATAGGAAGTTGCATGACTAGCACAAAACCCTTTACCACTTAAATTCCACCAAAAATGTGAGGATCGCCCTTAGATTAGTAGGAATTAAAGCATTCATCTTCAATGCTTAGAGTGTGAACCGGTAGTATATTAGATTCTAGAACTTGTTTTGTGATGCATTCCGAGATCGCAAGTGAGGCTACACTTGTGTAGTTAGGAATAACTAAATGATAAGAGGCATTAGGATAAACCCTTGTTTGATACCCGTAATATAATTACTTCTTCCACATCGGTTGAGTAATTCCCCCACACCTTTGCGTTGTACTCATCTTTAGTACACGATACCCCTAGTTAACCCCTCAGAGCCTATCCTTTTCGCGGTTCTTGTGATGTTTCGGTTTTTTTGGAATATCAATGAAGAGCATGGTTTACACCCCACACCCAAATATACACCAAAATCGCCTTAGCCTACCCTGTATGCACTTACTTTTAGTGCATTATTGTTATCACCCTAAACCCTTAGTTCAATTATCTAGTTGCTTGCATGAGTTGCTAAGTCGAGTCATATACTTTGTATACAGTTTTGGGACGATTGGGATTCATGGGAAAAGTTAAAG
The DNA here is from genome assembly GCA_022545495.1 of Chrysanthemum lavandulifolium. Classification (NCBI taxonomy): domain Eukaryota; kingdom Viridiplantae; phylum Streptophyta; class Magnoliopsida; order Asterales; family Asteraceae; genus Chrysanthemum; species Chrysanthemum lavandulifolium. The sequence goes on from CM040238.1 coordinate 207,514,123, forward strand.
TTTATGAAATGACGGGAAGGGAACGTTAAATTCAAATTACCTTTGTTTGCGTAATAATGTACCCCAAGTGTTTTGATCTTTCAATTCGGGTCAAATTAGTGTTAGAGTAATAAAAACTCAAGTGTAGGGATGTACCTATAAACCCTATCATTTTGATGTTACCGTAGAGGATGGTAGAGTAAAAGTGTATGCAAAAAAAAAAAAAAAAAAAAAAAAAAAAAAAAGAGAAAAGGCTACCATCCTAAATCTATCCTTTAAATTTATGTTTGTTTATTTCCGTTACCTAGAGTTTTAGAGTGTCGAGTCTTGGCTTAGCAACGCCATTCTTCGTATGCATTTAACATAGAGATTTTGACTTGCCACCACTAAATAGCCTATCCCACCAAACCCTTGTTTCCCTACCGTAAGCCTAACATTCCAACCCTTTAAAGACCTCTTTGATAGTCTTTCCTAGGTGCTTACGCCAAAGCGATGGAGGTTTGATCTATTCTTGCCTATGGTAATCTATGTACTAGACGGGTTAATGAGTGTTTATCTTCCATTTCGATTTGTTATATTTCATATACACCGAGAGAGATGCGAGTACCCAAACACCCCGTGTGAGGTGCTAGTATGTAATTTCCGTGCTTGTTATGACTTTCATGGGCTTATATGTGTTGTTGACCGTTTTGAATTAATGCTTCATGACCCCTAACTTATAAATTAATTGGCTAAAGCACATTTGCTTGAGGACAAGCAAATAACAAGTGTAGGGATATTTGATAAGGTTTTAAAAGGTACCATTTTGAGGGTCGTTTAAGTCCTTATTTGATCACTTTGTATCCGTTATTGCTTAATATCGTTCCTTTTCACTTTTAGGTCTCTTGAAGGTAAAATGCTGGAATGACACTTATTTGGACGAAAAGGCGCGAATATACGAAGAAAATGGCCAAAGTCGAATCGAGACACTCAAAGCTCTGAAATGTAAGGCGGCGTCGGTGTTAAGTGCGGCGCCGTCGGAGGATTTTTGTGACGATCTGATGGCAAATACCCTATTTTCAAGTGGCGATCGGGCTTTAAAAGAGTAGGCCGTTGCTACTCGGACGGCCTAGATGCAACCAGACGGCGCCGAAGTCGAAGAGGACGGCGTCACGGACATAGGTGACGCCGTCGCAAGGTTAACGTGGCCAAGACGAAACCCTAATGACGGCGACACGGCGGCCACGAAACATAAGGTGCGCCGTCGCATATGTAATCTTATATATAGAATCCGAATTTTCGGTTTTAAGAGAGTCTTTTGGAGTAAAACCTAAAACCGAACCTAAGGTGTCTTGTATAGTATTTTAGGGTTTTAAACCCTATCTTACATCAAGATAAGTATTTACTTCATTAATTCAATTATGTCTTTGATTATTTGTGTGTATGCTTGCATGTTCTCCATGTCCAAGCTAATTTATTTGTGTGTTTGCTTAGGAAGTATGAAACTTAATTATTGAATATTGATTGGTTGTTTCTTATCTTAGTTGATTAATGATCTAATAATCGATAGGTCATTCGTTGTGTACTTAATGCTTGATTCATCTTTGTGAACCTTAGAATATGATTACCCGAGTAGTTGTAGGCTAAATTATCCAAAGAGTGCCTTAGAGTAAGAGTTTATCATCCCTAGTGGGTTTGTAGGCGAGACCCTTTGGTAAGTTCAAAGAGTTGGGAGAAACGCATACCCTACAACTTTAGACACACAACGCAACTAAGAATAAGGACGTGACAACTCAACCATCAATAGGAGATAATTAAGGAGTAGTACAACCTAAGTAAACACATCTTTAAACTATCATACGAGCACACATTAATTAGACATAGACTCCCACAACCTTAGTTTAGAAAATTAGATAATAGTAGAGTAATCGGTGAAATACCAACCCCCAAATCCAATACCCGAGATTCGTACCTTTCCATTTCATAAAATATAAAAATACAAAATAATCTTCCTCAACCTTAACCTTAGCGTAGTAACTTCTTACTAGCATTCCTATTCCCTGAGAACGATATCAATACCGTGGCTTACCCTAATTACTACACTACAACGATTAGGTTCATCGCTGGGGTGTTATAAAACTTGCTAGAAGAAAAGGAAGTTTCCTTGACCCCGAACGACGCGTTTAGCGTTATCAACATGCAACAAAGGTAATTCTCTATATAAACAGGGTACCTGAGAGCTATGTGCCAGAATGGTTTCAAACAGACAAGTATTATGAGACATATAACCATTTTTTGAAACCAGTTGATGGTATTGAGTTCTGGCCTGATCAGAGTATGTATTCAATTTTTTTGCCTTCCGAACCCAAAAAAATGCCTGGTAGGCCAAGAAAGAAAAGAATCAGAGCAAAGGGTGAAGGTGGTAGCTCAACAAGAGTATCAAAGGTAGGTACTGAGATGACATGTTCTATATTCCACAAAGTTGGGCACAACAAGAAAAGTTGCAAAGAAACAGTTGTAGAGGAGGATGTGTCTGGGTCAAAACAGAGTGGGAATGTGTCTGGGTAAAAAAAGAAGACTTGCGGGTCAAAGAGGAAAACTGGTGGGTCAAAGGGAATTGGTGGGTCAAAGAAGAAGGCTTGTGGGATAGAAGCAGCTGGTGGATCAAGTGAAGTTGGTGGGTCAAGTGGAATTGGTGGGTCAAGGGGAACTGGTGGGTCAAGGAAGAAGACTGGTGGGTCAAGTGGGTTAAATAGGAAGAGCTTGAAAAGAGGTTGCACATCAGCTTATGCAAGATGGTTTGGTAACCAAGATGAAACTGAGCACCCTCAAGAACACCCTCAAGAGCAGCCTCAAGAAGTTCAAACAGAGATTGACTTGACAGCTACTCAAGTTGAAAACATGCAAGCTGAAGAAGATCAAAGTCAAGAACAACCTCAAGAGCAGCAACAACAAAAGTTGCACAAGAAGTTGGCTAAACTCAAGGTGAGGAGGCCTAGTGAAAGGATCATTGATGAGTGTCTAAATACTCATCATTTTTGTATAATCTAAACTGCAAAATCATCTGAAAACACTCAGAAAAACATCAAAATGATCAAAATATCACAAATCAGTGTTTTATGTGTTTTAAATGCAAAAGATCAAAATCGATGAAAAATGATTCAAGTTTGCAAAATTGGCGAGTTTAGTCCCCCATGTTTTAAAAGTTGTCAAATCTAGTCCACGGAATTCAAAATGTGAAGTTTTGTCATTCAAGGTCCACGAAATCTTCTAAGTTGTTAAAATAACACTTGAATGAATTTTTGGTCAAATGGCATAAAAGGTCCTTAAAGTTTGAAAATTTGCAAATATAGTCCTTGGACATTTTAAAATGAAATTTTATGCAAAAGTGGTCCTTGTACTATTCATTTATGGCAAGTTTGGTCCTTGTGAGAAGTTTGGAAAAGTGTCAAGTTCAGTCCTTGAAGTTTGGATAAATTGCAAATTTGGTCCTTGTGTTAAACTATACCAAACCAAACGGACCCTTATCAATATCCAAGGCCCAAATCCAGCTGGCCCAAACCCTTGACCCGACCCCGTTTAATATTAGCCTTCGGTCAGCGAAAGTCAAACAGGCAGAAAACCGCCCAAACATGCTCATCTCCTCTCATTGCTCGAATCCAAAACCGGGCATGGTTTTCCATCTTTTCTTCAACCCCTCACTTGTCCCTCCACTCCACTAACACCAAAAATCCTTAATTGATTGAAACCAACCCATTTAATGCTCAAACTTTCAAGAAATATTTGGCGCCAAAATCCAAGTGGGCGGTTTGATGGTTTTAGCCAATCCAATGGCTCAGAAGTGGTGGGAAAGATTCAGAGGTCAAGAGAGAGTCTTAAAAGTCTATAAAGGAAGGAGAAGAAGCAATGTATCAAGATATCTAATATAATTTTTAAGTTTCATTGTCGTTTTTAGCTTACTTTTAAATTCAGTGTATGATTTAGTCTTCAAACTCTGTATTTCAAGTTTTTTATGTTATAAGAAAGCTTTTGTGAAACATCAATCTCAATATCAAGTTTCAATTCAGTTAATGCAATTTTGCCTTCAAAAATCTCACATGCTTCAAATATTGTTTTTAGTTGTTTGTATGGACCTGAAATAGATCATGTAAGCTCTATATAGCTTATAAAAGCTATTAGATACACTAAAAGTTAGTTTAGAATCGTAAATGAAAAATCACAAAATACCAAATAATTAGTGAAAATTCAAAAATCGATTGAAATGGCATTCACAAATTTGGAGTAGGTAGATTATGGATGGCCTTGGGTTAGAAGCTTTAGTGGTAGCTAATAGGGTGTTAATTGGTCCTTGATCTCGCCAGTTGGATAGCCATTTGTAAGCCTTTACTCATTTTTTGCATTTCACCGTTTTGATTATTCAAGAGCTTTAATTCTTGTGTTTTATTGTTTATTAGTTATAATTAAGTGTGTTTAAACATTAAAATCAAGTGGTTGTTCTTTAAAGTTGTAGTTTATAAAACTTAGTTTTAACAGTTAAAATAGCATCATGGTCAATTCTTAGTTTGATGTTGTTATGGTTGTTGTTTAAGGGTTCATTAGTCCTATTAAGTGATTATATAAGGTCTGAATTCAAGCTCATGGTTTAAATCTTTGATAAGCTTTGAAAAACCTCTATACAGTCATATAAAGGTCTGTTTGGATTTGCTTGCTTAAACTGTAACAGGTCTTGTTTGTGTTGTTATTTGTGCTTGCTTTGTGTCACATAAGTGTCTTATATTTCATATCAACCATAAAACCGGTGTTCATAAGCTCAAAAGTCAAAATCCTTTTAATCATATCCGTCTTGTCCCATTGTTGGGATTTTAAGTTCCATGATCATGATTTTGTGTTAGAAAGTTGTTAGTGTTGCTCAATTTAGTCTTAACAAACCTTAATACATCACATTCAGTGCTTAAAATCAGATCAAAGTTCATTTTAGTCAACTCTTCTAGTTTTTAAGAAAAGTCAAATTTTCATTTGGGTCGTTTTAGAATAAAATAGATCTTTTTACTGTGTGTTTATTAGTGAGATTCAGCTTATAAGCTTTTGGATTATTAAAGTTTAGTTGCTTAACTAAATTGGAAAAATGTTAGTTCACTTCTGTCTAGCTTATTGAGTGCTTATTTTCAAGCTTCTTTACGAAGACTTGTCTGCAAAGTGCCACATGCACCCGTTTCATAAGCTCAATCAAAAGCTTGCGAGCTCAATTGTTGTTCAAATCTGTGATTCTTGGTTCTTTGGAAAGCCAACTGGTCATCTTTGAGTCCCAAGCTTAAGTTTTCATTTTGAAGCTTGTTTACTAGGCTCGCAAGTGTCCTTTTGTTCATCCATTTTCGAGTTTAAGCCAAGTGCTTATTGTCTTTTTCCTAGCTTTTCAGAGTGCTTATCTTTGTCTATTAGCTTCATTTGAGTAGCATTAGGCTACTTTCATCTTATTTTGGCTTTTGTTTCAACTGGTGGGCTTGTTTGAGCTTATTTCTCCAAAATAAGCTCATTAAGCCAACTGTTGGCTCATAAGCTTCTTAAATAGCTTATTTTTGAGTTGCAAAATTTTTGTGTTTGTTAAAGTTTCATAATATCAATAGTAAAGTAGTTTTCAAAAATAAAATCCAGAAAAACATCAATATAAAAATAGTGATAGCGTTTATTTAATAGTTTTTAGCTTTTTGATTTTTCTTTTTAGCTTATTAATAAGCAAATCTTATTTTTCTATTTTTCTTAGTTCTCTGTCATCATATAGTATTTTTAGAAAAAGTTTCATAATTTTCCTAATCTATTTAGTATTTATTATAATTTTAAATAGTTAAAAATAGTAATTAATTAGTAATAAATAATTAAAAGCATAAAAATATCTTTCAGGTTTTAAAATTAGTTTTATCATATTTTAGATTTTTCCAAATTAAAATTTCATTTTCAGTTTTATTTTATATTTTCTAGTATTTAAGTGTATTTTAAATAATAATTAATTAGTAATAATTAGATAAAAGTGTGAAAATATATTTTTAATTTTAAAATTAGTTTTGTAATATTTTAGATTTTTCTCAATCATAATTTTATTTTTCTAGCCTTATTTTGTATTTTCTTCTATTTTAGAGTATTTATTAAATAGTTAAAATAGTTTTAATTAATAATAATTAAATAAATAGTTGTAAAAATAATTTTCTTTTTCTAATAATTTTCTTTTATTTTTAGGATTTCAAAATGTCATTTCATATTTTTAGGTCTTTTATTTTTAGATTTCACTTTTATTTTGTACGATATCGTAGTTTTTAAACGTAAGTTTTACGTTTCTTTTATCCGATTGTTGTGCTTTCCTATTCATATTCTATTCCATTCCAATCAATCAAGTAGTGTAATTTCTTAATCTAAACCTTCTTGATCACTATCCTTAGTGATCACTCTATCATCTGAGTTTGTTTTGACACACCATTAAGTCTCGTGGGACTAAACGACCCGGAATTCATTCTATTCTCCGGGACTTCATTGTATTTGTGTTTTAAGCGCTTTAAGTCTATTACGGTTAGCCATTCACAAGTGGCTAGCTTGTGTGATTTGACTTGACTAGTTTAGCACAGATCAAATTTTTAGCCACGTGGGAGCTTGATGTGTTTAGCCATTTTCAGACCCATTCTTGCACATATACCACCATTTGTAAAAAGTTTTTTTTTGTAAAGTATAAAAATACCAAAAAGTTCATTAGCACTTTTCCTAAAGTGTTAAAAACACCAAAAACAATATAAAACAACAAAACAATCGTAGCGTTTTCTATCTTGTATTGTCTTTAAGGTGATTCTTAAAACAGTACGATTTGGTTAAACGAGACGATTCCAAAAATATTGTCCAAAAAGTTTTTAAACCCTTTGCACAAATCATTACCTACGTCTTTTCAGTGGTACTTAATAAATAAAAATCAACCATCGAAAATCAAGGCAAGACACCTACTAACCTGGGGTGTGACCATAATAAGTTCGAACATCGAGTTTAAAACTTGCCTTTGTGTCACTTGTGATTTGGTGTACCTTTTCAAAGAAGCCATTTCATTTGTGATTATTGGTTAAGTTCACTTGTCGTTTTGCCTCATTTGTTTTGAAAATTGATTTTTATACATAGTGCATGCGCACTGTTCTTCCAGTTCTACAAGTCCACTTTCGAACTTGGAAAGATTCCTCGTGAGCGTGAGGACGTTCGGCTCCTTCACCGTGGATCGAGGAACTTCTACCACCACCACCCCGCCGAAATGGCGGAAGACAAACCCATGAATGAGCTTCTCCAAGCACCATCGAGGTTACGGAGATGCCATTGTTGTCCGACCATCGTGGGCGATACCTTTGAGCTCAAAACCGGGTTGCTTAATCTAGTAACCCAAAGCCAATTCTATGGTTTTGGCGGGATGATCCTCATGCACACATTCGATGGTTTAACAAGATTGCATCTACCATCAAGTACAAGAATGTCCCACATGAAGCTATCAAGCTTCTTCGTTCCCATTTTCTCTAGAGGACAAGCCGGAATTGGCTTGAGAAACAACCCCTCGATTCTATAGACACATGGGAAGATCTAGTCACCAAATTGATAACGAGTTCTATCCTCCATCCCGAACCACAAGTCTTAAGAATGAGATAATGAAATTTTCTCGTAGATTTGATGAATCATTCGGGAGGCATGGGATCGTTACAAAGAGTTGCCATGATGTCCGCATCATGGTTTTACCGAGTTAATGCAAATGGATACTTTCTACAATGGTGCGAATTAGACCAACCAAGACTCTTTGAATGCCTCAGCGGGAGGTAATTTCTGAGCAAGACTACCAAAGAAGCCTTGCAAATCATTGAGAACAAATCTCGAGTCCGCCTTTCCGAGCAAAGACATATCGTCTAATTTGGACCTTCTTCTTCATCTCCGTGAGTACATCTAGCACCGATGCTAAGATTGACAAACTCACGTACATTGTTCGAGCTTTGGTTCTTGCTAACCGAAGAAAGTCACCTTCACTCGGACACCAACACATGGTGAAGTGAAGAAAGTCGAGAGTTGTGTTACTTGTGGTGGTCCTCATGCATACTACAATTGTACCGCCACCGATGGTAGTCCATTTGAAGCCAATGCTCTAGCCGGTAGTTCACACAGAAGGAGGTAATCAATACCGTCCTCAAAATGAACCACACTACCGTGCTAACACTAATCAAGCACCACCGGTTTTAACCGAATCATAACATGCAAACCGAATCAAAACCAACCAAGAATGAACCAAGTTTATCAAAACCAAGGTAACTTCTATCCTAGACCCAATCAAGGTTTCCAACATCAAGGAACCCTAATCAAAACAATTTCAATCGAGGAATCAATTTCATGGGAATATGAATCCTAATCAAGGAATTTTGGCTATAATCAAAACATACGACCTCAAATTATCCTCAAACTCCTCCCGCCATTATTCCTCCGGGACCATCATCGATGAGTTCTTGAAGCAATTCATGAAGTCCCAAGATGAAATGAACAGGTTGTTGGTCGGTCGATCGTCGATCTTAAGAAGTCTTTAAATGATCAACCTCGGGCTCGTGAAAACTTCCGAGCAACACGATCGCTAACCCGAGGCGATGCAAAGGCGATCATGACCGTAAGTGGTGTTTCATATGATGGACATCTTGTTCCTACTACCCTTCTTCTTCTTACATCCCAAAGGTAGTGGAAAGTGAACCTCGCACACAATGGACCTCGACTCCAATGCCCCTCCTCCGTGGCAATGAGTCAAGTTACCAAGGAAACAACGGACAAGGTGCATTATTCGAGCCCGAAGTACAAGACATCGTCCTACCTTCGGTAGTCCAACCTCAGTTGTCCGAAACCCAAGTCAAATCAAGGAGTTGTTTTGAACCTCCACGTAGCTCATGTTGAGAATCGAATCCAAATCTTTTATTCCTTACCCATCGCGTTTGAATGAACAAAGCTCATGAGAAAGCCTACCATCAAATGGACAAATTTTTCAAATTTTCCGAGAGTTACATTTTGACATAAGCTTTGCGGATGCTATCATGTCGATGCCCAAGTTTATCGACTCAAACACATGTTAAGCAATAAGGAAAAGTTGTTTGAAATGGCTAAAACTCCTCTTAACGAGAGCGCTCGTGATTATTCAAGAAGCTTCGAGAAACTTGGAGATCTGGAAATTTCTCTTACCTTGTGTATTCAGGAATGGTTGAATGCTTTGCCCTGGCGAGATCTTGGTGCAAGCATAAACCTTATGCCTTATTCAATTGTGGAAGAAACTTTCTCTTCCCGAACTCACTCCTACATGCATGACTCTCGAGCTTGCAGATCGTTCCATATCCCGTCCTCTTGGCATTCTTTGAGGACGATTTGTAAGTAGGAAAGTTCCATTTCGGTGACTTCGTGGTTGTTGATTTTGATGCCGATCATCGGGTTCCTCTCATTGTTGGTCGAGGATTCACGAGAACGGGCATGCTCTCATTGATGTATTTGAGGGAAATCACATTGCGTGTTGGTAATGAAGTTGTCACCTTTAACCTTGATCAAACTTCGAGGTACTCGCAAATTATGATTCTAAATCGGTTAACCGAATAGATATCATCGATGTTGCTTCCACGGCAGTACTCAAGAAGTTCTTGGTTATTCTCATAATTACGCGAGTGGGGATCACCACATCTTCTCAACCTATCATAGCCAATTCTACTCCTTCTCTCACTCCGTTTGAGGGCGACTTCATCTTAGATGAGATTCAAGCATACCGGCTAGTGATTACGTTTCTATGGGGAATTGATCACGCCCAGGTTGATATTGAGGGGACATACTTCTTATTGAGAAGTTGCTCAATGATGATCCTTCATCAACCCTCACCCTAGTGATTCAATCCGTATGAGATTAATCAAAATGAGATTAATCTGAGGAGATATTCTTCTTGAGGAATTGTTGACTCATGACACTTCTTCTCCTCTCCTCCCATCAAACTTCATAACAAGGAAGTCAAGTCAGGTGAGAAAGCGAAGAATTTCACGAGGTTGAGCTTAGGACTTACCTCCTCATCTCGAGTATGCATTTCTAGAAAGTGATGATAAATTACCCGTCATTATTGCTCGAGATTTGAGTAAAGATGAAAAAGAGTTCTCATAAAGGTCTTGAAGTCACACAAGCAAGCAATTGCTTGGAAACTCTCCGACATCAAAGGTATAAACCTTGAGTTTTGTACTCATAAAATCTTGATGGAGGATGACTTCAAACCAGCGAGTTCAACATCGAGAGAAGAGTAAATCCAAAATCCATGATGTTATCAAACAGAGGTTATCAAACTTCTTGATGCAGATTGATTTACCCTATCTCGCAGCAGTCCTTAGGTTAGCCCAATTCATTGTGTTCCGAAAAGGGTGGCATTATCATTGTCACAATGAAGATAACGAGTTAATTCCAACTCGATTGGTTATGGGATGGCGTGTGTATTGAATATCGTAAGTTAAATGGCGCCACTCGTAAAGACCATTTTCCTCGCCCTTCATGGACCAAATGCTTGAGAGATTAGCAGGAATGAATACTATTATTTCCTTGATGGTTTCTCGGGTTACTTTGATTCCCATTGATCCACATGATCAAGAAGACCACATTCACTTGCCCATACGGAACTTTTTCCTACAAACGTATGCCTTTTGGCTTATGTAACGCTCCCGCACGTTCCAACGATGTATGATGGCCATATTCCACGACATGATCGGGAAACAATGGAGGTGTTTATGGATGACTTCTCATTATGGGATTCGTTTCAAACGTGTCTCCCATTTAGATAAAATGCTCAAAAGGTGTGAAGACACCAATCTTTGTCTAAATTGGGAGAAAAGCCACTTTATGGTCAAAGAAGGCATAGTCCTTGGCCATAAGATTTCAAAGAATGGGATTGAGGTTGATAGAGCAAAAGTTGATGTTATTGCTAAGCTGCCTCATCCTACTACCGTCAAAGGTATTAGGAGTTTTTTAGGTCATGCCGGTTTCTATCGTAGATTCATACAAGATTTTTCTAAAATCGCCCGGCCGATGACCCATCTTCTTGAAAAGGATGCTCCTTTTATCTTCTCACCCGAGTGCATAGAAGCTTTTGAAACATTGAAGAAAAAGCCATCGAGGCACCCATTCTCGTTGCTCCCGATTGGGATTTACCCTTTGAGCTCATGTGCGATGCAAGTGATTTTGCTATCGGTGCGTCTTAGGGCAACGAAGAAACAAGCATTTTCGGCCTATTCACTCACGCAAGTAAGACTATGATCAAGCTCAACTCATTACACCACCACGAAAAAGAGCTATTAGCCGTGGTGTATGCATTTGAGAAGTTTTGGCCGTACTTAATCTTGACCAAATGCGTGGTGTATACGGATCACTCGCTCTCAAATATCTCTTTGCAAAACAAGATGCAAAGCCGAGATTGCTCGTTGGATTCTCCTCCGCAAGAATTTGATATCATTATACGTGATAAAAAGGAGGCGAGAATCTAGCTGGCGATCATCTGTCAGTTAGAAAACCCTCACCAAGATGTTTTCGAGAAAAGGAAATAAATGAAACATTTCCTCTCGAGACACTCAATGCGGTTTCTTTTCGTGGAAATTCTACCACCCATGGTTTCTTGACCGCAAATTACCATGCGGGTAACTTCATTATGAAAGGGATGTCGACCCAAAGAAGAACAAATTCTTCAAAGATGTTAAACATTACTCGGGGCGACCCTTCTTATTCAAAATCTGTGCGGATCAAGTCATCCGACGGTGTGTTTATGGACGGGAAGCTATTGACATTCTCACGACTTGCCATCTTTGGACCCAACGGGGCCATCATAGTCCAAACTACACCGCCAAAAGGTGTTTGATTCCGGGTTTTATTGGCCCACAATCTATAAGGATGCCCACGAATTTGTCAAAGCTTTGTGACGCTTGTCAACGTCACGAAATATATCTCAAAGAAATGAAATGCCGCAAATGCCATTCAAGTTTGTGAGATATTTGACATCCGGGGTATTGACTTTATGGGGCCGTTTCCATCTTCTCGGGGTAACAAATACATACTCGTGGCTGTTGACTATTTGTCAAAATGGGTTGAAAGCAAAGCTTTACCTACAAATGATGCCCGAGTTGTTGTAAAATTTTGAAATCTCTTTTGCCGGTTTGGAACTCCTCGTGCTATAATCGGTGATCGTGGTACACATTTTGTAATGACCAATTTGATCGTGTCATGCAAAAGTATGGTGTTACCCACCGTCTATCTATCGCATACCACCCACAAATAAGTGGGCAGTGGAAGTTTCCAACCGTGGTATTAAAAGAATCCTTGAAAGGACGAGGCGAAAATCGTGCATCACGGCTCTGGATAAACTAGATGACGACTGGGCCTTCCGTCGACTTACAAAACACCCATTGGGTGTACTCCATACAAGCTAGTGTACGGAAAGGCATGTCATCCGCCGATTGAGCTAGAGCACAAGGCATACGGGCCTTAAAACATGCAAACTTCGATATCTGATACGGTGGTGATCATAGAAAAGTTCAAATGAATGAATTAAATGAACTTGTGATCAAGCTTACGAGAACTCTTTGATCTACAAGCAAAGACAAAGAAGATTCATGACTCGAAAATCAAGAACCGCTTTCAACGTTGGTGATCGAGTCCTTCTTTCCAATTCAAGATTGAAGATTTTCTGGGAAAGCTCAAGTCCGTTGGTGCCGTCCATTCACCATTGCTAAGCTTTATCCTTATGGTACCGTTGAGTTATCTCAACCCGATGGTCCTAATTTTAAAGTGAATGGTCATCGAGTGAAGCACTACTTTGGAGAGGACATTCCCCGCGATTGTCCGGGATCTACAAACTTTCCCATGAACCAATGAATGCGGATCGAGTCAAGCTAGTGACTCAGAATCAAAAACATTAGCACGCACCATATGGGTTTTCACTCATATTTATGTCTTCTTACCTCTTTCTACCACCCTAGTGTGGGAGTTTCCCATTGTATATAAAATCATGTTCTAAAAAAAAAAAAAAAAAAAAAAAAAATCTTCTAAATAATGGCCGTAGTATTTCCCTTTTACGTTTCGGCCGGCATAACCACGGTACTTTGAATATTGAGGGCAATATTCTTTTCTAAGTGTGGGGGGGAATTCTCACGAATTTCATGTATTATCTACCCAATTCCCCCGTTTTTGGCCAAATTTTTTTTTAAGTAAGTGTTCTACACTTACTCATTCGGTTATTAGTCCGCCATGTCTAATAGACAAAAGGATTGGCTAATCCAGGAGCAAACGGCTCTTGATAAATATTTCTCAAATCCGTTTATATGGCTTGCAATTTGCCAAAATTGTATGGTTCTCAACTCACCATATCCTAAAAGTGAAGAGTTGGCTAGCCGTAAGGTTATGGCTTGTGGTAAAGGTAGTGGAAAATCCATAATTGGTATTCACTCACCAAAGATAATTCGATAATTTATCTAAGAGTTGGCTAGTCCAGAGCAAACGCTCGTAAAGACACATCATCCGTTATATGGTTTATGATTTGCCAATAAATCGATGGTTATCGATGTACCATAGTTCTTACTTGAATCGAAACATTTGGCTACTCCGAGTGATGGCTTTTGTAAAAGAGTTTTCAAATCCATTAAGTTTTCTCAAATCATTGCTAGGGACTAGCAATATCTCGATGTGATGATTGATGAGTCTAAATACTCATCATTTTTGTATAATCTAAACCGCAAAATCATCCGAAAAACTCGAAACACATCAAAATGATCAAAATATCACAAATCGTGTTTTATGTGTTTTAAATGTAAAAGATCAAAATCGATGAAAAATGATTCAAGTTTGCAAATTGGCGCTTTAGTCCCCAAGTTTTAAAAGTTGTCAAATCTAGTCCACGAATTCAAAATGTGAAGTTTTGTCATTCAAGGTCCCTGAAATCTTCTAAGTTGTTAAAAATAACCCTTGAATGAATTTTTGGTCAAATGGCATAAAAGGTCCTTAAAGTTTGAAAATTTGCAAATATAGTCCTTGGACATTTTAAAATGAAATTTTATGCAAAAGTGGTCCTTGTACTATTCATTTATGGCAAGTTTGGTCCTTGTGAGAAGTTTGGAAAAGTGTCAAGTTCAGTCCTTGAAGTTTGGATAAATTGCAAATTTGGTCCTTGTGTTAAACTATACCAAACTGTTGGGAATTATATTTGAGTTGATTATGACAAAATATGAAAGATGAAAGACTTATGAAGACTATTGAAGACAAGGGACTTATTTGTTAAAATAGTATTTATTATTTAGTCCCTAGTAGTATTTGTAACCCTAGACTCTCTAGTATATAAAGAGAGACAGGGAATTAGATTTAGAGTGTGTCAAGATGTGAACACCAAAGGTGTGTGTGACAGCGTTTAGGGACGCCAGGGTTTTAGTTAGTCTATTAGTTCCTAGGCGATGTTCATGTAAACGCCTAGGTTATTAGGTTATTAGTTTAGTTAGTAGGCGTGTTCCTATAAACGCCTAATATTAGTAAAGTGTTTAGTTAGAGATGATGGCGAAGAACCTTTAATAATAACAAACGATGTTTTCTTATTCCACTGCATTATAATCATTGTTATTATTATCCCTAGAGCTCATAAACGATCTTAACAATTGGTATCAGAGAGGGGAGCTCTTGATATAGGGATCTACAAGGTTTTTCGAAGAAAGAAGACAAAATTCGAATCTGGAATTTTTTTTGTAAAAGTTTCTGCAGGACAGTTTTCAAGAGACGATATCTTTGTCTTGAACCGTTGGATCGGGCTACAATTTTACATGAAGATTCTCTGTATATCCAAGAAGAGGTTCACCGGAGGGATCTTTGATTTGAAGTCTATATCGAAAGTTATTCATGGTGGCGGGTGTGCGATAAGGTATTCTTGTTCGAATTTTTAAGGTTTTAAGGTATCGATTTTTCTGTTTTTCTTATTTGAATTATTTATTCATTATGGAAATCGATGCATACATGTTTTGGGAAACATGCAATTGGATTTTTTGTTACTGATTATGCACCGCCACACGATGTTCCGTGGTTTATATCAAATGCTACTGGATTGCTCGTGTTTTATAACAGTTGCTCTGTTGTTTTGATCACAGATGCTAGAGTTGTTATGTTTCGATCATTAATCAAGTAACATATCACATGGGATGGTAGCACTTAAATTCTTAACCCTAAATATTATATTCATTGCTTACATCAAGGACGATTGCCTTGTTTTTATATCTACATTCGCTTTGTCGCATGATCTCATACTTGAGATAGTGGGTTGATAATTCATAACCGTGGTAACAAATTTGATGAGCTTCATTGTTGATGTTTTGAGGATTGTGGGGTATTACGAGAAAGTGTTAAAGCATTGTTACTACCGATATTATTGTTTGTGCTACTCGTTGATGATCTCTACTTATTAGTTACGAGATACTACGGCTAATCCATGTTATGCTCTTTGCTCATGGTTTTGTTTATTCTTTGCCCATATGAAGTTAATGTGATCGATCGGATTCGTTCCCAACGCCACCACATGAACTGCTGTTCGTTATGGTGAAGGTACCGTTATTTCGCTATGGTAACAAGTAAGATTGATCAACAAAACCTCTTACTTATCATGGGTCGGTTTGATGTTAGTGGATGAAGTGCATGAGTTTTATTGTTTATTGAATGTTCATCATAATTGATGGCTATTCTATATATCCTCGTACTCTTAATTGATGGCATGTGATTGAAGAATAGTGTGTCGGTGCCTATGCATCAAGAGCAGTTCATCTCTATTGTGTTATTGTATTATTGCATCATTGAGGTCAGTGATATTTTATTACCTTAAAACTGGTCATATGATAGTGATTGATCATGCGTTAAAAGGTGATCACATGGTTGTCAAAAGGAAGATGCTCACATGTGTGCTAAGGCTGTTCATTGATTTTTATATATGATTTAATGGTCCCAACTTTGGTACAATTGATGGCTGTTGTTCACAAATATGTCACATTCATCACATGGTCCCAATAGCTAAAGGAGATTTTAATTGGTTGATACTCTATACTTGGCGACAAAGATGTGCGATCAGGTTAAAGGATGTATAATTGGTAGTATTCTTTACATGGGATCACGTACAAAGGAGTTTGGTATGGACATACAAACCGAGTGCATGCGTGATATGAATCGGTGATGCTTGGACGAAGTAGTCTTGCTTATGTCACAACCATCGCTTAAAGCACGCTTATGATGACATGCGAGAAGCTTGGATGAGAGGATAAAGGTCTTGGATTATTGATCTGCAATCGAGTTTTATTCAAAGAGATAGAAGGAAGGCATAACAAAAGTGATGGACATTGATACTGGTCATGCACATGTTTTAGTATCTCGTTTGGTATTGAGATAACACACACAATGGTCCGCTTTTTTAGATGTTGCTCGCTTTGTTGATCAAAGTGATGGTAACTTATTGTTATGATTCGATGTATCATCGAAGTGATTGAAGTTGCAAACTCAATAGTATTTGTTATCTATAAGGATTTCTAGTACTTTTTGGACCCTAGTTGGTTGTGTGGATTTTTGAAGAAGAATAGATTGTGCATGAGGTCAATGTTAAGGTTAAGTGCATGGAAGATTTGATTGGTTTGCAAGTATTGTTATCATCATATGAAAGTTTTATGAGCATGCATAAGATGATGTGAGGAGAAAACATGATGATTTTCATTTTGATCTGACAAGACATGGAATTTTGAAGTCGAGTGTGACGATTGTTATGGATTTTTAGCGACACACACTAGATTGATTTAGTTTTGATTTGGTTATTAGTATACACATACATGAGATTGGAAGATTGGTAAAGGTAGTTCTCATGTTCAGGGGAAGGTTTTTACTACTACTTGTTAGTACTTGTACTATTGGTTCAAATTTCTATTGCCTTAATTTCATTTTTAGTTGCGAAAAACTTCATGGAGGGTATCTTGAGGCATTAGAAGGATGGATTAGTTGTATGGTATTGGTTTGTGGTGGTTGGAATCAAAGTTGTTTCTACTTAGCTTCTCCTAGTGGATTATGACAAAAAGGGGAAGAAAGGCGACAAAGACGGTTTTGCAACTTGAAGATTATTAGTGATTGCATGTTTAAGGGGAAGTTCTTATCTTTCATGACATCTTAACTTGTGGGAAGTTCGCTTATTTGGTTTTGTCATTATCAACTAGGGAAGATTGTTGGGAATTATATTTAAGTTGATTATGACAAAATATGAAAGATGAAAGACTTATGAAGACTATTGAAGACAAGGGACTTATTTGTTAAAATAGTATTTATTATTTAGTCCCTAGTAGTATTTGTAACCCTAGACTCTAGTATATAAAGAGAGAGTGGAATTAGATTTAGAGTGTCAAGATGTGAACACCAAAGTGTGTGTGTGTCTGAGCGCTAGGGACTTAGGGTTTTAGTTAGTCTATTAGTTCCTAGGCGTATGTTCATGTAAACGCCTAGGTTATTAGGTTATTAGTTTAGTTAGTAGACGTGTTCCTATAAACGTCTAATATTAGTAAAGTGTTTAGTTAGAGATGATGGCGAAGAACCTTTAATAATAACAAACGATGTTTTCTTATTCCGCTGTGCATTATAATCATTGTTATTATTATCCCCTAGAGCTCATAAACGATCTTAACACAAACCAAACGGACCCTTATCAATATCCAAGGCCCAAATCCGGCTGGCCCAAACCCTTGACCCGACCCCGTTTAATATTAGCCTTCGGTCAGCGAAAGTCAAACAGGCAGAAAACCGCCCAAACACTGTTCATCTCCCTCTCATTGCCTGAATCCAAAAACCAGGCATGGTTTTCCATCTTTTTCTTCAACCCCCCCTTACCTTGTCCCCTCCACCTCCACTAACACCAAAAATCCTTAATTGATTGAAACCAACCCATTTAATGCTCAAACCTGCTCAAGAAATATTTGGCGCCAAAAATCCAAGTGGACGGTTTTGATGGTTTTAGCCAATCCAATGGCTCAGAAGTGGTGGGAAAGATTCAGAGGTCAAGAGAGAGTCTTAAAAGTCTATAAAGGAAGGAGAAGAAGCAATGTATCAAGATATCTAATATAATTTTTAAGTTTCATTGTCGTTTTTAGCTTACTTTTAAATTCAGTGTATGATTTAGTCTTCAAACTCTGTATTTCAAGTTTTTTATGTTATAAGAAAGCTTTTGTGAAACATCAATCTCAATATCAAGTTTCAATTCAGCTAATGCAATTTTGCCTTCAAAAATCTCACATGCTTCAAATATTGTTTTTAGTTGTTTGTATGGACTGAAATAGATCATGTAAGCTCCTATATAGCTTATAAAAGCTATTAGATACACTAAAAGTTAGTTTAGAATCGAAAGTAAAAATCACAAAAATACCAAATAATTAGTGAAAATTCAAAATCGGTTGAAATGGCATTCACAGTGGGCAGGTAGATTATGGATGGCCTTGGGTTAGAAGCTTAGTGGTAGCTAATAGGGGTGTTAATTGGTCCTTGATCTCGGTTTTCAGTTGGATAGCCATTTGTAAGCCTTTACTCATTTTTGCATTTCTCTGTTTTGATTATTCAGTAGCTTTAATTCTTGTGTTTTATTGTTTATTAGTTATAATTAAGTGTGTTTAAACATTAAAATCAAGTGGTTGTTCTTTTAAAGTTGTAGTTTATAAAAACTTAGTTTTAACAGTTAAAATAGCATCATGGTCAATTCTTAGTTTGATGTTGTTATGGTTGTTGTTTAAGGGTTCATTAGTCCTATTAAGTGATTATATAAGGTCTGAATTCAAGCTCATGGTTTAAATCTTTGATAAGCTTTGAAAAACCTCTATACAGTCATATAAAGGTCTGTTTGGATTTGCTTGCTTAAACTGTAACAGGTCTTGTTTGTGTTGTTATTTGTGCTTGCTTTGTGTCACATAGTGTCTTATATCTCATATCAACCATAAAACCGGTGTTCATAAGCTCAAAAGTCAAAAATCCTTTTAATCATATCATCTTGTCCTTTGTTGGGATTTTAAGTTCCATGATCATGATTTTGTGTTAGAAAGTTGTTAGTGTTGCTCAATTTAGTCTTAACAAACCTTAATACATCACATTCGATTGCTTAAAATCAGATCAAAGTTCATTTTAGTCAACTCTTCTAGTTTTTAAGAAAAGTCAAATTTTCATTCGGTCGTTTTGAATAAAATAGATCTTTTACCGTGTGTTTATTAGTGAGATTCAGCTTATAAGCTTTTGGATTATTAAAGTTTAGTTGCTTAACTAAATTGGAAAATGTTAGTTCACTACATCTAGCTTATTGAGTGCTTATTTTCAAGCTTCTTTACAAGACTTATGCGCAAAGTGCCATGTGCACCGGTTTCATAAGCTCAATCAAAAGCTTGCCTGAGCTCAATTGTTGTTCAAATCTCGTGATTCTTGGTTCTTTGAAATCCAACCACGGTCATCTTTGAGTCCCAAGCTTAAGTTTTCATTTTGAAGGTTGTTTACTAGTATGTAAGTGTCCTTTTGTTCTTTCCATTTTTCAGTTTAAGCCAAGTGCTTATTGTCTTTTTCCTAGCTTTTCAGAGTGCTTATCTTTGTCTATTAGCTTCATTTGAGTAGCATTAGGCTACTTTCATCTTATTTTGGCTTTTGTTTCAACTGGTGGGCTTGTTTGAGCTTATTTCTCCAAAATAAGCTCATTAAGCCAACTGTTGGCTCATAAGCTTCTTAAATAGCTTATTTTTGAGTTGCAAAATTTTTGTGTTTGTTAAAGTTTCATAATATCAATAGTAAAGTAGTTTTCAAAAAGAAAATCCAGAAAAACATCAATATAAAAATAGTGATAGCGTTTATTTAATAGTTTTTAGCTTTTTGATTTTTCTTTTTAGCTTATTAATAAGCAAATCTTGTTTTTCTATTTTCTTAGTTTTCGTCATCATATAGTATTTTTAGAAAAAGTTTCATAATTTTCCTAATCTATTTAGTATTTATTATAATTTTAAATAGTTAAAATAGTAATTAATTAGTAATAAATAATTAAAAAGCATAAAAATATCTTTTCAGTTTTAAAATTAGTTTTATCATATTTAGATTTTCCAAATTAAAATTTCATTTTCCAGTTTTATTTTATATTTTCTAGTATTTAAGTGTATTTTAAATAATAATTAATTAGTAATAATTAGATAAAAAGTGTGAAAAATATATTTTAATTTTAAAATTAGTTTTATAATATTTTAGATTTTTCTCAATCATAATTTTATTTTTCTAGCCTTATTTTGTATTTTCTTCTATTTTAGAGTATTTATTAAATAGTTAAAATAGTTTTAATTAATAATAATTAAATAAATAGTTGTAAAATAATTTTCTTTTTCTAATAATTTTCTTTTATTTTAGGATTTCAAAAATGTCATTTTCATATTTTTAGGTCTTTTATTTTTAGATTTCACTTTTTATTTTGTACGATATCGTAGTTTTTAAGCGTAAGTTTTACGTTTCTTTTATCCGATTGTTGTGCTTTCTATTCGTATTCTATTCCATTCCAATCAATCGGAGTGTAATTTCTTAATCTAAACCTTTACCGATCACTATCCTTAGTGATCACTCTATCATCTGAGTTTGTTTGACACACCATTGAGTCTCCGTGGGACTAAACGACCGGAATTCATTCTATTCTCCAGACTTCATTGTATTTGTGTTTTAAGCGCTTTTAAGTCTATTACGGTTAGCCATTCACAAGTGGCTAGCTTGTGTGATTAGACTTGACTAGTTTAGCATGCATCAATCATCAAAAGAAGTTCACAACAGGTTGGATGGCTGTGGCGACTACTGAGTCTACTGGAAGTACATGATGCTTGAACAATCCTAATTTCATGTGCCCATTTTGTACATCCTGTGAGGGCAACTAATGTAAACCATGATAACTTAATTTGGGGTCTGTAATATGACTAGAAAACTAATGTTAATAGTTCATGTAATGACCATCAAACAATACCCCATTTTGTACATCCGTGAGGCACTAATTGATGGTCATTTGGGTATGTAATATGGCTAGAACAACTACTCTTTTTAAAGACTTATGTTATTAGTTTATGTAATGACCATCAAACAATAGCCCATTTTGTACATCCGTGAGGCGAATTAATGGTCATTGTTAAACTACTGATTAATGAAATATGCATTATGTGGTTTCTAAATATATTTTTGTTATTATTTTGCAATTTCATACAGCTTTGCAGTCAAAGCCTTTGTCATTGTTTACATATTTGCAGTCAATACACTTTTAAAGCCTTTGCCGATTTGCAGTCAATGCAAACAACTCACTGAGAATCTTTACTAAGTCTGCAGCAAGCTATATAATAGGTTAGAATCTATACTATTTGAGAATCCTTACTGTATTTGTAACTAGTTACCAACAAATCATCACTTCACATGATATAAAGCCAAATGAACCATGCTCACATTCCACACATCTGCCGATCTAAACATTCTTTTGCAAACATGAGTTCAAGCAAGAACATGGGTTTCAGAAAGAAACCAGCTATCCAACAAGATTTATAAGCCATACTTTTTTATCTCATTTTCTCATATCTGTTACAATTAAGGTGGTAAGTTTTTTCTGTTTTTTTTTTTCAGAAATAATATACATTTCCAGCACAGAAACTGTTGACACCACAAGTTCAGAAGCATCATATCCACCACCATGGTCCAAGTATTTTCCACCAAGTGAAGATTCAAGCTTTGACTCAGTGTATGTTGAGGTTGAGTTTTATCAACCAAAAGTGGGTTCAAACTCAAGGCATGTTGAAGCTCAGGATGATGAGGAGCCACTAACCTCCAAACAGCTTGCCAAGCTTGCTTTTGATTCTAGGGTTAAAGTTCTAGGATTGCCAAATAAGGTAACTTGTGGCCAACTAGGTATCAAACCATTTGCTGTCAAAACTACCAAGCATGCAGTTGACACTCAAAAGGGAAGGGGAAGGGAAAGAAATGAATGGTTTAGAACCACTTGAAGTTAGTAATGGTTCTTGTTGCAGTTTAAATATGTATGGCTTTAGTGCCCTAAAATAATCCTACTGTAACACTATTATGAATGCTATGTTACCTGCTATGTTACCCCTATTATGGACCATGTACTCATGTGGGTATGCAAATCATGATTTGATACTCATGTTGTGACACACGGTAATTTTACATCTATTATTAAATAATAAATGATAATTTATTATTGCTAAGCATATTAAATTAAGCATACATTATAGCATATGCATCCATAATCTGATCAAAGATTTGTGAATTTGTAGTTCCTGAAATTTTCTAATGATTAAATTATATAACGAGAGGTTATCTCGTAATCGTCAAAAACCTAACACCATCGCATACCGACACAACAGTAAGGGCAAAATAAACTCATGATAAATCCCCGGAATAGAAAACTTTATAATTATAATACGGTTTCAGAAACGTGTTCATAAAACATTTCCTTATAAAATTTACAGAACCAGGGTATCATAATTACGGTTACCTCGGCGGGACACGGAATACCCAATACACTTACAAATTTCAAATGATACTTAACAAAATAAAAGTCACTATTATCCACTACCAATTTGATATACTTTGTATTCTTGTATTTTTTTTGTTATCTTCCCCATAAAAATCGTTCCACCACACAAAAATAATCAGACCTCCTCAAACTTTCATCTATCCCTATTCTCTTCTAAATTTTCGTCTAGGTCAAACCAGGGAAAAAGATAAACTCAAAATTGGATCTCTGCAAAGTTACTTTCCTTCTTCTCCATCCCAACATAATACCTAATCCATTATTGTTTTTGTTCCTCCCTTTTACTCCACCATTCGCATGCCCCAACCCCATGGACAAGAATTCAAGACCTAGCACTAGATGAGCATCTAACACCTTCATCTCCTCTTTTTCCCCACAAGCAAGCACGAGGGTGTATTAGTCCAAGAGGATGGATAGCAATGTTTGCTTAAAATGGGTTCTCACCAAGCCCCAAGAAGAAAAGTGAAGTCAAGAACATCTCCCCTTTCCTCTTATTTACTGAATCGGATTACAGGAGTCAACCATCAGTTTTTCATTATCATCTTACAAAAATTAGGGTTTGAAAAAAGATTAGGGTTTTCAAAAATTAGATTGGGGGTTTTGCAATTCAAGGGGTGTACAAGTCGAATCAAGTTTCAATTTGGTGATATCAAAAGGGACTTGTAGTCAATCGGGTTTTCTTGGATCGGTTCATACCTCTACTCGCTACCCATTTTGTAAGGATGAATTTCATTTGATTTCCTAAACTTTATTTTTGTATATTGGATTTTGTATTGGTCACATTCATTGTTAATTATTTTTCTTTTGTTTGTCGATTGGTATGGGTATGAACACATGAAATTCATTCTTGTTAAAGCATTTAACTTTGGTCTAGATGATATTAAAGTTGTTTTGGTTTGTGGTGTCCTTCGAATGTGAACCATAAAACGAAAGAGAAACTCTAAAACCTTAAGCCAACTAGTAATAATTTTAGTCATGTGTAGTAGTAATAATGAAAAGAGTAAAAACCCGGACTTAGAATAATGTAAGTATTAGAAGCACTCATATACTTTCTGATTTTGTTGATCGATGCTAGGATGTGTCGAGTAGGGGAGTCATGTTTGATTCTTAAAAATTAGTCGAGAACTCACTATGTTGTCACCAAATTGGTTAAGTGAAAAGTTTAGTTATGGTCAATTGTGTTCATTTTTCTTCTTCTTTAAGTAGTCGACCCAACAGTGGGTGCAAGTTGGTGTTTGCTTCCTTTACTCCAAAGAGGTAAATGGATTCATGTCTAGGTCGAAACTCTAAATCTTCCAAGCGTTAGTATAAAAAAATTCTAGTATCCTTTTGTCGCGATGCGAAATCCCTTTTGGAAATTGGCTTCTAGTAAAAGAGATGGTGAAGTGTTTGAACACTAAATGAGTGTGCTTGTTTACCCGGTCAAGAGGTCTCAACTTCACGACCGAGGGCACATTAAGTTGAGTCGAGTCGCGAGCCTAGAGTGTCATGCCCCGAAACTTTTGCGTCAAAAATATTAACATCAAAACCTAGAAATGAAATATTTCATCTAATACCTTGTAACAAATATGCTTGTAAACTTCTGGGCCACAACCCATAAAATACTCAAATGAGTATTTGGCGACCAACTGGGTCGAAGCCCATTGCCAACCCGCTACCCCACTGGGCCACAACCCACACGAAAAATAGGAGTACATTCACTTAGTCGATATTCTTATCCATGCGTATCGTTATAAAAGATGAAGCAAGTAAATATTTTCCGGCAACCAAATTATAAGAGTCATAGAACATTTTCGTACCCCGTATTTTTCTTTGTCAAATCGACATCTTACCCATTTGTTTTGTCGTCGTCAACTCGACTCAATCACGAGACTTGTGCTACTACAAGTCGTTAATCAAAATTTTGAAAATAAGAGCTTGACTACTTAAACTTTCATATAAATCTAATCGGATACTTTTCAATCCCTCACATTTTCTAAACATACGTTTATTAGTTTAACCGTTTGATATAACACTATAACATATAAAGGCTTACACGGGAACTACACCAATTTTGACAAGAATATAGTAACTAACTATATAATTTTACGTATAATTAATTGGAAAACCTTTCAAATTTAAAATGGGTATACACTAAAACAAGAAGCATTTACAAGATAAAACAACTCTATTTGATTCATGGCAATGTAATTATGTGTCAATATAGATAAATATATATACAGGTATATTCTTATTAGTAATCTAATAAAAGTCTAGTTCATTGTATAAACCATATTCGTCGTTATCTTTTCGTCACCTTTTGCGGAAGACTCGTTCATTTTCGATACGTCCCGACTTCTTGCTCATGTACCCCCATGAGTCAATCCTTGTGAATATTTTGAAAACCATTTCAGTCTTAACACCAATACACAAGCAATATTAATTTAACCATTTTTAAGTAAGTATACCGATAAGGATTTAAACGACGCTTTAGTGGGTCATTTAAGCCTATTTCGACACATTTTATATCCGCATCGCTTAATTTCGTTTCTTTTCACTTTTGGTCTCTTGGAAGAAATCTTGGAATGAAGCATTTTGGACTAAAACGAGCAAATACATGAAGAAAATGGCAAAGTCAAGATCGGCCCACTCAAACCCGATCAACAATGCTTGATGGCGTCCCGATTAAAAGCGGCGTCGTCCTCTAGGATGACTTGATCAAAACAAGCACCAGACGGCTCGGTGGAAATTTTGTTCACATAACATGGCGGCATCACGTTATAAAGAAGAAGGCGCCACTCACGGTTTTCATCTCGCACGGCCCGCATCCGTAATCAAGATGACGTCCCATCGAAGACCGACGCCACACAACCCTAAGGTGGACGCCGTCCCATCGATGACTCGCCAAGGCGAAACTACTAATGATGGCGGTGACGGCGTCCCACGCAAAAGGTGGTGCCGCAGTGTAAATCTATATAAATTTGATTTTTCGCATTTAGGGAGGTAGACTTTTGGAGAAAAAACCCTAAATCATTTTTAGTCCGATTTGGACGATATCTTGGGTCCCATATCCTATTTTACACATCGAGATAAGTCTTTTAATCCAAAGTAACATTTTGTCTATCCTTATTCGATTGATTGTGTGTATGCTTGTTTACCATGTCTTGCTAAATTTCTTGTGTGTTGCTTAGATCTATGAAACCTAGTTATTGATTATTGTTAGGTTGTTTCTTATCTTAATTGTAAATTGACTTAGGAGTGCAACTAGGCATCATTCGTTGTATTTAATGCTTGAGTTTGCTTTATGAAAATGTGGCTTATGAATGAAATAGCCTAGGCTTGCCGATTTAGTATGTCATGCAGAGATAACCTCAAAGAACTAGAGACCACGATATCGACACGCTTACACAACGTGTTCGGGTCAAAGAAACTTCCTTTTCATCGAGCAGTTTTTCAACACCCTGGCGGTGAACCTAATCGTTGTAGTGTAGTATTAGGGTGGCACGGGTATTGATATCGATTCTCTGGGGAATAGGAATGCTAGTGTAAGTTACCACGATAAGGTTGGGGTTGAGGAAGATTATTTTATTTATTTATTTATTTATTTTTATTTTTATTTTTTTTTAGTAAATTGAAAGGTACGAATCTCGGGGGTTGGATTTGGGGGTTGGTATTTCTACCGATTACTTATCTAATTAACTAAGCTAGGGGTAGTCTATGTCTATTGTTGTGTGCTCGTATGATGATTAAGAATGTATTACTTAGGTTTTATTACTCCCTAGTTATCTCCTATTGATGGTTGAACTGTCACGTCCTTATTCTTAACGCGTTGTGTTTCTAAGGTCGTAGGGTATACGTTTATCCCTAACTCTTTGAAGCTACCAAAGTTTAATGACTACAAAATCTCTAGGATTCATAAACTTAACACTAAAGTATTCTTTGGATGTTTAGCCTACAATGACTCTAGGTGATTATAAACTAAGGTTCAACAAAGATTAATCAAGCATTAATAACACAACGAATGACTTATCGCAATACTAGATCAATCACAATTAAGATAAGAGACAACCAATCAATATTCAATAACTAGGTTTCATATTACCTAAGGAAACACACAAACAAATTAGCCGGACATGGAGAACATGCAAGCATACACACAATCAATTGAAGACATAATTGAATTAATGAAGTAAAACACTTATCTTGATGTAAAATAGGGTATGGAGCCCTAAAATATCGTACAAGACACCTTGGTTCGCTTTAGGTTTTACTCCACAAAACTACCTCCTAAACCGAAAAATTCGGATTCTATATAGTGTTACAAGCCGCGACGACGTCGCTCTTTAATTGCGACGCGTCGTCGTCGTCATTAAGTTTTCTTCTGGCACGTTATCATTGTGACGGCGTCACCTTATGCCCGTGACGCGTCGCCTTGATCTCGACGCCGTCTGGATCAAATCTAGGCCGTCGAGTCATGACGCCTACTCTTTTAAAACCCGATGCCGTCACTTGTAATAAGCAATTTGGCTCTTGAGTCGTCACAAAACTTGTTCACGGCGTCACAAATAGAACTCGACGCCGTACTCTTGGGCCCAGCACTGAGTGTCTTGATTCTTGACTTTGGCCATTTTCTTCAGATATTCGCCTTTTTGTCCGAATAAGTGTCATTCCAGAATTTGCCTTCAAGAGACCTAAAAAGTGAAAAGGAACGAAATTAAGTAGTAACGGATACAAAAGTGATCAATTAAGGGCTTAAATGACCCCTCAAAAAGGTACCTTTTAGATCCTTATCACATACCCTAAGACCTTAGGAATACAACGCGTTAAGATAAGGTGTGACAATTCAATCATACGATCTAGGTAAACACATTTTTAATCATCATACGAGCACACATCAATTAGGCATAAGACTACCCGTAGTAATAGATAGTTAGATAATTAGAGTAATCGGTAGAAGTACCACCCCCAAACCAATTGCCCCGAGATATTTACCTTAACTTTCTAAAAAACCAATAAAAGATAAAAAATAATCATCATCAACCCCCACCTTATCGTCATACATTTCTTACTAGCATTCCTATTCCCCTAGAGAACGATATCAATCCTAGAAGCTTACCCAATACTACACTACAACGATTAGGTTCACTGCCTAGATGGTTGAAAAACTTGCTCGAAGAAAAGGAAGTTCCTTTGACCCTGAACGCGCTTCATACGCGCATCAAGTTTTTGGCGCCGCTACCGGAGAATAGAATAGCTAGTTAGATCTCTATCTCGTTTAGGTTCACTCGCTTGATTCCTATCAAGTGAGCATTTTTTCTCTTTTTCATTAGCTTCCTTGTAGTCTATCCCCCTTCTTTGTGTTTGTGTTTGTGTTTGTAAAACCCTTTTCATTTGTCGTTATGGTAAGTGAAGTTGCATTTGAATCATTAAAAAATGAGAAACAAATGTATTTCATAGATAGAATTGCTTCTTATTGTTATAATAAATTTGTAAATGTTATCTTAGAGATATCTAAGAGGAGATGGGTGTAAAGTTAGATGACTTTGATGAATTTTGTGCATGTGTGGCTTCTATTCAACAACCATGGTTAGGATCAACTCCTTTTAGTGAGACCATTTGGAAATTTTTTGAGAAAAGCTTCCTGAGCGTAACCCATAGTTTGAATGAAATCATAGGCTTGTCTACATCACAATTTGAGGAAACAGATAAGGGGGAATCCTTCAGGCAAATAGAACATAGTAATCAAGTTTTTGAGAACGATTCTTATGAATCGGACTAAGAATTTGAAATGGCCAAAGAAGGATTCGAGATACTTAGGAGTGTATTTGGGTTAGATCATACTAAAAGACATGATGAACATATAGGAAATCTAGATACAATGGAGAATGAGGTGGAAACTCCAAGCCCACAAGCCCTACCATCACTTGAGGAACACACACCGCCTATAACTTACCCGGAAGAAGTAGAAGAGACTATAAGAACCCCGATTGATATAGAACCTTTGGACCAAACACCACTAGAGAATGTAGGTTTAGTTGCTTGTCATGACCTCTCTATTAGTTCTAAGGAAGATCCTAGTTTTGATGAATCGGAGCCTCAACCAAAACCCTTACCCAATTTTCCGTCTTTAGATGTGAATCTAGGAATTGAATTAGGCCCCAATCCAACAATCAAAATAAATAGTCCGGGTAGTTGCTTGATAAAGGTGGTAGACTCTAAGACATATAGAGTGGAAGCTAATATTTGAGTAACCCATGACCTTACACACTTACATCACCCATTCATGGTTGATAACAAGAAACATTATGGGTTTAAATTGGGTTTATTAGGTCAAGATGGATCCTTAACTAAGAATATCTTGAAGTTGATAGAAGATGATCCCTTTCTAGGAGAAAGACTTGATTCACCCGCTACACCAATAGAATTAGGTAAGGTTCTAATGAATGGAGCACACCCCTTTGAGCATATAAATCACCCATCACCCTCTCTTCACGTAGAAAATTTCCACCCTAAGGGTGTGTATCGTTATTATCACCCGCACTTAATCTTAAGTGTAGGGAAAACTTCCCCTTTATCCGTTAAATAAGGGTAGAGTCAAGCTCGTGACTCGAACAAAAACAAGCGCTTCTTGGGAGGCAACCCATGTTTATTTGTTTGAATGTTTGTTTTTAATTTTTATTTGTATGTTTATATATCTTTTTCATTATTTTTTATTCTCATGTTAGACTTTGTGAAAATGTTTCATTTTATTTTTAACCTCGTCTTAAATACATATAAAGGTATTTTACAAAAAGATAAGTGTAGGGAAGATCAAATATGTTTTTAAGAACATGAACATGAGATTAACAATAATTGAAATTGTATATATGTGTGTTTGTTAGAGTCAAATGCTTGTATCGAGTCATAATGGATGTTTTGCAGGAATTTTTCCAAATTTTAATGAGGTAATTTTTCGATAATTTTTCCAAAAAACGTACCAGACCCTTTCTGTCAGGACAACGTGACGGCATCGGGATTAAAACCCGACGACTTCAGGAAATGTGGAAACAGATTCTCAGTTTTGTTTTCGGTCTAACTTGTAATTTTTGGAAACTTCCAATCCTTAATTTTCCAGAAAAACTGCAAACATCCATTCCACAAGCATTATATCTTATTTGCTTTGTTTCTAAGTCTGGAATTACATCTTGTTGTGATTTTTCTTTGTTCGGTTTGATGCTTTGGGTTGTCGTTTTCTTATGAGTGTGCAGGTTATTTTGAACAAGAAGAAGAAACACACATTGGATGAAGCTTATTACTTATGCATTCTTCTTGGAAGAGGATCTAACCGCAACTTCACACATATCCTACCAAGCTAATCAGGGGAGTACTAGTTTCTTTTCCTTACTTACCTTCCTTTATCATAACTTTGATATTTCGGGAACATTGGGGACAATGTTCGGTTTAAAATGTAGGGAAGGAGAATAAAACGGGAACTTAGAAACTATTCACTCACTTGATTATTTATTTTGTCCTTGGTAATTTGTGTAATAAACTATAAGAAATATTTGTTAGGGCAATTTTAGCACCAAATTTAAATTTTTTTATGACATGTACGAGCTAAACTTTAGTCTTAATAAAGCGTCTCATAGATAGGAATTATATGATTAGCACAAAAACCGTTTACCACTCAAATTCCATCCCAAAAATGTGAGGTTCGCCCCTAGATCTTTAGGAATAAAAGCATTCACCTTTAATGCTTAGAGAGTGTACCGGTAGTATAATAGTTTCTAGAACTTGTTTTGTGATGCATTCCGAGATCGCTAGTGAGACTACACTTGTGTAATTAGGAATAACTAAGTGATAAGAGGCATTAGGATAACCCTTGTTTGAAACCTGTATTATAATTACTTCTTCAACATCGGTCGAGTAATTACCCCACACCCTTGCGATATACTCATCTTTAGTACACGATACCCCTAGTTAACCCCTCAGAGCCTATCCTTTTCACGGTTCTCATGATGTTTCGGTTTTCCGGAATATCAATGAAGAACATTGTTTACAATCCACCCTCAAATGTACACCCAAATCGCCTTAGCCTACCTTGCATGCACTCATCTATAGTGCATTATTGTTATCATTACTAAATCCTTAGTTCAAATATCTAGTTACTTGCATGGTTGCTAAGTCGAGTCATATCTTTTGTACATAGTTTTGGGACGATTGGGACTCATGGGTAAAAGTAATATTTTATTGAGTAACGGGAAAGAACGATAAATTCAAATTCCCTTTTGTCTACATAATTAAATACTCGAGTGTTTTGATCTTTTCAAATCGGGTCAATTAGTATTAGAGAAATAAAAACTCAAGTGTAGGAATGCTCCTATAAATCTCTTATATTTTGATGTTATCGTAGAGGATGGTAGAGTAAAAAGGTATGAAAAAATAAATCGAAAAAAAAGAGTGTTGAAAAACAAAATGAAAAAATGAAGAAAAACATATGGGCTACCATCCTACATTTATCTTTATGTTTATGTTTGTTTTGTTTCAAGTTATCTAGTTTAGTGAGTCGAGTCTTGGCTTAACAACGTCACGCTTTACATGCTTGTAATATAAGATTTTTGACTTACCACCACTAAATATCCCTTATCCAACAAAACTCTTTGTTTCCCTACCTTAAGCCTAACGTTACAACCCTTGTAAAGACCTCTTGGATAGTTGTTCCTAGGTGCTTACGCCAAAGCGGTGGAAGTTTGATCTATTCTCAAGCTTATGGTAATCTATGTACTATGCCAGGTAATGAGTGTTTATCTTCCATTTCCATTCATATTATATTTCATATAAACCCGAGAGATGAGAGAATCCAAACACCACTTGTGAGGTGCTAGTATATAATTTTCGTGCTTGTTATGACTATTGCGGTGCTTTTACTTGTTATAAACTATTTTAAACCAATGCTTCATGCCCCCTAACTCATAAATTGATTGGTCAAAAGTACATTTGCTTGAGGACAAGCAAATACCAAGTGTAGGGATTTTTGATAAGGATTTAAAACGTACGCTTTAAGGGGGTCATTTAAGCCCTATTTTGACACATTTTATATCCATCTTAATTTCGTTCCTTTTCACTTTTTAGGTCTCTTGGAAGCAAAATGCTGGAATGAAGCATTTTTGGACGAAAAGGAGCAAATACATGAAGAAAATGGCAAAGTCAAGATCGAAGTCACTCAAAGCTGATCAACAGTACCTGACGGCGTCCCAATTAAAGGGCGACGTCGTCCCTCTATGATGACTTGATCAAAACATGCACCAGACGGCTCAGTGGAAATTTTGTTCACATAACCTGACGGCGTCCCGTTATAAAGAAGAAGGGCGTCACTCACAGTCAATG
The DNA here is from genome assembly GCA_022545495.1 of Chrysanthemum lavandulifolium. Lineage (NCBI taxonomy): Eukaryota > Viridiplantae > Streptophyta > Magnoliopsida > Asterales > Asteraceae > Chrysanthemum > Chrysanthemum lavandulifolium. The sequence continues at coordinate 207,546,038 of CM040238.1, forward strand.
TTGTAAAAATCGGTCAACTCGGACAATTAATCACCGATTGATCGTTAATCGGCCGAGTACCTTGTCGATTTTTGAAAATCGGTCAAAAAATCAGCCTAGGAAAAAAATCAACACTAAGCAGTCAAAAAATCGGCTGAATCGGCCGAATCGGTCAAAAATCGGCCGTGTCGGTAAAAAATCGGCCAAATCGGTCATTTTTAAAAAAAATAATAATTTAGGCATTCTACTTAATTTGGGGATCGTATATTTCATTTATAACGCACAATGGGCATCATAATCGAATTTGAGCTTTTATTGAGGTTTGGAAACATAGAGTGCTTGGAATCGGTTAAGATTTTTAGTTTGGTCTCCGAAATACCAAAAATTGCAGGAAATACCAATCCGATTAATCACCGATTAATCCCGACTTGACTGATTACTCGCTACAGGGTGGTCAACCGCCCGACTACCGATTCACGATTTTTGCAACATTGCTCACAGTTTTCATCTCAGACGGCCCAGATCCAGAATCAAGATGACGTAAGACTACCCGTAGTAATAGATAATTATTAGACATAAGACTACCCGTAGTAATAGATAATTAGAAAATTAGATAAGTAGAGTAATCGGTAGAAGTACCACCCCCAAACCAATTGCCCCGAGATATTTACCTTAGCTTTCTAAAAAACCAATAAAAGATAAAAAAAGAATCATCCTCAACCCCCACCTTCTCGTCATACATTTCTTACTAGCATTCCTATTCCAAACGATATCAATCCCGAGGCTTACCCAATACTACACTACAACGATTAGGTTCACCGCTGGGTGGTTGAAAAACTTGCTCGGAGAAAAGGAAGTTCCTGTGACCCCGAACGCGCTTCGTACGCGCATCAATACCTTACTAAGTCTTATCTAAAATAATGAACTAAATTTTGCCCTACTTACTTAGGTCGCGTGTCGGTGCGGTTCCACAACACTCTTTGATTTCCACCTTCGGACTGCTATTTGCTGAGGTGAGTTTATAGCCCCACTTTTACTTGATAAATTGCTTTATAAATTTTGGGGTGAAAAAATATGCAAATCTTTTTATGAACCTGAACTATTGCATGATTACTATTATGTGGTTTAGCCTAAGCCCTTAAGTCCTGAAAAATGCCCCTTTTCATGAACCGTCAATTCCCATTGGGGAGCGCGGATGTTATTTATAGATGTATTAAGGGTGACTCCTCCGTTCGGTTGACCATACTTAGGTCAAGGCAAAACGTATACCATGTCGGGACCGAGTGTAGCGGGATAAACACTCGCATTGGGCCCCATTAATTGTATGACTTCATTTTTGCATACAGAATCTGCCGTAGTTTTCGGTTGCATGAACTTAGTGCTAGCGTAATAGACTTTCATTCATATGTCATTATAGTCGTTGTAATATTCATATGCTTTTACTTTTGGTCCATATTTACTGTTTTAATTATAAACCTATGAACTCACCACCTTTTTGCTGACTTTTTAGCTTATTTTTCTCAGGTGTTTGATTTGTTAGTTTGAAGGAAGGCTTGGCAAGGCAATGGTCGTAGATTTCCTAAAGAAGTGTTTTGACAAATATCTATGTTTCATTGTTTGGGACCACAAAACTTATGGGTCGTACTTTTTATTTGAACTTGATTGTAACCAATGTTTAAAACAATTTTTATGAATTAAAACGGATTATGTATTCCGTTCTTTATTATTTGTGTTGTGATCTCCAATTTAGTAGCTCCCCATGACCCGAATGCTTCCGCTAGACCAGATTTGAGGGTGTTACACATGTGCAAATCATTACTAAGATGGGTCTGCAAATACTTATTATCTACTCATTGCAGACCATGATTTAACATTACCACACCAATGCTTTGCAGACCATTGCAGACCATCTACTCATTGCAGACCATGCAAATACTTAGTATCTACTCATTGCAGACCATGATTTAACACACCAATGCTTATTATCAGTAATGGAAACAAGATGGGTAAGCATACTAATTGTGCAGACTAATTGCATACACAGATTGAGCATCCAAACTTAACACATATTGAAGACATATGTGAATACTAACAATTATCCAAACTAAAACTTAACATTTCAAAACATTACCCAAACTAAAACGTTAACATTGATTATCCAAACTTAACACTTAACATTTCAAAAGATTACATTAAAGATTATCTAATCATTGCATCACTTGGATAGTGTCATACCAAACCAAACACATATGAAACACAACAATCCTAACATGATCATAAACAACCTATCATACAATTCCAACTTAGACTTTCCAGCCTTCAACTCATCCTCCAATCTTGACTTTGTAGCCTTCAACTCATCTTCCAACCTTGACTTTTCCAAAGCTAGAGCTTCAATCATGGGTGCGTTTCCATACCTCTGTGCCTTTGAAAGAACCCATATACCAAGTTTTTGTAGTATTGACTAGGAAGGTCTTCATCCAGAAACTCATACACTCGACATTCAACACATTTTACAAATCTCTTTCCTGGATTTGTCCTTGTGGTTGAAGTTTGGACTCACAATTGGCGATTACACTTACAAAAGTGTTCAATTTTACCTCCAACTAAACGGGATTGAGCTGAAGAAGAACTACTCATGATTTAGGGTTTTGATTTTTAATCGTTATGTGGGATAAGGGGGGTGGGAAAGGGGAAATTAAGTTTGGATAAAGGGGGAAAACTTATTATGTGTAAAACAGATAAAACACATACCCTCAACTTCCAACATTTGTCATAAAGGGCCCAAAATTGAGGTAATTAGAAAAAAGACGGGTTAATTGTGATTAACAAGAGTAATTGGACAAAAATTGTGATTTAGTGTTACAATAGGAAAATTAAGGAAGTTTAGTGTTACAATAGGAAAATTAAGGAAGTATTTGACTACTTTAGGGAAAAAGAAAAGTTTAATGCCTACAAAAAGAAAAAATGGCAAGTTCAATGAGTTTTTAAACCATTTTCCCTTTTTATAATAGAATGATAAAAAGTTCTTTTTATAATGGAATGATAAAAAGCAAATCCATACAAGGGAAGTTTAGATGGGGATTAAAAAATGATATCTGCATGTCACAATAATTTTTTAAGTAACCTAGCCATCATAACATAACATATTAACCATGTGATATCCAAGACACTGACCTTAGTATTTCCAAACAACTTTCAGATCCAAGGAGCAATCTGCCCAATCAAACCCAGGCAGAATACCGTTGCTTCTACCTTGAAGGAATTCATAACAGCCGCTCAAAATCACTTCATTTGTATCAACATCCGCCAAGTGTGCCTTAATTTTGAGGGAGGCATTCTTGGGTACAGCAAGGATAGATCTCTTTAGGGGAAGTTGGCCAAGCGTAAAAAAAGAACGAAAAAGTAATGCCATGTAGCAATCTTGTGTATCACGGTGACAATCATAAGAAAATTCACCTCCATAAAAAGCAAATATACTTCCATAAACTTTACGATTAGGATCCGCTTTAAAAGTTACCTCCACAGCAACATCTATGGCATCCTTTAATAGGATGTAATGCACCATTGTTCTCCCATCCTCACCTTTGACATTAAGACGACCGCACTTACTAAATGATTTCTCGCGCCAAAAACTTTTTAAGTCCATTTTTTTATTCCGCCGCTTGCATAGTTGAAAACAATCAGTCCTACTCTCAGTAGTAACATAGAGTTCTATATGAATCTTGATAGAAGAAGAAAATGGGACTGAATGACAGCTAGGATTGTCAAGATATACAACCTGAGCGTGTCGTATGTTTATCGGATCAGACCACTCAAAGTTGAATAAAGAAACATACGGAAAATCGGGCTCAAATAAGTGACACCCCCCATTCGAGCGCAACCCATACTTATCGGATACTGAAATAAGCCCAAACAGGTTACCATTTTCAAAACTCAAGTCTGTAATAAAGGGGCGAATCGAAAACACCTCAAAACGGGATTTTCTAACTGGATCCCTGATGAAAATCAAAATAGAAATCGCAAATTAAAAACAAATAAATTACAAATAGATAACTAAATTGTGTTTAATGGTAAACAAATTTTGCAATAGAGATAGAAAGAACTAAGAAATCGGTTGATTTTCCAAAAGCATAATCAAACGATACAATACCTTATGCAGACAATCCTATATTTACTTGAATGGAACGAAATGACGTAAACTTAGCATAGAGAATATAGGTAGTTACCTAGCATCAGAAACAAAAGGAGTAATGAACCGATCCACAATCCCCAGGTCTAATGGTGTTTTGGCCTTCTGTTCTATTTCAGCCATCTTTTGTTTTGTTCTAACAGGCATAGGAGCAGATACATCTATTGGTGGTTTCGTGCATCGTAGTAAATCTAATAACTTTGGTTGGTACAAGTATTCGATATCCTGCACTAGAAAAAGTTTGAAACTGGTTATGAGATGTGGAATTTTGACAAACTTTGCTTTTACACTATTGTAATACTTATACTTCAGTTATTTAAACTTTGCCTTAGTATTATTATGTATGGGTATAAATTATAACGTCTTTAAAAATTTTGGTTAACCCTATCTACTTCATTATATTGCATAATACAGTAAGTTCATTTTATTCGTAGTTATTTTCATCCGTCTTTTATCCGTTGGGAGATGAAATCGTCTAGTTTTATCGTTTTTCATTTTAATATGTCCGGATTCTTCAGATAAAACGGATAAAAACAATTTTATTATCCACGCAAAACGCTTTTTATCCGTTTTAACGCTTTTATCCGGACATATGAAAATGAAATCGGATAAAATTATCGATCATGAAAACGGATGAAACCGGACAAAAAATAGTCACAATAAAATGTACATAAACTGGTTATGATATGTGGAATTTTGACTAACTTTGTTTTTATACTATTGTAATACTTATGCTTCAGTTATTTAAACTTTGCCTTAGTTTTTTAGTTTTCGAAAAGTCCTTTATACTTTACTTCTTCTTAATGGATTATTTAAACATAAATAGATTCAATAATATACCAATGGGTTGCATAACAGAATCCAAGGGATAAAAAAGCCGGCCTGAGATATCGAATTTCAAAGAGAAAAAATATCTGCTAGATAACACATACCGGAGTGATCCACAAAACTTGAAAGCATTTTTTCATTACCACTGCAGTGGCCTCACACAGCAATAATCTGCTTGTCTCTGCAACTGGTCCAGCCTGCCAAAACATTCAAAGTTAGGCTACATCCCAAAATAAATAATGACATGTCTTTTAAAAATCAAATTGCTTTTAAAATATTAACTTGGTTTAAGAGAACAGGAAATTAAATTCAACAAACGCATTGGTAAGTAAATATATCAATGATCTGCTTTGCCCAACCTAGTAAAACTTTCAAAATTACAATAAATCAGGGAAAAAAATGTCACATTTTGCTTTTTGAATATATAATAATTTTTTTGAAAATTAACTTTGGGTTAAGTAAAGTGTAAAATAATTTCAATATTGTACGAATAAAAGCATATGTAAATAAATATACCTTGCGCACGAAATCGCTGTAACGGTGATATTTCTTAGTTAAATCGTAAAGGTATTTGCACATCATATGTGGCAAGAGAGATAAACATGACTCTTCAAGAACCTGAAAAAGAAAGTTAGATTATTACTACAATCTACAATGATATAATTTTATAATCATATGGATAACATTAGAATAATTTATAAAAATCAAACTTTTCACTTCATTGTTTCTTCTAAATTTGTGAAATGACTTTATTTAGCCCAAATGTTTGTGCTTAGTTAGAAACCAAACTAGGTTTTTTAATTGATATGCAGTCTCTACTTATTTGTTTCATTATTCTCAAATTTTCCTACGCTACATGATGTTTTGTATTATTGATTACTCTTGAGCATGGGACTAGATAACTTATACCAACCAAACAATTAGGAGCATATTAGAAGAAAATATAATGTTTTAAGTATTCAAAGTTCATTAAGATACTCGTCTTACTTCGGGAAACTCGAGTAAATGGAATTCCAACATACGTTCGTCCCCTTCCTCCCATTCTTCATATTTCTGGAATATTAACTCTGAAGCCTGTTGCAAACATTCTGTTAACATTCAAGAACAAGAAAGCAATAAACTGGTCCGAGATGAGAAAGTTGTAACATTTAAACGAAAAGAAATTCTTACGTTCTTTAACCCATTGATGTCTTTACGAGAATCATTGGTAACTCTATGAATTTCAGCTAGACAATGTAGTAGATATATAAAGGTATTTCCCTATACATCAATGAATTTGAGCAGATCAAAACCAATATATTTGTTAAAGTGTTCAAAACAATGAGAGATACAACATAGTAATGAAAGACTTCATAAAATTACCTCTTCTTCAACCATCTCAGCAAAACTGAAGGTACAATCCGCTAATCGATGGGTTTTTAAGCATGTATACCTGTTCAGAAAACAAAACGCAGAACATTGAAAATGAATAAGTACAAAACTTGATCTAGAGGTAAGGTATCTTGGTGTAAACATTGTTAAATAAAAAATTTTGGAAAAAAAATTAGATTATTACAGCAAGTTCACAGAAAATTGACATTTACTACTCTACTCTTTTATTAATACAGATGCATATAAGTATAATAAGGGTAAATATTATGTTATAAGCATGAGAATCTTACATAAGAACACAGTGAAAAACTGCTTCGGCAGTATACCCAAGAATCTGAGCATCGTCCCCTGATAAAAAGAAAAATGAAATTTAGCCATTGTAAAATCGATCCCGTTATAATATTGATGGATGATGGACGTGTTTTATATCTAATGGGTCAAAAATATAGATACTTTCAACTAAAACCGAAGCAGGTCAAACGGGTTTAAAGCTAGATTGCTTTATCAATAAAAGCTGAATGATTTTTGTAATAAAATAATTTTGGTAATCATATTATTTTGTTCACCAAAATATATATAGAATAATTGAACAAATACCCTGTGTACCTTGTGCCACCTCTTCACAGCGATCTCTGACTTGTTCCAACAAATTAGCCAGCTCTTCATGTTCAGTATTGCAAGTCCGATATCCTGCATAAGTTAATGCAGGGTATTCGTTCTTATGAGATGGGTTCCACTTTCCCTTCATATCAGTTTTTATCCACTCTTCAAGTTTAGCAGCCTGGAAAAAAATTATAGTATTCAATTCTGATATATTTTTTTCAGTTTTGCTTGTTGTATAAAAGTTACTTACAGTAAAGCACATTTCAACATACTCTTGTTGCCATACAGGAGTTATGTAAACTATCCAATCTGGTTTTTCTTCTTCAATCTCAGACCTACATACACAGACAGAAGATTGCCCGTGTTCATAAAGATTTGAAAGCCACTGTTCATATATCATTGGTGAAATGCAACACTATTGACAATAAACTTATTGGAAAAACAAATCTATTATATTACTAGCCAATTGATATATATGTTATGATAAACTCGTAAAGTACCTCAAATCTCTGAGATCTAGAGAAGACTTTTGGAATTCTCTCTCAGTAAGAATAAAAGGCAGTGTTCCTTCACCATCTATCACCAGATTTCCTTCGTCTCCTTCTCTATTTTTAATCGAAAACAATCTCCTCAATATGCCTTCACCCCAATTTTTCAATGACAAGTCGACCTGATATCAATCAGGCAGAAAATGTAATTTCATATTATAAAATATATACAGATGCAAAGATAATATATAAAATATAAAATGATTTAATATAACAATCATTCAAACAGCTAGATCAACTGCATATATACCTCCATAGAAAGAACTTGCTTGGGCACCACATAAACTTTAGAAAACAAGAGCATACGAAATAGCGCGCCTCTGATAAAGTGTTGTCGAAAATAACCCACGTAATCTAATCCGTCCAATGAGGGAAAGTGAAGAAATACCGTTTCCACAGGAAGTTTTGGTGCCCATGTGTCTATGCCATATTTTAGCATCTTATGAATGCTCTACAAAGAAAAAAGAAGAATCTAAGTGAGAAGTGTAATGTATGTTATAAAGAGTTGGAAAAGAAAAGAAAAGAAAATACCTTAGCGAGCCATTCACGTGATAACGAAAGAGTTACAAAACCAACATCTTCTACGGAGGGTTCTTCGTCCATCATGTCACTAACACATGCGGGAAGATTTTTCTTGATTACCGCTCCAATATCTCTTGGTGTTTTAATATGTGGATACATTTCTCTTAACTCAGGGCTTTTCCGTAACTTAGGCCATATCGTCAAAACATTTTGGCTGAGAAGAAAATAAAAAACTAAATGCATGTAATGTAACATGTTAGATAGAAAATAAAGTAAAAAAGAAAACATTATACCAATTGAAATCACCAGGCAATCCTAACTGACTGTCATAAAGCACAGCCTCTTCTTTTAATTTAGGGAAACTACGTTTGAGTGAGGCATTAAATACATCTCTTATTTCCTGCTCAAAGTTCCATCTCTTATCATCCAAACCACGACCAGAAGCTGCCATTGCTGATGTGCAAACTAGTAACAAAAATGTAGGTTACAAAAAAATAAATTTGGGTTAATTACGATCGTAGCTATTAAAAGAGGAAGGTTAAATACGGATAGATAGTTTGATTGTGTTTCGCTTGGGGTTTAGCGATCGACTGATAAGAAAAAAAGAGTTAAGAGCATTATATGAGGGGATCCATGCCTTATATACATTGGGGGTTTTATAAGTTTTTAAAATATCTAATATCAGCCCTTCCAAAAAAGAAAAAAATGTACAATAAATTAAGTATAAGTCGGTGCGTATATAAGGTAATTGAGACTTAGTAATTTTATGTACTTTATTGCTATTGTGGTTTTGGCTATCATTTGAGGTTAAAAAAAAAAAAAAAAAGGCTAATAACTTATTAAAGAACTATACTTGTCAAGTATATTCAGTGTAGCGAACTAAAAAAATACTACGTAATTCTTTTAGACATTAATGTTGACATTTTTGTCTTTCTTTAAGTATTATGATGATTTTACCCTTCAAAAAAAATTTCAAAAAAAAAAAAAAAAGAATTTCGAAAAAAAATTCAATTTTTTTTAAAATCTAAATAGGAGTTATCCACGTGCTCTTAAAAAGACTAGTTATGTATTCGAGCGTTGCAAGGATAACTTTATTTATTTGTGATCAAAGTTTATGCAAAAATAGTTACGACATTAACATAAGAGTAAAGTCAAAATCATCCACGTGGTTTTTGCAGGTAGCTACTGTTTACATCCCTAAACTTTTTTGGCACAAAATCATCCTCCGTTAGTAAAGTTGGCACAAAACATCCCTCTTGTTAGTAAAATCAGTTAATAAGGACTAACGGTGCAAATATTTCTCCGTTATTTAACATTTGTTAAGATATATTTACGTAAATCGTCCTTGTGGCAAGGAACAAATTGCAACGAAAGTCCTTGTGGTTAGGCAAGCCACGTGGATCCCTCCGGGTCGGGTCGGGTGGGGCAATGTGTCGGGTCGGGTCGGTAAATGGGTCGGGTCGGGTTGCCACGTGGACCAATGAGGTGGTGCCACGTGGCACTGGTAATATAATCCAACATTTTTGGCTCCCCCTGGATTCGAACTCGGGACCTTTTGATTGGGAAGCAATGCTTTGCCCAACTGGGCTAGGCATAGCTTCAATTATATTTCAATAAATTTAATACATAACCCTTTCTAAAGTTAAAAGTTCAATTCATTATTATTAAAGGTTCAATTTTTTTGGCCTATCAATTTACTGAGTTTTATGGACAAAAAAATAAATAAATATACCGTCGGACTCGTTTTTCGTGCTCTTTCCAATGGTATGCTCGGGAATTTTTCGACTTCAAACGAACCTCGAAAAATACGAAAATCATCGCTTTTTCTTTGTTTCGCATTTTTCGAGGTTCTTTTGAAATCGAAAAATTTTCGAGCATACCATTGAAAGAGCACTAAAAACGAGTCCCAAGGTATATTTATTTATTTTTTTCCATATAACCCTTAAATTGATAATGCCAAAACTAAATCGAACATTTTAAATAATATTGAATCGGACCTTTATATTTTGGTGGGTTACATGACAAAATTAAAGCTTAATAATCGAAGTTTATGCTTGGCCCGGGTTGGGCAAAGCATCGCTTCCCAATCAAATGTCCCGGGTTCGAATCCGGGGAGCCAAAGTGTTGGTATATTTTACCAATGCCACGCAAGACCACCTCATCGGCCCACGCGCAACCAAACCCGACCCATTGCCCCACCGACCGACTCGACGACACGTGGCACCACTGCGTGGTGACACGTGGCGTTGACCAACGTTGACCGGTCTAAACACATGGACGAATTTGTAAATAAATTTAAGGACTTTGGTTGCAATTTATTCCTTGCCACAAGGACGATTTACGAATATCTCTTAACAAATGTTAAATAACGGAGATATATTTGCAACCGTTAGTCCTCATTAACCGATTTTACTAACAGAGATGTATTTCAGGCAAACTTTACTAATCTGGAGGATGATACAAGTGCCAAAAAGCTTTGACGAAAATGTACTAAGAAACCACAAGGATTTTGACTTTACTCTTAACATAAACATCATTTTACATACATGCATATATATCAAAATAAAAATGATGATTGCTTATAAATGTATCTTACTTGTCATTATATCATTTTATATGTATCGAATTACTTTTTTTGCTATTGTATGTAATAAACTTGCATTTTACATCACTTATATGTATTTTGTGACTTTGTGGCCCTCCTGAGTAATAGGAGTGTTAATAAATTAAGGGGAAAAAGATATAAAAAAATAAATAAATAAATACACAAAAGTGACGCAAAATGCAATTTTAATACATACAATAGCAAAAAAATTAATTTGATACAAAAGGTGATAAAATTACTAAAATACCCCTCGACCAATCTATACTTAAAACTTCTTCTCATTTACAGAATTGCCACATATATTTTTAGCCTTTGATCAAATCAAAGTCAAAACATCTAATGGTTGATATTGTCACCTACACTTTTTACTTTGAGAGGGTGTTTTATTTGAACTCTTCTCGTAAGGGCACCTACAGATAAAATAAATGTTTGTGTTTGTTGGTTGTTGCCAACACAAGTGGAAAAGAAAAGAAAAGGGTATGAATGATCTAAAATGAGAAAATGTGGTGTTATTTGGTTAGTTTGTTTATTTATAAAGGGGCTCATATGTATTATAATGAATCTCTCTCTCTCTCTATATATATATGATATCGATATCAACTGTGGGCAAAAGGAAACGAAGGAAAAGAAAAAAGCCACCATGGAAGGCGAGGTATTGTTGATCGATTTTCCTTTTTATTAATTAATTTTTACTGAAACTAATTTTATGCAGGCTATAATGATCTGTATCGACACCAGTAGATGGATGATTAACTCACATTTGTTTAAGGAACAAGCTGATGCTATTAGACTTTATTGTACCGAAAAATTTAAGGTATTCGATATTTAATTGCTTTCGTTGCTTGTTATTATTCATTGACCTTTTTATTTATTTTATTTTTTCTTTTTGGTTATAGTCTCATCCGGAGACTGTCGTGGGCATATGTGGATTGAGTAATAGATGTATTACTCATCTTATTGAACCTGACAGAGATATTTGGAAAATCATGAGAGTCATTAATGGTAATTAGCTTCTTCAATTCATTAATAATTCACTCTTTTTATGTATATGTATATATTGTAATAATGATCAAGTTTATTGTTGTTGTTACTCAGAAGTATCATTGGGCGGTTATTTGATGTTACTAGATGCGGTCGTGAATGCTCATGACGTTTGGTTCGGCTGCAGGGGCAAAGAACTAGGCAAACATCTGCCAAAAAGGATTGTTGTGTTTGCTGGAGGGTACGTATGTATACTTACATTAATTCACTAATGCAACTTTTTAATCTAAAATTTATGTGTCTGTGCCTGTTTCAGTCCGTTATATGAAGAGATGGGTGAGGTGCAGATTTTAGGAAAAGGCCTGAAAGACAAGAATGTAGCTTGTGATGCTATCAGCTTTGGTGACCCGGAAAGAAATAAGCAGAAACTTTTTGAAACCTTGATTGCTCTTGCTGATAATAATGGCAACTGCAACCATCTTCATGTTCCACCTAAATCTTCTGTCCGTGCCGCCCTATCGAGGTTTATTATAATATGTTTCTCTAATTGGATTCGCGTCTAGTTACATTACATCCCGCTCCTTTTTCTTTTTTTCTTTAAATTTGTTTTTATGTATTTATTACTTGCCTTATCATATCTCTTGTAAACATTTGCGATCAGGTCTAAAATTATCCGAAGCGGTTCAGCACCACTTGCTAGTCTTCCGGAGAGTTCAAAGCAGAATATAAACGCCCTATCGAGGTTTAGCCTAATCTGTTTCCCTAAATGGACTCATATTTAGTTACTTACATTCCACTCCTTTTTTTCTTTTCTTTTTTAAATTTTATTTTATGTATTTATTATTTGGTTTATCATATATGTTGTAAACATTTGCTATCAGGTCTCGAATCATCCCTCATGTTGGAGGAAGCACTCCACTTGCTAGTCTTTCGGTGCAGCAGGAGAGTTCAAAGCCGAATACAAAGGCTGCTGCAAGTTATCCTGAAAGTGTTAATCACGATCATCCAGCCAAAATAAACGCATTATCTCAATCGGTTGTAGACCTGAAACTAGAGAATGTGAAGCCAAACTCGCAGCCTGAAACATTAGATCAGAAGATTGAAAGGCTTAAACGAGAGTTAGAATCATTGATTATGCAGAAGAATAAACAAGTTGCCAGTTGTTGTTGATGTCTTATGTCTTGCTGATTTGTAGGAGGTAGGTTATAAAGTTTGACAAAATAAATAAAATACGGAGTACTATTTAACATTGCAAGTTGGATACATGAATAATGTTCTACCATCTTTACCATGCTCTTCAGATTTAGACGACGACACAACATGACATCTGCAACTTCAGAGTGGTGTTTTCTTATATTTGTGGTTCGGAAAATGACTTATGTTTGATTAAGTATTTACTTGCTTGTTCCCTTTGCTAAAGAAGATGGTTATTTATTTCACCCATCCCCAATGTTTGGTTGTGCTGATAGAATCGTGGGGTGTTTGGATTTGCCTATCCACTCGTACATCTTTCTTTTTAGTATTTTATCGCCACGTTTTAAAAATTAAAACTCACCAAGATTTATGGAATCAATGATGCATCTTTGATGACGATGTCCATTCGTTGTGACATATAGAATTACAACTACAGATATGGGTTTCTATTTTTGATTTTTGTTCAAGGGGTTAAAGGGTTTGATTTGAAGCTAATTGATGTAATCTGTGTAGCCTATTAATTTTGAGGTTGCAACAACAAATCTGAATATTTGTGATTCCTTAGTAGGTGACTAATTTAAAGGGTTTCCTTAGTAGCCTATTAATTTTCGTTCAAGGAGTATTAAGATGAATATCTATGAGATTTTACGATGACTAATTTAATGCATATGCCACTCACCGCGATCTCAAGTGTTCACAAATTTGGGGGAGCACGTATCATTTCAAATAAAAATGATAACATAATACCATTGTTAAAATCTAATTCAATTAAATTTAGAGTCTTGAGACGGAGAAGGCACTAGGGATCGTTTTGGCATCAGTTCTAGTAAGAACTATTAAAAAAATGAAAAAAATGTTGTACAAAGAAACAAAATAAAATATCTTACTGATTTAACTCATCATAGGTGCAATACAATCAAAGTAAACTTTGAAGACCAAACTTAACTTTACCTTGAACAGGTCAAGTTGTAAATGGAGCATACACAACAACAAATGTAACATTTTGAGATTTCCAACTTTTGCAATTTCTTTGAGTTTCACTTCATATCTAGTCTTGTACTCCATAATTGTGTGCTCCATTATTGTCAGACTCTCTAGTAAGGGACATTGACAATAAGTTCCCCACATTTATAGCCTTGAAATTTTATGCTACTCAGATCTAAGCTCAATAGATTTGAAACCCAAGGAAACCAGACGGAGGAGCAAAACAACAATTGTAAATCTCCAAAAAATTCAACTTTGTACAAGAGTAAATATGGGTTGGCAACTTAAGTGTCTCTCAAAATAAATTTTCAAGATTGAGTTCCTTAATTCCATTTCTTGACAAGAAGAAAACGTATATATATAGATAAGGGATTTCGTAGCCCCGTGACCAGGTTAAGAAAAGGCAGTAATGTAATTTAATCAATTAGTTGAGTACTTCTTTTAAGGGTGGATGCGCAATTATTATTTTATTAGTACTTTAGCAGTATGCATCTACTAATGCTCGTATGAACAGTACATCATATTGACCCTTGGCATGTAATTAATCTATAGCCTTTAAGGTAGTCAAGAACAAGATATTATAGGTCTAGGGGACAGAAGTAAATCACCAGGATTCGAATGGTAGTTAAGGACTTCAGGCCCAACTAAAGGCATCATTGACCTTACTATCATGGCATTTACTATGCTGTTGTACAAAAGGTTACCGATCTGTATGTCCATTTTAGCCCTTTGTCACATAAATTCGATAAGCTGTAAGAGATTAAAGTATTATTTGGGGAATTGGGATATAATGCAAGTTTCTTAGGCAGTAGCTAATGATGATTATACATATAGAGCCTAATATTTGGTTCACAGATATCAGAAGTGTACTGTTTTCTCATTTAATTAGAATTTCGCATTCTTGGTTTACTGCTTTGCCAATGAGCATGACTAACCAATTACATAACCTCTATGGTCATTATGGCCATTTACTCTGGCTGAAGAACATGACATTCTTGCCAGGGTTTCGGAATGCAAGCATACCCAGTAGGTGCTTGCACTACAACAAAATAGTTATCTTTTCACACTTTTTAAAGCATATTTTCACACTTTAAAGTGTGTGGAATTGAAAAGTTCACACTTAGATTGTGTGTGAACCATATGGTGTAGAAGAAATAATTTCACACTTCTAAATGTGAAGATTTATAAAAAGTTCACACTTTCAAGTGTGATGATCTTAAAACAATTCTTCAATTTTAAAACAATTCTTCACACTTTTAAGTGTGAACTCTTAATTCTTCACACTTTTAAGTGTGATGATTTAAAACAACTATTCACACTTTTAAATGTGAGCTTTTAATTCTTCACACTTTTAAGTGCGAAGACTTTAAGACAATTCACTACAAGAAATTGTCTTTAGTGACGACGAGGTTTTTGTCACTAACAGTCTACAAGTCATCATTGCTATTTAGTGACAAAAGTTAGGGTCGCCACTAGTCGTCACTATACCTTTGTCACTAAATACATTAGTGACAACATACAAGACTCGACAAGACACATACATAAAAAAAACTTAAAATACTGTAATAATAGAAACTTAAAATAACTTCCATTTTCTTTGATGCAATCAATACAAGCACGTCGCTAATATATCAATAGAATATCACTAAATACACTTATCGACATAACACATATAATAAAAAACTGCAGGTGTTCAGAATCTTGACCAAAGTTACTTGAATCTGGTCGGCTTCCAAACCGATCCTTTCTTTACGATCTCAACCATCCGAATCCAAGACACACACGCGTTTTGATTCCCAAATAATAGGTGATATAATGCAACTTTATTCATTCTATTAATTGTAATGAAAGTGGTAAAATGCATTTAAGCATAAAATACTATCGGACCTCGATTAATGAAAAATAAACAAGTAAACATGGAAGCTTACCATTTGTGCTTCACAACAGCATTTGTCCTCAAGCAAACTCTCACAAATCTAACAAAAATTCACGCATTGATTCAATAATTTGTGATGAACTAATCTATTGTTTATTAAAGATGCACTATCCCGAATTTCGACCCCTTTCCTTTTAAGCTAACTAATTAATAATAATTCATTTGACCCACCAAAGATAACAAGTAACTGGAATTAATCCATTCATAACAAACGGGTCAAAAATGCTAGATTTCGCTATATTTGCATAATTGTCTTGAATTGTCAAATAACAATCTAAGGTCCTCGGTCCATTTAATAAAGATTGAATGTCCTTAAAAAGATGGTTAAGTGAGAGGAAAGATACTAGAATCATACTAAAACATACCTGCATTCATCCCACGGAATTGCCTCAAACTTCCCAACTAGACGAGTAGCATAATTGTCAAAATCTCGAATAGTGCGTGACAAACATCACTACGTGTAAAATATTGTATAAAAGCAACATAGCTGAATCCAAGAAGCAAACATGTAAAGAATCGACCCTACGTACCTTTACAATACCATCCCAATCTGCAAGTCGAGAATAAACAGTTTGATCCCTGCATTGAAAAACTCGATATGAAAATGATGCAGCAGACAACCTTTTCTACCAATTTATCACGAGTGCAAAACATTCTATATGCATGTTTAAGTGCTCAATGATTATAAGAAAGGTAGGGGAACACATACAGTTGTGCATACTCTTGAAGACCAACAGTTAAAGCCCTGTCATAGAACTTTTGAACAGTCCTGCAACATATGAATCTAGAGCCACTCTGCCAAAACATATATACATAAAAACATAGAATCAAATACTCTAAACAGAAAAGAAGTTGTTCAATGTTGGACAACCATTAAAAAACCACTGCCTTCTGTCAAGCTTGGTTCAAATGTAAACAACCTAGTTTCGTAGCAGTTAGTACATCACCGTTAGTTAGTTAAAGCTTACTTCAAGAGTTTATGCTAGTTAAATCTACTTTACAGGTCTTTTACTGTATCATGGACATGGCACTGTGGAAACACATGTATGTATACATATATACTGATTTTTTTGCGCCAATAATGTCTTCTTAAAAAGATCCAATCGCAAAAGTGAAATACAATTTATCATTCTTTACGAGTAGAAGTAGACCACTAACCAAAAGATCCCAAAAGATTAGTTATCAACAAATAATGAACAAGATAGTCTTTGTGGTTCAACCCAACCAACGCTATTATTACTTAGTTTGACCCGATACCCACCCACCAGCCCATTTTTCAAGTTTTAATTACTAGATTTGGCACTTCACCTCGCTGTCGGATTCACTATCTTCATCTACTTGCATTGAATCACCGCCTAAACTAACATTATCGTCCTCGTAAGGATCAAGCACACTTTTAACCTGTAATGATCAAGAAACATGATGATCAGTTAACTATACCGAATCAGAAAAAGCATTATAGCAACAGATAAAATAAAGCTCAGCATTCAATAAACTTTTATATCAAAACTAAAACTTAAGATCAAAATACAAAGTAATTATTAATGATAACCATTAACCAGTGCCAAACACATATCGACACCTGATTCGATTCGTAAAATATTATAACGCGATTCAACATATCATCGACAACATATACAAGCATACAATCTAATTTTCCATATCATGAATTTGTAATACCACTAATTTTCATAACTGACACCTAATTCACATATTCGGACAACTAATCACCAAAATTAACATCAATTTCAACAAGTTTTAGATATCAAAACAAAACGCACTAAACGCGCTAACAAATTTCGAAAAAAATTAACAACGATTGCACATATAGATCCCTATCAACCAAGCGCACTAAAAATACAAACAGATTATCATAATCTTCAGTTAACTAATCACGAAAACTAACACACACACTTACCTATCTGTGTAATTCAACAATTTGCAACAATATGAATAACAATATGAGAGTGACGGATCTGAGACTTAACGAACCTATCGATCAAAAGTCAAAACCACAAAGCTCTGTCTTCAGCTCACGATCGGTGAGATTTTGATTCAAGTTAGGGTTTACCGTTCGGTATGATTTTGATTTTGAATCTATAATTTTTTTATGGATCAAATTGATGAATTGAGTATTTAAGTTGAAATTTTTGATCTAATTATAAATTGAAAGTTAGATTGTTGAGTAGTTTTGATCGAATCAAGTGAAGGAGTAGTCAATTTTTTTGTTTTTATGTTTGTCATAATTTTTTGGTTATTTTTTTATATTCAAAAGAAAACATCACAGTAGAGTTAAAGCGTGAGCTTTTCTCAAATAAAAAGTTTGTTCAAGTTTTTTACATTTTAAAATGGTGACAAAATATTTTTCACACATAAAAGTGTGAGAATTTCTTCTACTTCTTTACACTAAAAAGTGTAAACAAAAAATTACTAAACAACATCACATTTTTAAGTGTGAACTTTTGTTTTCACACTTAAAAGTGTGAAGTTTTTTGTTATATCACACTTATAAGTGTTAATAATTACTACACACTTGTAAGAGTGAATATCTTAGAAAGAAAAGTTCACGGTTCATAAAGCGTGAAGAAAAAAGTGTGTACAAATAGTAAATTTGTTGTAGTGTTGATTCCATCTCAATACGCCTTGAGTGGCCTCAACTTATATTCCTCTTATAACCCCCTCTAGCGCAGAGTAGTGTACTAGCAAACATTTCTGAAGTGCATTTCTGATTTATTCATGTTTTGAGGAGAAATAAGACAATCTCCAAGAAAACATATAACCATGTTGAGAGATAACGAGTAATAGCCTACTAAGAGGTAATTTGTACGTTATAAGTCTTACTTAGACTTAGATCTGCTGGCTCATGATATCACACTATAGTCAGGAATAGTTTATTAATTTTGCTGTCTGCGAGATGCGTCTTGAAGTTCAAAAAAAAAAAAAAAAATGCGTCTTGTGTTATTTGGAAAAAAATCAACCTCTGTTCAGTATGCAATCTTATGAATAGAATGCTAGCAAAGGTGGGCTCCACATTTGGTCCAAATGTTCATGCTTGAGCTGTTTATGCACGTGTTGTGGCATTTTTTTTTTTTTGCTAAATGATGTGAGAGGATATATATACATGTGTTGTTTTTCTTTGACTGAATGGAATGAAGTCGTGCAATTTTAGCTGGTAGGTTCTTGAGGTTGATGTTGGTTTAATAGACAAAATATTAACAGATGTGTGTTAGGATCGAACTTGATATCATGGGATTGCACATTTTAGGTATGAGAATTAAAGTTATAATAATTAAATATAAAATGTTATATTTAGTTATTATTTACACGAAATAATATATCGGACGTTAAGTTAATTAAGTCAGAATGGATCAATGATCGTTAAACGTTAAATGGAAGGACTAGATGTGAAAATAGAGATTGGGAAAGTTCCGGAAACCTCTTGGGATAGCTACACCGATCGGCCAAGGGTTCCTCAAGCCCAATCCAAGTCTAACTGGTCACCAAGTTATATTGGAGATAAATCTGAGCCAGGTCTTAGATTTTATCTCTCAGACTCATAACCTAAAATCAAAAAGGTATTTGTGTGTTTTATGTTAAACATGATACACCCCTAACAAAGGTGTCGATCATCTTGTTTTTCCAAAACAAATTATTTTGTGTTAAATTAAACTATCATTTACTTTAATTCGTTAATAATGACGTTAAGACAAGAACGCCAGACAATCACACTATTGATCAGATCTTGGATTGAATTACAAAAGCGGTAAAGGTAATTCTTATAATCCCATAAACCCTAATTAGGGTTCATCTCAATTCTAGCTTTTGTGGATTTGATTAACGTTCATTTAGAATCGATAAAGCCGACACATACTATTTATGTTTATGTTAGTTAATTATTCATTATTCGTTCCTTTACGCTTTACGCATGTTTCTTTGATGTTTTACGTGTTTTATATATGATTGTCATGTTATATAATTCCTATAGTGGCATCACGAGCTTGGTTTAATGAGTAATTAATTACTAAATACGTAAAAAAATGAATATTGTATGTTGTTTAATATGATTATTCTAGGGTTTTAGTTATGATTATGTAAACCCTATTTTTAGGGTTAGGGCTTTTGCCCTAATTTGGTTTTAAATTTTTTTTATGGATCGAAAATTTTTTATGGGTGAAACCCTAAATTTTTTTTATTAGTCGATTTGTTTAAAAGTATTTTTAGGGTTTATAAATTGTTTTGTTATCAATATCGAAACCTAGAATTAATATATTTGTTACGTGATATATTCATGAATAAATTGTTATGTGACATGAAATTGTATGCGATCTTGTGACAACGTGAATAAATTGTTATGTTAAATCCATGATAACGTGCATGTTTGGCATGGATTATTGTCGATATATATATTTAATTGTTAAGATTGGTTATGCTAAAATTAATTGTTAAGTTTTATACACATGTTTATTATTTTGATAAATCTTGAATTGGGGAATACCTCAATAATATTAATGAATCAATTATGTGCAATTTGGTATATTTTAATTATGGTTTACGCAATCGTTTCGTCGATATATGTGGCTCACTTTCAATTGTGCGAGTGAAAGCCCTAGTTAATATATACGTTAATTAACTTAGATATTGATTATTAATAGGTTTTATCAAATAAGTTGCATGTGGCTACTTGTTTATACGTATTAATTGTTAGTTATGTGCGCATTGTTTTAGTTATTCATTTTTTATTGTTTACTTGTTTGTTTATTATGCGACAAGTTTTAAGCAAAGGGTAATTTTGAATAGAAAATAAATTGGACTAAACAATGGTGAAATTTGATTTGTTTTTAAGAGTTAAGTTTTGATGAGTTTAATTGATTGATGATTTTGGTACAAATGGTCCGAACGGCTCACCCAATTTGACTGATTGTGTGGGAAGTACTAGGAGGGGCGCATTAAATGTGACCCTAAAGAAGGAGGTTATTGCTTCACTCGATTGAATTCTCCGCTTGCTCATGCAGTCAAATTGGAGCTACCAAGTAAGCCATAAATGTACAAAATCATCTTAAGGCGAATTAGCTTTAATTCCATGCGCCACTCTATGGTAATTACCCGAAACACTAAGTCTTTAGACTTATGCAAAAGTACGGTATAATGGATGATAATTAAAGGTAAATTCCTTGATTGGCGAAACCAATACCTCAATCAAAACTTTGATAATTTGATCTTTATGAATTGGTTAATAAAAGTTTTTTATTAAAATTTATGCTACAAGATGAATGCATGACATCTTTGTACATATTTGATTTGACACCATAAAATCAAAACTAGTACCCTTTATAAATTAAGTTAAGCGCCATCTAATTAAAGGAACAGTTGAAGTTGCAATTTACGTCATGTCAGAACTTGGCAAGATTGTGATGGAAAGGTAAGTCTTTATGTAAAGTCAGACCTTACATGAACATATTTGTAGTTCTTTAAGTTAGACGACTTAAATTGAGTAGTAAGTGAGACCTGGACTCAAGGCACAAGATGGGAGAAAACATGTTTACATTTGCAATAGCGTTGAAAAATGTAAATCCCATAATGATCTAGGAATTGGAAAATATTTGCCAATTATTGTTCGATGATTACCTTATTATGTGTTTTCATTACTAGCGGATCAAGCGATGTAATGGAACTATGATAATTGGATCCTAGTTTTTAGAAAATTCTATGGTTATATGAATATTACCTTGGGTATTTTATTTTCTTGAAAAGTTTAATTATCGAAAATACTAAAATTGAATTTTGAAAATTCTTTAAATGTATTAATGCAACATTAAACCGTAAACGTAGGTTATTCCTGTATTGGTAAATTGATCTACACCTGTAAGGGTTTTTTTTAGAGTCAACTTTGCTAAAAAAAATAAACCTAGTCCTCTTTTCATAAGAAAGAGTGAGATTCAATCCTATTCCTTTTCATGAATGAAGAAAGGTATGATAGAACAACTAGAATTGTCTAAATTCTAAATACATAACTCGTAAGCAAATTTTAATAGTTAAGAAAATTGCATATCTGAGTTATTAAATTAGAAGCTAGACTAATTACTGTATAATTGGTAAAAAACAAACTAGCATATTTTATTTAGTTGTTTTGTTTTGACCATTTGAAAGTACTACTTAGAATTGTTGGAATAGTAGAACTATTAAGAAAGAAATTGCATGTCCAATTTTTCAAGTTAATAGCATTGATGGATAGTTCGTCATCTACATAGTAGAATACACTCTTTTAGTACATACGTAATTGTTATGTATGGACTTTCTCAAAGGTATAGGGAAGTAAATAGAACAATATTTTCTTTCACTGGTTAATGAAACACTTATAAATGTTGTCAAATCCAGTGGGAGTATTGTGTTCTTATTACTGAATAAGAAATTAATGTAATGATCTCTAATTCAGTGGGAGTTACAAGCTTTGTCATCTTGGTAGCAATCTAGATTATCTCTAGAATGTCTTAAGATAATTACTTTTCACTTGTAGACACTTATGTTTTCAAGGATAGTCATGTACATTTCCATATTAGACAATGAAGTGGTTCTACATCAACTAGTTATGCTAATATCAATGACACAATCATATTGGTTACATAAACAAACATATGTCGTATTGTTTATCTGCTACATGATGTTGTTCCATGCACAAGTGGGAGAAATCTATATTGTGTGCAAGGTACAACATATAGGTATATGATTTAACGGATTCTCTTGACTGCAAGGTAAGAGGCTAACGTTCTAATATGACTTGTACATATCTAATTCAAGAAACACTTAGTGTTGCAATTTACGTCATGTGAGAACTTGACGAGATTGCAACAACAAAGTAAATATCCATGTGAAGTCAGACCTTGCATGGACATATTTGCAGTTTCTAAATTAGACACGTATTTAGAACATGTGTCAAAATGATATATAAGACTACTTCAAATTAAATACTTATGTATTATTAGAATGACATATAAATGAAGTAATCTAATACTACTTCAATTTGTTTATTTATGTATTTTGGAATGACATAAATGAAAAATAATGTAGTCCTACATTATAGTGAAGTAAATTAATTTACTTGAAATTACTTTGAAACCAAGAGTTGTGTTCATAATTACTTTAGTTAAAAATGTGTATGATTCATTGTAAAGACATCAACATAAAGTCTTTTAAGACTTATAATAAAGTAAGACGTTAACTTGTTATGTTTTTTAATTAAGACATATACAAGAAGTCATTGAGTTGATCAATGATTTATAACATATAATGAGATTATAACAGTTTATGTTTTCTTGATGAGACATGGATATGAAGTGACTTGGTTAAAGAGTACTTATGTTATAAAGCATGCAATTGGCTTGTAAAGTCTATTATACCATTAAGTTGACTTAGTTGGTAAATAGGTAAGCCAAAAGGAATATGTTTATCTTATATATTGTTAGATTATCTTCCAACATTAATTCTAATGAATACCACAAGTTGATGGTATGTTTAGTTAGGAGAATCAAACTCTATTTGATTTGTTTGATTCAAGATAACCATCACTTCTTTCTTAAAAGGTAACAAGGTTAGAAAATTGAGTATGGATTGAATATACTCAATATGACTCCAACCTAGAAGATTGATAAAACACCATTTTATTATGGAATGTGATGAATCACATTAAGTTTTAAAAATTGAACATTCTGAATTTGTTAAACTACTTATGAATAGGTTATTAACAAACTTAAGTCAGGAATTATCAATGTGTATTTGTAATGTCCCAAAAAGATAACAATGTAATTTTGCTATAATTGTTAAGTATATATAGATAGTCTATATATTACAAAAGGCAAGTGGGATTTTTTTTTTATCTTGAAAAATAAAATTACTAGATACATGATCTTCTTAAATACACTAGAAAATATCATGATGAGGCTAGATATGAAATGTTAACCTCAAGATGATGGAATTTTCATTCATAGATCTGCAAGGATATCTCACACCCCAAATTACCGTTTTACGTGAATTGAATACGGGGATGATCGTCATAGCATCACGCTTAATTATATTGAACGACCTAAAGTGTCGTTTGGAAAATACATCGTTGATTGAATAAAATAATCGAGTTTACAAAGTATTGGTCCCAAAAGATTTCCAAAGTACCAAAAATGAGTTTTTTACAATCAAACGATAGTTAAGTGCATAAAATATGTGTGAGACGCGTCAACTCAGCGACTCCATGCAAGCCATAATGATATGCTAATACCTGAGATAATACATGCTTAAAACAGTCAACACAAAGGTTGAGTGAAATCCATAGGTTTAATTAATTCGTTTGAACACAACATTCGTAGTGTGAGTTACGTTGTTTCACACTCATCGTTGAAAACAAAACAGTATTTATTTCACTAAGCTCATCACAAACAAAGCGTAAACCTCGTACCAATAGGAATTGGTAAAATCGTTTCATCGCAGCCCTAAAAAGTAAACTTGCCAATTTACTTTATTGATTCAAATATAGTGCGTTCGATTTCCTCTAACTGGGTCAATAAGAACGAGAGTGTTAATTCCAATAGGACTATTCACAATATTCGCGCTCACTCGCAAGTGACTAATGGTGCATGATGTAGGGACTTCAAAAATGGCAATAGAATACTTAGTGACAATAAAACATTTGGATATAGCATACAGTTCAAAGCATTTGTGTTCGATTAAAAATATAGCATGTATCTTTCCCAAGAGTTTGTAAAACAATTAAGTAATAGAAAGTGGGGCTATGAACTCACCTGATGCAATGTTTATGATGACAAGAGTGGATACACTGAAATGAGGTGCAATCTCTAACTGCAACCTATGATGAATGATATGATCTAATATAAGTCATGATGTTATGTTATGCATGCAACTCATATGATATCCATACCACTTGTGCATTTTAGAAAATAAAGTTTATCGTCGGAATATATGTTTATGACATCTCGCCGTGTTATAAAATACTTTACAAGTACTTACGTTGAAATGATATCCTACGATAGTCATTTAGTGATTTATTATGAAATTATAGCGTTTCGTCGTAAAACAATATGATTTGACAATTCATGAAAGTGACTAAATGGCCTCGAAAAGCTAGTCGTAAAATAGTGAATATCGAGTGTTAGGAAACAAACTCAACGGTTTTGGAAAGCTCGTCACATTATATCAAAGTCTTAGCTTTTAAATTTTTATCATAGAGGTCTCGATCATGGAGAAAAACATAGGTAAGCCTATAATGGTATATGTGGTAAAGCTAGTAAAGATTTTTATGTGAAATCTATGTTGAGTTATAGTTTAGGTCGACAATGGGTAAAAAAAAAGAAAAGGATGGTGAATTTTATTAAGTAAGTGTATTTTATGATAATTGTAGTGTATATATGATAAGTAAAGTAATTATTTAGTGTAGCGTTGGCTAGAAATCGATTTTTACGGAACAAAATAAAATATATCAAATTCAAAAAAATTATAAAAATTCATTTCTTACAAGAATTGTGTGAAATAATAATTATCGAGTGGTATTTAAAACTGTCAGAATATATATATATATATATATATATATATATATATATATATATATATATATATATATATATATATATATATATAACAATTTATATACAAAATAAATTTAAAACATTGGGTAAACTAATAATATAATTTTTATAGTCTTAAAATGAGTATAAAAATATATCAAAATAATTTTTGGAAGTGTCGGCTCAAATATTCAAAATAATGATCGTGCGATAGCGTTTATTTAATAAATAAATATACGTTTAATGAAATATGCAAACCCATGCATAAATTGATATGAAATGATGTTACTAATGATATGTAGACTAAATCTAGTCTATATGAAATGTCCTTAATGATGTCTCATGAATACGTAGCTAAACCCTTACGGTTACGCGCATTTGATACTCGTAAACCTAGTTTACGATAAATGATGAATAGTGAATCATGAATAGTGATTTTTCTCCGGGAACGAATAGTGTTTTGTGAATAGTAAAATTTTGAAATACGTTATCAGAATATCAAATCGACTTTGAAAACGATGAATAGTAAAATGATGAATAGTTACCGATGAATAGTAAATTCCCGAGATGAATAGTAAATTTGAGAAATGACCTGAAATTACGAGTTGTCACATTCGCCCACCCAAAAAGAAATTCAGTCCCTGAATTCAGTTCGTGTTGGTCTCTCAAGTTTAGGGTTTGTGATGAATAACGAGGAGAGAAGACATGAGGAGGTGTCGTTACGGCTATCTATGATTAAGAGTGTATAAACATCGCGATAGAGAAACTATCGGAAAAATCTCCATGAGTATCACTTTGACTTTTAGGAATATGTAAAATTTTGCTTGCACTAAGATTTATAAATAATCGCTCCCAACATAACATGATCCTCCGAATTAGACATAGTTAGCTAGGCTATGTATAATTAAGGAACGATAATGTGATGTTCGGTTTAGTTGTTATAACTCTCAATGTTTACAAAGATTTAAACCATGTCGTTAAAATAGCATTTAAAGTAAAAAGGGAGTAAAATTCTCGTAAGTGATAACGAATCAGAAGGAAAAGAAAGTACAATAGATGACAATATTACACAACGAGTGGTTTATCAAACAGTACATAGTCTTAAGTCATAAAGATCCGAATACTAGGGAAGACATAAACTTAGTACGACATAGTGCATAGGAAAATAAGTCCATTAATTTCTAAACTTCTTGGTCTTCGCGTTGTTGATACCTTGATGAGCTTCTCCTCCTAACATATATGCTTTCCCATGAGCGCCTTCAACTTGTTGACCTTGGTTTTGGGACATTGGTTCCGATAGTGTCCTTGCTCCCACATCCGAAACATGTGACTATGGCTTTACCTCTACAATCCGGCGAGGTGTCCCGATTTTTGGCATTTGTGGCACTTGGCGGGCAAGGACCGAGTGATGAAACTTATATCGATTACATAGTGGGTGTGTTCCAAAGATAACCTCTCGCCTTCTATTGGTGCAAAGAACATAAACCTTTGCGACTTCTTGCCTTCTATTCATTGTTGGTGATGGTTAGTGTTACGGTTTTGGTTGTCGTTATTATAACCTCCCTGGTCATTTTCCCATTTCCTTTTGTTGTTGCTAGTTTGGTTGTTGTTGTGGTTATTGTTGATATTGTTTTCCCCCTTCACAACTTGGGCCATGAGTTTTTGTGATACCCTGATAGATTCTTCAATTGTTTGTGGATCGTAAGAAATTACATCACCTTGAATAATCTGTGGAAGTCCTCCAATGAAACCTTCCAGTAGTTTCTCATTGTCAGAAACTATGATGTATAGTAACCGATGAATAGTAAATTCCTGAGATGAATAGTAAATTTGAGAAATGACCTGAAATTACGAGTTATCACAATATCTCAGATATTTGGTTTATATGCTGAGAAGAACATGAGTTACAAGATTATAGTAAACCTGATAATCATTATGATGGATTACCAAATATTGAATTGGGTAAATTACTCATACTATGAATGTTAAAGATGTTGTCCATAAAGATAATCAATTTTGGAAATTTGGTTTATCTTAATAGTTAGACTATAGAATGAAGATGAGTTTCTTCAAAGAGATAAAAAAACTCTAGTGGTTTAAATCTCTGTGTAGAAATCATATGGACAAAATTGTACACATATTTAATGCATGTTTTGTGACAAGATTATTAATCATACCTTAAGCAATTTATTGTGATTGAATATTCTTTTCTAGACACATTAAATATATAAAGATAATAATTGTCATACTTGTTTTCATTAATATGAAATATGACAATAGAATATCAAAACTCTTTCTTGAGAAATTACTTGAGCGAGGACGGTAAGTAATAGAAAGGTTTTTTGAATTCATATAATCTTTGAAAGTGTACGAAGTGCAATAATTAATGAATGGATAAATGCATGCATCTATGAAATTATTCTTATGTTTAATTATTAAATCCTAATTTTGATTTATAATTGAAATAAGATAAATTTTAAGTATTCCTGAAAGCTAGTGGGAGTATTATGTTAAGGTTTTAAATCTTATATGTTGTATAACATATAGGAAGTAACATTCCTTGTAAGCTAAATGTTAAGACTTAGATTGTAATAAAACTTCACTTGTAAGATTTAAGAATTAAAACATATAACCTTGGAATATAGGTTTATTGTTAATAAACATGTGCAGTAAAATAAATGATTCTCCCGAACGGAGTTTTCAGATCTAAACTCGAAGTCGGAAATATTATTTCGAAGATGAGAGAAGGTAGGTTGAGGTGGTTCGGCCATGTCAAGAGGAGGCCCCAATCAGCGCCAGTGAGAAGGGTAGAGGCGCTAGTAGTAGACAGAGTGAGAAGAAGGGGCAGACCCAAACTCAGGTGGGAGGAGAGACTTAAGATTGACATGCCGGAGCTTCACTTGTCGGAGGACATGACCTCAGATAGGAAAGGCTGGATAGATAGGATTAGGATCTGCAGCTAGTTTTTGGCTTGGGGCTTTCTGGGTTTAGGTAGTTTGGGTGGGTTAGGCTTTTTAGGCGTTTCGTTTGTTTTGACTTGCTTTTCCGTAGTGTTAGGCCCCGTGCGTTGCTCTGCTTTGCTTGTGTTGTTTGGGCTTGCCTGCTTTTCTTGCCCTGCTTTGGCTCGTGGTGCATTGTTTTGCTCTTCTTTTGCTTTGGGCCCGTGCGTCATTTAGGTCTGCTTGCTTTCTATGCGCTTATCTATGTTGCCTTGCCTTTTTTGCTCGCTTTCTTTCTTGCATGTGCTTGTTGTTTCTTGTCCTCTGCTCTCTTTTCTTCTCTTTCTCACCCACACCGCACTGCGGAAGTCTCGTTGGAGCAGCCACCCTACTCTGTGGTTTTTCCAGGGGGGGGTAGGACTGTCTACATTTTACCTCCCCCGTACCTCGCTTCGGCGGGATTGGGTATGTTGTTGTTGTTGTAGTAAAATAAATGATTCTAATAAAACATGATATATCATTTGGGAAATGGTAAATATCTTTTGACAAGATAGAACATAAATGAAGTCTAAGTTTGACCTGTAGATTCATCATGTACATCATGTTGTGTATTAAAATTATTGTATCATTCTTGAATGATAGATGATTTGACAACATTGATATCTAACTAAAAGTTATTAGATAATTTGTGTAATGAATATTCTAATAGAATTACATCCTCAGGCTGGAATTGCTCCTAGATTCTATGGATGAACAATATGTCAATTGTTGTGCAAATTGTCATCAGCTACAAACTTGAAAGTTTGGAAGATATCAAACATTACACAATAAGATATTAAAGTTTACGGAGTTTTAATGAGCATATTGTTGTTTGTATACAATGATGCTGGTTTAGTTGAGATGACACTCAATACTAGTCATGGTAGGATTTCATCCTTGTTAATGGCCATGTGAACTAGTTGTGCTACTAAAATCACATTTGCATTATACATTAAAAGAATAAGAATACTTTAAACTTAAAAATGTTTAAAACTTTAATCGTCATAAATTGGTGATAGAGGACGTCACACACTTTATGAATTATTATGTGGATTGGTGAATGCACACATACAAGGACTCTAATTGAATTCTTGAAATAAGTATTCTCAAAATTACGATAGATCAAGTTGGTTGATTTATGCCTTGTCAACAAGTATGATTGTCATTACTTGAGGCATAATTCATCAACTGAAATTTTCATACATTGATCTATTTGGTATTTGGATAAGGGATGTTAAACAATTGTTATAATAAATCAAATACTTAGTATGTTTGATTTCATGATATATTGTATCCTATATTTGCATGTTTAATCCGTGAATAAATTTATTTATTCTAAATCGTCCGTTGTCAATTAATGATATGGGAGTATCGTTAAATTAAGACAAATCTGAGTGATTTGGTAGAATATACTTAAAAATATATTGATGAGAATGCATACCAATTCCAGATGATATTCAATGAATTGAATATAGGACTTATCCCAACTACATAATTTTACTTTATGAATATTGTTATTAAGTAAATCATGAATAGTTATCCTCAGACTTGAGATACCAGATAAGTGTCATGAATGTAGTGCACTTCTGTGGAACAACTTAACGCTATACGTAGCTGGTAGTCATAAGGGTTTTTTCATGAAGTGTTGCAAAGTTCATGGGTTATTCTTGTAGTCAAGATAAAATTTGTTCATTCAAATTTATTTTGGAGTTTAATATTGTTGGCCCCTCGTAGGGTTGACAAGATGTTTGCATGGCCATGCCCAAGATCTCCCCTGAATATGTTCAGAAGATTTGGTAATCTTGCTCAATCACTTATAACGAGAAACATAATGGTTGAATAAATAATGGCTTAATTCCATATCTTTATTTAACATGGTATTAGAAACAAAAGAATAATAATAATGAGAAATCATTAAAAGGTTTTTCCAGGAGCCTTACTCGAGTTGTACTAGAGGCATCGAAGTGTTGCTAGACGCTAACCGATGTGATCACACAATTAAGATATGTCCAAGTGGGAGCTGTTGGTTTTATGGACAAAATATTAATAGATGTGTGTTAGGATCAAACTCGAGACCACGGGATTGCACACTTTACGTATGAGAATTAAAGTTATAATAATTAAATATAAAATGTTATATTTAGTTATTATTTACACGAAATAATATATCGGACGTAAATTAATTAAGTGTAA
The DNA here is from genome assembly GCA_022545495.1 of Chrysanthemum lavandulifolium. Taxonomy (NCBI): domain Eukaryota; kingdom Viridiplantae; phylum Streptophyta; class Magnoliopsida; order Asterales; family Asteraceae; genus Chrysanthemum; species Chrysanthemum lavandulifolium. The sequence goes on from CM040238.1 coordinate 207,576,518, forward strand.
TGGACTAACGACCGTTAAATGTTAAATGGAAGGACTAGATGTGAAAATAGAGATCGGGAAAGTTCCGGAAACCCCTTGGGATAGCTACACCGATCGGCAAAGGGTTCCTCAAGCCCAATCCAAGTTTAACTTGGTCACCAAGTTATATTGGGTATAAATACAAGGCCTAGGGTCTTAGTATTTTATCTCTTGTACTCATAACCTAAAAACCAAAAAGGTGTTTGTGTGTTTTATGTTAAACCGTCGTACACCCTCAACAAAGGTGTCGATCATCTTGTTTTTCTAAAACAAATTATATTGTGTTAAATTAAACTAGCATTTACTATAATTCGTTAATAGTACGTGTGTACAAGAACGTGGTACAATCACACTATTGATTGTACTTGGATTGAATTACAAAACGGTAAGAGGTAATTCTTATAATCCTATAAACCCTAATTAGGGTTCATCTCAATTGCTAGTTTTTTTGGATTTGATTCTTGTTCGGCTATAATCAATAAAGGTACGCATACTATTTATGTTTATGTTAGTTAATTATTCATTATTCGTTCCTTTACGCTTCCGCATGTTTCTTTGATGTTTTATGTGTTTTATATATGATTGTCATGTTATATAATTCCTATACTTGACCTATTGTGTGTGGCAAGTCATTCCTCCTCATTACATTCCCACTTTTTTGTTGTATGTTATCGCAGTTCTTATATTATCATCACAGATGGACTTATGCTACAAATACTGGACCTTTTTGATGATTCTCTACTTTACGATTAAGAAAAGTATATTTTGTCAACAATTTGAGAGGATCAGGTGAACTTTACATGTATACAGGCTCTTTGCTTCATTTCATAATACAAGTGGAAAGATCGGTGGCTCAGGTTCAGTAAGTTGTCAAACGGATCATTTTGTAGAACTACGGGGAAACTGACCGGGTCGGCTGTTTTGACCGTTTAACATATTTTTTTATCAGTTTGAACTCTTCTTTAAATATATTGCTGTTTAAAATATAATAATTCAAATCAATTAGTGTGCTAATCATGATTACGACAACATCTTTATCATCTATTGAAATAAAAAATTTATATCATTGAAATTGATTAGAGGCTAATGGGGATTCCTTATGTCAGTGGTTCGGTGCTTATCTGTTACATTTGTTTAGGAGATTGGTAATTTGCACTTTGGAGTGTTTGGATAAATCTGCTTATTTTAGAGCAAATAAGCACTTACAAATAAGGATATACCTTTAAAGCACTAAGTGGAAATAAGCAACCTAAAACCCTTAATTTTGTTAAGTATGTGTCACACCCTCGCCGGAGGCGGAAACACGAGGTGTAACGGAAGGGAACATAAGCACAAGATAATAGAACATACCAACATTAATATTAAAAAGAAATATTACACCATTACAATACCAGTTTAGCCAGCATCGGCAAATATATTACAAAGTTTAGTTCCCAAAATATTGAGTTCTTTTACATAATGATTTGTAGTGACAAGTGAAAACTTCATTATGCAAGACTTGGTAGAAAAAGCTTACTACGATCACACGAAATGCATGAGAGAAAACGGGTCAACTATGAAAATAGTTGGTGAGTAAACACGTTTAGCAAAATAAGAAAACTCGAAAGAAATAAACAAAGCTTTTCGATTTAAAATGGTCCACAAAGCAAAGGCATTGTAAATCCACTCGGCCCAAGTTCCGCCTATACAAAACTTGCAACTTTGTGTGTTCACAACCCACCGCCAAAAGTAGTATGTCTAATAGTCAAGTATAGCGGTCATAATAGTTCACAATATAGTACCATGAATATAATAATGATTCGTGGATGCTCCGAACATGGGAGACTTTGCCTTTGCTCCAACAAGTGGAGACTCCTTTGTCACCAACCACCTAGGCGAGATTTATTGAGACGCCCACCAATAAGGCGAGACTTTATAGTGATGCTCGAACATGGGAGACTTTGCACCGCCCAACAAGGAGACTCCTTTGTCACCGACCACCTAGGCGAGATTTATCGAGACGCCCACCAATAAGGCGAGACTTTATAGTGATGCTCCGAACAGGGAGACTTTATACGGTTCAATAAGTTCAAATAAGTAATAGGTTCGTAATTAAGTTCAAGGATTTGATTCGAGTTCACAAGTTCTAGTCAAACTAGTTAATAAAGTAGTAAACATTTTAGCTCAAGAAAGGTTCATGCATTTCGCCCAAAATATAGTAAAAGCGGTAAAGGGGTTTGTGATTACTCACTGGTAAACGGGTGTGATGACAAAAGTGAGTACATCGAGGTATAATGTGATGCGTCAACCGGGACCTATTACGAATGATATGATATGTCATGAGTTGCAATGTAATGTTATGCATGCATTTCAGTATGCTATTTATACCATTTACGGTTTTGAAAATATTACTCGTCATTTAAAAATACTCTTTTGACGCCTTGACCCTTCAAAAATGACTTTACAAGTATTTACGTCAAAATGTCATCCTACAATGGTTTTATAATGATTTATAGTGAAATTACTACTTTTCGTCGCAAAACAATGTCGTCGGAAAAATCATGAAATTAACAAAAATGGCTCCGGAAAAGTAGTCGTAAAATAGTGTACGTCGATCGTTAGAGAACGAACTCGACGGTTTTGGAAAGTTTGTATCGAAATCTAGAAGTTTCAGTTCAGGAGTTTTCGTCAAAAAGGTCTCGAACATAGAGATAATAAGGGTTAAAGATAGTGATTTTGGCTAATTGTGGTGTAAAAGTGAGTTTCGGCCAAGTTTGAACATCCGTAAATAATTTACTATAACTCCGCTTTGCAAACAGCTTTTTGTTTTGAAAAATATGGCCGGTGAACTTGATTTTACTAGAAGACATTTTGTTCCAAAAAGTTGCACATCATGGTTAAAAACAGCCCTCAACAGGGACGTTACAGCTACCGTAACACTTGTATCGTAGAAATAATATAGTTTTTAGAAAATAATAGTTACGGCAACTTTATGAAAACGTGCATATCTTTGTCGCTTTAAATCCGCTTTTCACGATAATATGTCCTTAGCTTCAGATCAAGTAAAATAATATATTTTGACTAGTCGAAATAATTTGTGAAGCTTAAGGCTCGTTTTTGACCCGAACAAACTAAAAATGCAAAGTCGAAATTTCGTAAAACATTTTATTTCGTCGTCAAACTTTAAAAATCCATAACTTCTTCGTTATAAGTCCGCTTTCATCCGCTCAAGCCGCCACGGATTCGTTTTAAAGTATATTTTCTAAATATCAAGGCCAAAGTTTCGTATCAACAGTAGGTTTTTCCAGAAATTGAAATAAGGACAGAACCTATTTATATAGTTATCGAAAATAGTTTTCTCGGACAAAACCTATTCTAATCCTTCAAATCAACTCCAAAGCTAATCTAATCCTACCATACACCTTCTTAGGGTGTCATGGGTTCCTAATCACCATCAAGACCAAAGAATACCATGGGAATATTTATAGGATGACCAATATGTATATATACCTCAATAAATCATGAAAATGGTATAAATCACATATCATGCATACTATCTCCAAAAATGAAAAGATGAATATGAAATGATAAAGGAAACATAAAATGATAAAACAAGCTTACAAGTGAAAATGATGAGTGAAAGTAACAAGGATTATCCTAAATACTCTTGGTTTTTATTTCAAAACCTATAAAGAGTATACACTAGATTGTTAAAATAACTAGTCTTGAAAATTTTGGGTCCCTTCCTTGCTCTTGGCTGCCGAAATGTAGAGAGAAGAAAAGGGATATTTGATCTTTTGGTTTTGCAAAGTGAGGAATGAAAGGAAAAAATTGGATGAGTAAATTATAGTTGGACTCTTTGATTGCAAGGACAAGATCCACAAATCATGGATCTTGTCTAGTTTTTAGTTTTAGTTAGTTTTTTTTTTTTTTTTTTTTTTTTTTTTTTTTTGAGTAAAACATTTACTTGAATAATTTGTAGGAAAGTGTAAGTAATGTGTAGTTAAATGTATAAGTAAAGGTAAATGGAAATTTTTAGGTAAAAGTGATTGTTAATAGATCAAAATAGAATGTAATGAGATAATAAAAATTGTAAAAATACATTCCTTGTGAAATTTGAGTGATAAAATAATTATCGTATAATTTTTAAGAAAACGACGTAATAATATAATTTTAACGATTTATATACGAAATAAATTCAAAACACTAGGAAATCTCAAAATATAGTTTTTATAGACTAAATGTAAGTTTAAAAATACATCGGGATCATTTTTGAAAGTAACGGGTTAAATATTCAAAATAATAACTCACGCGATTACGTTTATTTAATATAAAAATTACGCGATAAATGTGAAATGAAATGCCATGAATGAATTAATATGATGCATATTTAATTTAAGAAATGACCGGAATTTGAGAATTGTGACATTCTTCCCATGTCAGCGGAATCACGTCCCCGTGATTCGATTAACGATACTATGGTCCGAACCTCGACAAGAGTTCTAAAAGTTCATGCTCATACGAGCGCCTAAATGATCATATCAATGCCCATGCGCATGTGTTCCCCATTCAACTAAGTATGTGCCCGTGATTAGATTGGATAGGGTAAACTTGCCCAATATCGAACGTAGCTCTCAAAAGACCTTTAGGTAGTCGATTCTAATTTAATCCCACAACTCATCAAACAAGAACCGCCATGAGATTAAACTAAACCGACTTGAGTAAACTTGTCTCTTAGCTTGATTTTCGCAACTCATCAAACAAGAACCGTCACTAGATCAAGCTAGGAAACAAGTTGTTAGAAAGATAGGAATCAACATCCTTGAATGAAGTCTTTGAAAGATCCGCTCGATATTCGATTTGCTTACACAATCAAATCAAATCAACAAAATATATAACAACTAAGGTCGATATCAATAGGTCTCAAATTAATCAAGGTCGTGAACGTGGTAAGAATCGGAAGGAAATTATGCACTCAAAATTATGTCGCATGTAAATAAGGTAGTTGTTCAAAGGAATGTACCCATTACGCGTGCGGGCTTCCTCGGTACCCGTGATAGAATGCTCGACCACGCGGGAGGAATTTCAATGTTCGATCTTGTGGGCCTTCTATTGCCAACGCCAGTTTGGACGACACCTCCTTGATTGGGAGTTCTTTCAACTTTGGGCGGTATTGCGAAGGTGATCTAGACTTCCACACTCGTAACATGCTTTTTCTCGTCCTTGATTTCCGCCTGCTTGAGCAATTTTTTGAAGTGGCCCGTCTGTCCACATTTGCCGCACTCGGGCGATCTCCTAAGTGATGATAATTACATCGAGTGCACAAAGGATGGGGACTCGATATCCTTTGCGCTCCCGGGTGGTCGCCCCATAGTTCGGGTTATTCACGCCTCTTGTTGCTTGATTCGGTCTCGGTTTCCTCGGTGATCCTCCGTCGCTTCGTCCATTGTCGTTTGCTTTTGTTAGTTCTCCGGACCGATCACATCATTTGTCAGCGATACGCCATACTCACGTGACTGCGAGTGGTTGGTTTCGACAGTGACATCCCTCCTAATTTCTCGTATCAATCCCGTATATATCGGTCAATCAACTTCTCCACGTGGAAACCATGCGAGGAACCATCCTAGTTAACTCGTGGAACCGGATCGTACTTGTCGATCTCTACTCCTACCATCAAGTGGTTCCAAAATTCTTCTTCCAATTTCGCACTTCATCTTTTCTACAAGACTCATCGGTTAGTAGTTTCTTGAACGTTTCCCAAGATAGTGCATTTGCACCTCTCTTCCTCTAGTCAGTAGTTGGTTGTTCCACCGGTCAATGCTCGACCGTAGTAGCCTCAACAGAGAACTCAACCTTGTTTCCTTGAAGACATTTCGTGATACTAAGCTTCGACTCAACATTCTCGAACCAGTTAGCGATCAATGGCACCTCAAGACCATGAAATTCCATGGCTTACATGTCATGAAAGTTTGTAGTGCATCCTTGACCGCGTTTGAAGTACCTTCTCCGGCGTTGGTTCGTCTAGCATCGAGATGTGTTATAATTTGAGTGAGTAGATCCGCTATTCTGCAGCGTTGTTGTTTGGATGGTCATTGTTGTTTGGGTTGCCGTTGTTGTTTGGGTTGCCGTTCGTTGTTGCTTCGAGCGTGTGTTTCTTGCGACCATGATCCCACAGAGGACCAAAACATCGGGTTGAGTAAACGACATTCGAACGAAGTCGATGAGGTGCGAACGGTGGTAATGTGTTATAGTGATCGAAACATGACGAGAACAGAGACATGCTATGTCTAACAAGTCGAAAGATGGAAAGAGAAGATATAAATAAGATACTAATGTGGACGTGAACGTAAAACATGCTATGCATACCCACCCGACCAATGCAACTTCAGTGACCGCACTCAAAAGACTTGACTAAATATGATTTAAAACTACTACTCTTATCATTGCATGGTTCTTCATAAATTAGACATAGTTGATCAGGCTATGTATAATTTATGATTAACGATGCAACGATAGGACTGGATGACTCGGATGATGTTCAATGTTTAATAAAATAAAATAAAATAAAAATTTTTCCGGTTATAGCTGTGATTTTTATTTTTGAAAAATCCATTCTCTATAACCTTTGGCTCGTACCAATCTGTCACACCTCATGGAGGCGGAAACACGAGGTGTAACGGAAGGGAACATAAGCACAAGATAATAGAACATACCAACATTAATATTAAAAAGAAATATTACACCATTACAATACCAGTTTAGCCGGCATCGGCAAATATATTACAAAGTTTAGTTCCCAAAATATTGAGTTCTTTTACATAATGATTTGTAGTGACAAGTGAAAACTTCATTATGCAAGACTTGGTAGAAAAAGCTTACTACGATCACCTGAAATGCATGAGAGAAAAACGGGTCAACTATGAAAATAGTTGGTGAGTAAACACGTTTAGCAAAATAAGAAAACTCGAAAGAAATAAACAAAGCTTTCGGTCGACGAAAATGGTCCACAAAGCAAAGGCATTGTAAATCCACTCGGTTCAAGTTCGCCATACAAAACTTGCAACCTGTGTGTTCACAACCCACCGCCAAAAGTAGTATGTCTAATAGTCAAGTATAAGCGGTCATAATAGTTCACAATATAGTACCATGAATATAATAATGATTCGTGGATGCTCCGAACATGGGAGACTTTGCCTTTGCTCCAACAAGGAGACTCCTTTGTCACCAACCACCTAGGCGAGATTTATTGAGACGCCCACCAATAAGGCGAGACTTTATAGTGATGCTCCGAACATGGGAGACTTTGCACCGCTCAACAAGGAGACTCCTTTGTCACCGACCACCTAGGCGAGATTTATTGAGACGCTCCACCAATAAGGCGAGACTTTATAGTGATGCTCCGAACAGGGAGACTTTGTACGGTTCAATAAGTTCAAATAAGTAATAGGTTCGTAATTAAGTTCAAGGATTTGATTCGAGTTCACAAGTTCTAGTCAAACTAGTTAATAAAAGTAGTAAACATTTTAGCTCAAGAAAGGTTCATGCATTTCGCCCCAAAATATAGTAAAAACGGTAAAAGGGGGGTTTGTGATTACTCACTTGGTAAACTGGTGTGATGACAAAAGTGAGTACACTGAGGTATAATGTGATGCGTCAACCGGGACCTATTACGAATGATATGATATGTCATGAGTTGCAATGTAATGTTATGCATGCATTTCAGATGCTATTTATACCATTTACGGGTTTTGAAAATATTACTCGTCAGTGAAAAATACTCTTTTGACGTCTTGACCCTTCAAAATGACTTTACAAGTATTTACGTCAAAATGTCATCCTACAATGGTTTTATAATGATTTATAGTGAAATTACTACTTTCGTCGCAAAACAATGTCGTCGGAAAAATCATGAAATTAACAAAATGGCTCGGAAAAGTAGTCGTAAAATAGTGTACGTCGATCGTTAGAGAACGAACTCGACGGTTTTGGAAAGTTTGTATCGAAATCTAGAAGTTTCATTTCAGAGTTTTCGTCAAAAGGTCTCGAACATAGAGATAATAAGGGTTAAAGATAGTGATTTTGGCTAATTGTGGTGTAAAAAGTGAGTTTCGCCAAGTTTGAACATCCGTAAATAATTTACTATAACTCCGCTTTGCAAATGACTTTTGTTTTGAAAAATATGGCGGTGAACTTGATTTTACTAGAAGACATTTTGTTCCAAAAGTTGCACATCATGGTTAAAAACGACCTCAACAGGGGACGTTCGACTACCGTAACACTTGTATCGTAGAAATAATATAGTTTTTAGAAAATAATAGTTACGGCAACTTTATGAAAACGTGCATATCTTTGTCGTTTAAATCCGCTTTCACGATAATATGTCCTTAACCAGATCAAGTAAAATAATATATTTTGACTAGTCGAAATAATTTGTGAAGCTTAAGGCTCGTTTTGACCCGAACAAACTAAAAGCGACAGTCGAAATTTGAAAACATTTTATTTCGTCGTCAAACTTTAAAAATCCATAACTTCTTCGTTATAAGTCCGCTTTCATCCGTTCAAGCGCCACGGATTCGTTTTAAAGTATATTTTCTAAATATCAAGGCCAAAGTTTCGTACCAACAGAGGTTTTCCAGAAATTCGAAATAAGGACAGAACCTATTTATATAGTTATCGAAAATAGTTTTTCTCGGACAAAACCTATTCTAATCCCTTCAAATCAACTCCAAAGCTAATCTAATCCTACCATACACCTTCTTAGGGTGTCATGGGTTCCTAATCACCATCAAGACCAAAGAATACCATGGGAATATTTATAGGATGACCAATATGTATATATACCTCAATAAATCATGAAAATGGTATAAATCACATATCATGCATACTATCTCCAAAATGAAAAGATGAATATGAAATGATAAAGGAAACATAAAATGATAAAACAAGCTTACAAGTGAAAATGATGAGGTGAAAGTAACAAGGATTATCCTAAATACTCTTGGTTTTATTTCAAAACCTATAAAGAGTATACACTAGATTGTTAAAATAACTAGTCTTGAAAAATTTTGGGTCCCTTCCTTGCTCTTGGCTGCGAAAATGTAGAGAGAAGAAAGGGATATTTGATCTTTTGGTTTTGCAAAGTGAGGAATGAAAGGAAAAAAATTGGATGAGTAAATTATAGTTGGACTCTTTGATTGCAAGGACAAGATCCACAAATCATGGATCTTGTCTAGTTTTTAGTTTTAGTTAGTTTTTTTTTTTTTTTTTTTTTGAGTAAAACATTTACTTGAATAATTTGTAGGAAAGTGTAAGTAATGTGTAGTTAAATGTATAAGTAAAGGTAAATGGAAATTTTAGGTAAAAGTGATTGTTAATAGATCAAAATAGAATGTAATGAGATAATAAAATTGTAAAATACATTCCTTGTGAAATTTGAGTGATAAAATAATTATCGTATAATTTTTAAGAAAACGACGTAATAATATAATTTTAACGATTTATATCTGAAATAAATTCAAAACACTAGGAAATCTCAAAATATAGTTTTATAGACTAAATGTAAGTTTAAAAATACATCGGGATCATTTTGAAAGTAACGGGTTAAATATTCAAAATAATAACTCACGCGATTACGTTTATTTAATATAAAAATTACGCGATAAATGTGAAATGAAATGCCATGAATGAATTAATATGATGCATATTTAATTTAAGAAATGACCGGAATTTGAGAATTGTGACAGTATGATTAAAGAACACCATTGATAACATAACGAGGTGCACTTGAATGTCAGGATTCACGAACACACATCCGCTCAACCCAATGGACAGTCACACCCAAACAAATTGGATTAATAAAAAGATTCAGATTCGCTCACTTATGATTGATCCGCACAATAGTCTAACTCGACAACCCTCTAATCTCCGCTCTTATCAAAAGATGGCGAAGAGAAACAAACACATTCAGTTACACGTAACCCAAGAAGATTTCAGGTACCTTATTTATGGGCCTTGCAATCGATGGGACATGGTTAAGGGTGCAGCTTACGCTTCACTTGATGTTGTTTGTTTGAAGTATTTAGGTGAACACCCGATTTCATTTCAACAAATGATGGGATGATGTAACTTAGTTGGTAAAAAAATGTTAGGAACTTTGGGACAACTCGACTTGGATCATTTCCGGGGACAACTCAATTAAGAACATTGTGAATTGTGTTTCTTGTCTTGTGTTTATCGATGGAGGATTAACTGAGTTGAGATGCAATTGACATTGTGCCATTTGGGATGGAGAATAGCTTATTGCTCTTAGATTACGGGAAATCAAAAGTTGGGTTTTCGCTCTTCCTTATTAGCTTGAGGAATCTCTTATGGTAGCTTCAACACCACCAAACGTAGCTGATGCCTTGTTAACGACATGATTTTAAGAATGCTAATTGATGAAAGAGTACACATAATTCTTATGCGTAATGTTTATCTTCGGATTTAGGAAATGGAGACTAATCTGGGAAGCTCGTAATGTTTATGGTTGAATATTAATGAGGGAATGAATTTGCATCAAAAATTGTGGATTGCTCCACTGGTTTAGGCGCATGCATGCGGATGTATAAACCCGAGTTTGAATCTGTAAAGTGGCTAATATTTTTTGTGTATTTAATCGGATGTAGTGTCATGTTGGCATTTTCATGTCATCATATGATGCTCCATGTCATCATTAATATGCCTAGTAAGCAATAGTGATGTGACATATGTAGACTCATACTGATAACTCCTATTAAAAAAATAAACACCGTACCTAGCAACTCTCCATCATCTCTCTAACCATAAACTTCATCATATTCTCAGCCGCCGCCTCGGCCGACGGCTACACGTTGGAGGTTCAGAGAGCTCCCATTAAACCTTAACCACTTTCATCTTTCATGTTCAAATGTTTCAAATATCCAGTAATTTTCAAAAAATAAACCATCACTTCTTCTAGATCTGGATTCTTCCACAGGTTTCTCTTATGGTAAATCTCTCTTCTACAGACCCATCTCCGTCTCCGAACATATATCTCGTGAAACCACCACCCACTTGGGTCGCGTCGTCGTCATAGCTCACTGGCTGGCTTTGGCACACGGTTTTCAAGTCTCTGCAACAACCGTTTTCAATGTCACCCGTGGGTGTTTTGCGCTTATATTGTGGTCTTTGTGTTTGGTGGGTTCGGTATTGGAGTTTGTGTTTATTGAGTTTTTTGCAGGGAAGATGATCTCTCCAGACTTGGATCGATGTTCCAGCCATCAAGGCAAGACAACGGCAAGCATTTGTGTCTTTAGTTGATGAAGAGTCGAGGTCTTCAATGGAAGAAATCTTTGGTTTATTTTTCACAAGTCAAGTTCTAGTTCAATTGTTAAACAACACGTTATGTGATAATAATAATTAAATATGTATAAATATGAAAATAATGAGTTCACTAATTACTATTTTTACACCACTTAACACAACCATAGAATTATAATTAGCAAAACCCATTAATTATATAGTACAAAGATAAAGTAAAAATAGAATAATGGGTTAAATAATCGAGTAAATACTTAAAAGATGATAAGTTTTGTTGGATCTCCATTTATATTTTAGATTGGTACAATTTTATTATTCTTGAACTTAAATTGGTATGATCAAATACTTCATATAATCTTCATTTAAAACAATTAACTAACGGATATAAGTCTGGTTCAGCATGTTAAATTTTTATTTTTTCTCGAAAACCTCTTTTCATATTTTTACTGTTCACTCAAGAAAAAAATGGGTGAAAAGCAATTGGTCAACCCAACCGAAGAACCGCTTAAACCCGTGCTCTCTAAGGCTATGCAGGCGACCTGGCCTGTCGCCACATCATCATTTCTCTCCCACGACTGAGACGACGACCTAGTTGCTGAGTGGTGACACGAGATTTATTTTTTTTTTTTTTTTTTTATTTTTTTAAACAAAATTAAACTTCATTAATAAAATACTTAACATTACAACAATAATTAAAAACTTAAACTAATAAAGCGTGGGCGTTACAATACTTATTAAAAGCGAAAAATCACAAAAACTCTTCATCGTCAATTAAAAAATAACTCGTAAGACATAATTATCAAAATGTGTTTGAAAGTGTTTATGAGAAGTTGTTTGAAATTGTGTGTTTAAAAATATGTTTGAGGTTGGTATTTATAATATTGTAAAAGTGGTAAAGTTTTGGAAAAGTAGGAAAGATTTGGCTTGTGAGACTCGGTTGTCTCCTCAACCGGGTTGCATCTTCTTCTCTCCTCAACCGATGACAACCCACATGCCCACAATGGGAGAACCTTCCTCGACCTTGTGCTTCAACCGAAGATAACCTGCCCCTCTGTGCATAGCCTAAATGACCCATTTAAAACCGAAACCCGTCTAAACCCGTAATCGAACCACAGTCACCCATTTTGCAAGTTGACAAATACTAAAAGGACCATTTATAACTCAAAAACAGATGAAACTATGTCGTATTAGGTATCCATCAAGGCATCAATCAAACACCAAAACCGAAGAAGAAAAAAAAAAAAAAAAGATTTACTGATAAAACCTCTATAAATTAATAGTGTTGGAACCGCGATATTTTATTAATTTAGCGAGATATTATTATATCGATAAATTAATAATTTATTAATTTAAAGAGGTTTCACGATATGACTTTAAATTTTCAAGTCTAATATACCAAATAGTTACAATTCATACTCACTAGTTATAATACGTACACGCATGAGTTTTGACAAAAAATATTTTATATCAATGCAAAATATTGTGTCTTTAAAGGTAATTACATGTAATTATATACTTATGCAGTTTTCAATTATCTATTAATATCCATTAAATTTTGTATAATCAAATTTTGTAAAAAATTTGTTAGATAACTCAAGATTCAACTATATTTAGCTCATATATATATGTTGAGGTTCCTATTTAAATTTCACACACAAGATCGAGTTTAGTTAACTGCATAATAAACGTTGATAATGTGAAAATATACTCCTTAAAGCTTTTTAAAAATGTTTTTCTACATATCTTTATATAAAGAAATAAAAATTATATGAGTAGTTGTTATAAGTACAATCACGTTTTTTTTCTTCATATTACATTATAGTATCTCGTACTTACAGCTTGATAATTATATTCCCGTTTCCAATAATTTAGCCATATTTAATATACAAATTCGTGTCCACATTTGTCATACTTTTAATATGAAATAAATGAGTCCTTAGTAAACATATATAGTAAAAAATGATATTTATAATCTTATGTATATTTATATGTTGGAGTTTTAAAATAACATATATATTGTATTTTTAAGTTATAAAGTATAAGGTGTATAAAGTATAAGGGGGTATTTGTTTAATTTCCAAAGTTATTAAAAATATGTAATCTTATAATATTACACTTAAAGTTTTAAAGTTTTATTAATTAACCCCTCTTTTTAAGTTTTGTTTTCACATATTTGACACATATGTTTTTATTGTTTTCTTACCAACCAAATTTCTCCACCAAATTAATTAAAGGTTGGTAAAATCAATTTAATTTTGTTTTATTAACCAATCGCATCACACGATTTTGCTTACGTAGCAAAATCAAGCTCTCCTATTGGTTTAATTTTTTTTTTCAATGAGAAGGGTTTTGCAAAAACACTCTAAAATGATTTAATTCTTTTATTATATAAAAGATTAGAGACGAAAAATAAATTTGAAAAACAAGTTCCAATTAACATTTTATAAATACACATTCACACTTTATGAAAATAAAAATTAACTCTTTTTGTTGCAATACGAGAAGACAACGCATCAACTCTTTAGTGCAATAAAGAGATTTTATGATAAACTCAATATAGATTTGAAGTTCAACAAAAACAGTATTTATAGATTCGTTTTCTTAAACAATCTTGGGATTCTGAGTGTGATCTCTCTCTCTCTCTCACACACACATATATACATATATATGGAATTTTTAGTGATTATTAATTTATAGTTTCGTTGGGACTAATATATATCTGTTTGGGGTTTCAAAAAATTATTATCTTATTATTTTATAGATTGGGTCAATTTGTCTTGGTCAAAGTTGGGACGACAAATTATTAATTTTATCGAGGTTATTAATTTATCGAGTATTAATTTATAGAGGTTTCTTGTATCTCGGTCTTGGTCTTTCACCGGCAGTCACACTTTCCGGCAACAATCCAACCGGAATTACCCTTTTCTCAGGCGACCCAAATTTCCATAAATTTTACATGTTGGTCCCTTCATGCTTCATGAATGTCAATGTAGCAGCTTTACCCCCTGGTTAATTCACAGCCGATTGTGTTCATTTTTACTATCTTTTCATGGGTTTTATATGTTAAAGATTGTGTTTTGATGATGAGTTTGTTATAATTTTAAGTAATTGATGTGGGTTTTATGATGGGTGTGATTTTGCTTATTGAATATATATGTTTTTTATTTTTTATTTTTTATTTTGTTTGTATGTGTGATTAGAAATGTTTAAAGTGTCGAAAGATGACAATTTTCCATCTGTTGATTCGATGTTTCGTTCTATGTACCCACAGGCTAGACTAAAAGGCAGAAATGCCGTTTTTGGGACTCATTTTAGTCGGTACGATCATAATTCAAGCTGACAGCGCCTATTAGTCACACGCTACAAATTGGTAAGCTTTTTCTCTTAATCACCTATGAGTTACTTAAGTCGCTATTTACTTTTCGTAAGACTTGTTACTTGTTGTTAATAAGATAGAGATAGATTATAACTATGATTAATGTTAGGTCTGCCATCAACCTTAATTACCATTTTTAATGCTGTTGCTAATGGTTGCGCACTTAACTTATGAGTATGAATAGGATGGTTCGAGTATCTATTTACTAGCCATAACTGAAAAAGTTTCAAATATATGACGATGAGATGTGTCTCTTTATACATTGATGCACAAATTTCATGTGAAATTTACGTTTGCATATGGAACCACAAAATAAAAGCAGGACCAAAAAAAAAAAAAAAAGTAGTAAAAAAGCGTGAAATACGGTACATTGATAACTCTCTTCTATATTGGGTTCGGATGGTTTGACCCAGCGGTATGAAGCCAATCAACCACTTCGTTAATTTTGGGCCTCTTTGGGGATTCTCATTCACACACTTGCGGGCGACATCAAGGACTGCACCATCTCTCTTCAAAGCCCTTTCTGTTAGGACGGATCAAATACTTCATTTGTTTCCTTCTATTCTCGGTTTACGCCACACAACCAATTCTCTAGACTCTTTTGGCTGAATATCTCCATGGGCCTCCTTCACGAAAGTAGCTCAAGCATGACAACCCCAAAACTATATATGTCCCTAAAGGTGGCTATCCAAGCTTGGCTGTATTCTGGTGGAATATAGCCCAAGGTTCCCACCAACTCAGTGGTGACATGTGTATTATATGGTTGAATCATTCTAGAGAATCCAAAATCTGCAATATATGCTTCAAATTCGTCATCGAGAAGAATGTTGCTGGACTTTATATCACGATGCACGATATATACCTGATGCAAATAAGCTAGCCCACAACTTGCTCCCTGAGCGATCTTCAACCTGGTTGGCCAATCAAGTGTGGATCCTCCGTCAGTCTTCTCATGAAGCCAGTGCTCTAAGCTTCCATTTTCCATATACGAATATATCAGAAGCTGACACCCATCATCTACACAATAACCTCGTAAAGAGACCAAATTCTTGTGTTGTGTAGTCGATAATGCCTCCACTTCTGCTTTAAATTCTTTTGCAATGAGTCCCATATCTCCTGAAAGCTTCTTAACAGCAAGTTTTGTTCCGTTTGCCAAAGTTGCTCTATAGACCATGCCAAGGTCCCCACAACCAATGATGTTTGCTTCACTGAAGTTATCGGTTGCTCTATAGAGATCATTTATGGTGACGTTCTTGATGTCCCTTGCATTGTTCGGGAACACAATGACTCCCCCAGTATCCTTAGGAACCTCTACAGCTGACATAGGATTGAAAGATACCATGTCCATATGATGGATTTCTGCATTACCTCTACGTAGATTCCTTCTTACAGACAATATCCAAAATGATAGACATGTGAGAGTAATCCCAAGTCCAAAACAAATAGCAAATATAAGTCCAATGATCATTTTCTTGTTTGGGCCATCTTTTGCGGGCCTTTGATTGCCACAGGGGTTATGCGTAGGGGGACCGCACAACCCTGGATTGCCTTCATAGCTCTGGTTCAAGAAGGTGTCAAATTGGCCCCCGGTCGGTATGCGGCCT
Organism: Chrysanthemum lavandulifolium; assembly: GCA_022545495.1. NCBI lineage: Eukaryota > Viridiplantae > Streptophyta > Magnoliopsida > Asterales > Asteraceae > Chrysanthemum > Chrysanthemum lavandulifolium. Next base: position 207,592,811 of record CM040238.1, read on the forward strand.
TGTAAATTGTTGTATGCGACGTTAAAATAAGACAAGAAAAACAAGCTCTTAAGGGATGCAGGGATTTGACCAGACAGATGATTATGTGAGAGGTCCAACATTTCCAACTGTGTTAGATTCGACATCGCACTTGGAATGCTTCCAGAGAACTTGTTCCGGCTGAGATCAAGATTGTGAATCAACTGCAGATTACCTATCTCAACAGGGATGTCACCACTCAGGACATTGCTGGCTAGGTACAGTGCTGGTGGCAGTGAGACCAAATGATTGTACTGCAAATATGAAGCATTATATGGTACAACAAATAACGGAAGTTCCAAGTCATTATCCAAGACTTCTTGTGTTGCAAGTGCTGGAAGTCTAGTAAGCTCTATAGGGAAGCCTCCAGTAAGAGCATTATTAGATAAGTCAAGATAAAAAAGCTTTGGAAGTGTCTGTAGCCACCCTGGAATTGTGCCACTGATATAGTTTCGAGAGAGGTCGATTACGTGAAGATTTGTAAGCGATCTCCACCAAGCTGGAATTTTACCAAACAATTTGCAACCTCCTAGCCCCAAAACTTTAAGATCAAGAAACCCAAAACTTCCTCCATCTGGAAGGGTTTCATTGAAGAAGTTCCTGGAGAGGATCAGAGTCGTGAGTTTCGTATAATTGCTCAGAATATTAAATGTTTTCGTGATATTCTTGAGGTTATTTGTTGAAATCGAGAGGTACGAGAGAGATGGTAAGTCAACTACGTCAGTCAAGAATTCGCCTTCTAGGTTATTGTTTGATAGACGAATTGCGGTCAGTGATTTGCAATTGAAAAGTGTTTTAGGCAGCACCCCATTGAATTGATTTTCACCAAGGTCAACAACTCTTAGTTGACTGAAATTGGAGAAATCAAAATCCGCAAGCCTGCCAACTAATGAGTTGACCCTCAAGTTTAGCAACTGAAGCTTTGTGCAATTCATCAGTGACAGGGGAATTGCCTCATAAAGATTATTATAGTGAAGTTCCAATCTCTCTAAGAACGATAATTTCCCGATATTTCTTGGGATAGAACCAGAAAACAAATTACCAAACAAGGCAAGACTGGTGAGGTTTGTGAGGTTGGTAATTCTTTCACCAATCTCCCCCGTAAGATAGTTTCCAGGTAAGGATAACTGTTGCAGTGATCGAGCACCATCAATATCAATGGGGATCCTTCCTGTGAGACTGTTAAAACCCAAACTCAAAACGCGGAGGTTAGAACAATTACCAAACCCATGTGGGATATCTTGAGAAAAGTTGTTGAAAGAAAAATCAAGAGTGACTAAAGAAGGTGAACTGGTGCATATAGACGGAGGAATGGATCCTGCGAAGCTGTTACTGCTAATATCGAGATCGATCAAGGTTAGAGGGGAGTTGCGAAAGGTAGTTTGTATTGTCCCATCAAAACGGTTGCTAGACAAATTGAGCGACTGGAGGCTAGCAGGCAAGGTGTTAGGTAGGCTCCCAAAAAATCTATTGTAGCTCAAGTCAAAGATCTTGAGGCTGTTGAAAGAGGAGAAAAATTCATTGGAGAGAGCACCAGAAAGGAAATTGTAGGATAGGTTGAGTAGAGAGATAGATGTGAGATTTTGAAGTGAAGAAGGAAATGCTCCACTAAGGCCTCTATTGGGTATGGATAACTCCACGACGCGACTCTCTTTATCACATGAGATACCAACCCATGAGCAACAATCAACGGCAACTGACCAATTTAGACTTGGAAAGTTGGTGACTAATGGCAAGAGAGATTCTTTATCAAGGGGGTTGCAAGTTGCATCTGTATATTTAGGATGAAAGAGGAGCATAAGTATAACCAAGACACATAGATTGAATGAAGAAGAGTGGAACAAGAGGCATTTGGTGAGCAGCATGATAATTTTTTCGAAGAACAAGAACAAAAAGATTAATTAAGAATAATGGAACTGTTTACATTCGTTTTTTATTTTACTTGTTTATAAAGTATTCAAGTCAACCATAGCAAAACTGTAGAACTAGTCCTTGTATGTTAAAAAAATTGGTTGGATGGATCAACATTTAGAGCTTTACAACTAGAATTAAAGTAAATTTAGTTTGAATGTCATTGTCACTGGCGATTTAAGGGTTTCGTTCTGTTAATGAGAAAATTTCTACTTTCATTTCAATAATAATTATCATTAGTATTATGTGTGTATGTGCGCGCGTGTAGTACTTTTTTTCTTTTAACAACGAATGTTAACAAACAAAAACAATAAAAAGCAATTAGCAAGATGCTGGATACAACAGGCCTAAATGATTGGATTTATACAAGCACTTGTATGATATCAAACCAAACATTCCATTAATTAAGGTGCTTAACTGCATTTCAAGGAAAAATATGTATGAGTATGACTTTATCAATGACAACCGAGTAATGTATATTTAATTAAGTCAATGACAACCCAGTAATGTATATTTAACTAAGTCAATGACTTTATCAATGACTTTATCAAGTGCTTAACTGTAAGTAATTATATATCGTCAAGTTGCGTCACCCACTAAAGTCTGTGATTGTGGCCCGAATAGTATGAAATTAAGTCAAGTCAAACCGTAGTTGGTGATGTTATTGCACCCCACCGTGTGCCCATTAACCATAGTCAGGCCTGGCAACAAGAAACAGTAAAAAGTAATGATACTCGCAACTGTAAAAGAAACAGAATCATCATTCCTGATACTAGACACGATATGCAAATGCTTCTCACTCGAGGAGATCCGATCGGCAACCCAAAACTTCAATGAAGCTTTGGTTATCGGTCGTGGTGGATTTGGTATGGTGTATAAAGGTAATTACACCAATCATGGGTCATTATTGTCATTGCAATCAGCGGTTGCATTCTTGTCGATCAAGGAGCCCGGAGTTCGGCGGAAGTCGAGATGCTTTCAAAGATTAGACATTGTAATCTTGTGTCTTTGATTGGATATTGCAAAGAGGGAGAAGAGATGGCCCTAGTTTATGAATATATGCCCCATGGGACCCTTGAAGATCATCTTCACAAAGGTGGTGTAAATTTATCTTGGTTACAACGTCTCAAAATATGCATAGGGGCAGCACGGGGATTTGACTACCTTCATACAGGCACGGGCACTCAACATGGAATCATACACCGTGATGTAAAGAGCTCCAACATTTTGTTGGATAAGAACTTTGCAGCAAAGATTTCCGACTTTGGGTTGGCCAAAATCAGCCCGACTAGCCAAACACATACATATGTTAACACTTTGGTCAAAGGAACGTTCGGGTATATGGATCCATGTTATTTCGCTACAGGGAAATTGACACGAAAATCTGATGTATACTCTTTTGGGGTTCTTCTACTTGAAGTGATATGTGGAAGGCCTGCAGTGGATACAAGTCTTCATGAAGATCAATGGAGTTTAGCACATTGGGCTCAAGATCGTATTAAGCAAGGAAAACTTAATCATATTATAGATTTGAGACTCGCGGGCCAAATTTCAAACAATTGTCAGAAAGACTTTGCACGAATTGCATGCCGCTGCTTACAAAATCAATCACATAAGAGACCAACAATGGCTGAGATTGTTACCACGCTCCAGGCCATACTTTCATTACAAGAGAAACAGTATTCTTCTATGACAGAAAAGAAATTCGTTAACAAAGTATTGTCATTTTTTACATCAAAGTTGAAGTCGAAATCTGAAGCAATCAGGCGATGAAGGTGATCCGTGTGACAAATCAGGTACCTTGAAATTATTTAATAGCAAAACCTAAAAAAGTATTAGGGTGTATATGATTTGGGGTTCTAAAATGAATATTAAAATTTAATTCCTAAAGTGATTCTGTTACAATTCCAATGTCAAATTTCAGAGTTACCCGATATAACATAACACTAACAAATACTTGTGCAATTCACGCTGTCTAAAGTTCGGTCCATAACATTTGTAATCAAGACATAACATAGTTTTGATGTCTTTATGTGCCTCGATACCACAAAGTCCTCGAGCCTAAAGGATCAATCCAATAATTCTGATCGATAATTTTGAAGTCCTTGGCTTTTTACGAAATTAGAAGCGCTACACGAATTTTCGTCCTCCGGTTGTTGGGAGACCATATCTATAGCTCACTTCACAAGGGTGGATTGATGAACAATATGCACTGCCGAGGCCCAAACGCGGCATTCTATCATTGTAAAGATATTAAACAACAATCTTCAGGATCACCAAGAATGGTTGGTAAGTAAACTTTTTTATACCAACTTTATACAGTATTATTAATTTTCTTAAACTTATGATCAATCTTGTGTGGTGAATTTTGTCACTGCCTCAATTTAGCTACTTATACATATTTTCGTTGACATATGTACACGCAAAAGTGTAGAATTGATTGATCTTGTGTGAATGACCTGCGCTCTTTTAGGTGTGAGTAATTGTTTTATTCTTGCAAATATATAGCAGAAGTGTTTCTTGGCTTGTTATTGTTGTTCACACTTACATACACAAATAATAGTTGCATCTTTACAAGTGCTAATACTTCATGGAAATTTGACATTTCCATTAGCATGGAGAAAATGTTTGTTACAGGTAGTGTGTTGCGCTATATATGATTAATTTGGTTCATTATATCTTTTAACATCGTCACAGGCTGAAATTAACTATTTAGGGCTCCTAAAGCATCCGAATATTGTAAAGTTAATTGGCTATTGCCTAGAGGATGACCACAGGATGTTAGTATGTGAGTTCATGTCCGGAGGTAACCTAGGAAAGCATCTGTTTAAAGGTGAGCTCTTGTTGATTATTCAACTGAGTAAATCTAGCTTTCTAATGTTTTTGAGACTACTTATTCAACTGAGTAAATCTTTGTAACAGAGAGTTCTTATATTCGACCTCTCTCTTGGAGCCAACGAATTAAGGTTGCTCTTGATCTTGCAAAGCGCTTGCTTACATTCACTGACCCGATTGCAAAAGTGGCATATCATAATTTCAAGTCCTCTAGTATCTTGCTTGATTCCGTATGTTTCGAATCAGTATATTTCCATTTGATATTCTAGCCCACTAATTAAGCATGGTCAGATATATAGTACTTTCCGCATTTAACTTGTAATATATTAGCAGGATTTCAACGCAAAACTTTGTATTTTATGGTTGGCGAAGGACGGGCCGGTAGATGGGAATAGTCGTGTCTCTAGAACTGTTGGTAGCAATGGATATGCTGCGCCCGAGTATATTACCACAGGTAAGCTAAACGTGCAATATAACTTAGGTTCTCTGACCAATTGGTTTGTCCATGTCGTTGGGACTACCTTGACATGATCTATATATAGATAGTAGAGTTTGAGTCCCTCCAGGTATGGGTTTAGTTTCGACAGGGGAAGGTAAATATTTCACGCAACAATTAATGCGGCGTCTCCGGTCCTTAAGAATTAGTTTCAGATCCGCAATAATTTGTCCATAAAGGCACATTACGAGTGACCAATGTACAACTAAAGCTTTATCATGAACCATTGAGGAAAGCTAAGCTGTAGCATGAACTATTGAACTGTTATTCCCTATGTCCAAATTTTTTTTTGGGTATGTTCCGTAACTATTGCATTTAGCATTATAATCCATTATCCCCATTTTGATGTGTATTAATTGCATCAACCCTGTCTAACCCTTTGTAAGTGTTGCATCTTCGCAGTGGCTTAAGCGTAGCAAGTGACATATACACTTTCGGGTGGTTCTTAGAAGCTGCTGATTGGCGGCGTTGTATTGACAGAAGCTTCCACCCAATGAGCGAACTTGGTTGAGTTGCTAAGCCTTACTTGATGGACATGGAAGGTCTCTACAAATCATAGACCCACAAATGGATGGGCGGTACTCATCAATTGTAGCAACAAGAGTGCTAATCTTGCGATGAAATGCCTCCGGAAGAAGCAATCGCAGTACCGCTAATGAGGTGGTAAAAGTATTGGGCGACTACAAGAATTATAAAATGAGAATTGATCTGTACACATTCCGTGCACCAAATTTGTTTCGACTAAGGGTCCTTGGGTAGGTGCTAATTTTGTTGAGCCAGTCCTTGAGGAAGGGTTCCAAAAGCGCCGCACGGGTCAAGGTTTCTCCGTCAAGTAATCTATTCTTTGAAAATGTATGCGTTTCAAAATGCAATCATTATATTATTAACTAATGTAATGAAAGTGGATACAATTTTGATCGATTGTAATTGAATGTTTAAAGGTGAAAAAAGAGGATGGGAAGAGTAATACAAGATATTTGAAGAAACCATTAGACTGAAATTATTGAGTTTGAAAGTCAAGCCTTCAAGAGCTGTGTATGCAACTTAGTCAAAATGGAATGTCAAAATGGAATGTCAAGTTAAATATTGATCGATTGTAATTTGAAAGTGGACACTGTTAAAATAAACCAAAACAGTAAAGTGTACGTAAACAACCACATTGGTCAATCAAAGATGTTGAAAGAAGGTCAATAAACACATTGCTGAAAAAAGGTCAATAAAAAGGTCAATGAAAATATAGTTAAAGTCAACACCTGTATCTTGCTCCTTGAAGGCAATACCATGAAGCATTTTTTATTTTTCTTATCTATTTAAAGTTTTGAGGCCACAAAACAACCAAGCTCATCACACATGATGGATCAAATATGCAACCATTTCTCACTTGATGAGATCCGATCCATAACTAACGACTTGATGAAGCTTTTGTTGTTGGCCGTGGTGGATTCGGTAAAGTTTATAAAGGTTGCTTCAAGGACACATCAAGTATGGTTGTTGCCATAAAGCGATTAAATTCCACGTCCGACCAAGGCGCCCGAGTTCGGTGAGATTGAGATGCTTTCAAAGCTACGACCTTTGTAATCTAGTATCGTTGATTGGATATTGCAATGAGGGCGCAGAATGGCTCTTGTTTGAATATATGCCCGTGGGACCCTAGATGACCATATTCATAAAGTTGAAGTCCTCTATCTTGGTAAACGACTCAAGATTTGCATAGGGCTGCACGTGGACTTGACTACCTTCACACAGTGCAGGCACTCAACATGGAATTGTACACGGGACGTAAAAAGCTCCAACATTTTGTTGGATGATAATTTTGCGACAAAGATATCGGACTTTGGGCTTGCCAAAGTAACCCCAACAAACCAAACACATACGTATGTTAGCACCGGGTGAAAGAGCGTTTGGATATATGGATCCATGCTATTTCTATTCGGAAAACTTACAAGAAAGTCGGATGTTTACGCTTTTGGGGTTGTTTTGCTTGAAGTGATGTGGGAGGTCTGCAGTTGATGAAAGTCTTGATGAAGATCAATGGGGTTTAGCACCATGGGCTCAAGACCGTATCCGTGAAGGAAAGCTCAATCGTATTATTGATTCTAGACTCACAGGCCAAATCTCTAGCAAATGTTTGAAAATGTTTGCAGATATTGCATGCCGCTGCCTACATAATATTCCAAATCAGCGACCTACTATGGCTGAGATCATAGCTAGGCTTGAGGCCATCCTTGCATTACAAGAGAGACTGGATTCATCTGAAACGGAAGGGAAATTTGTTAATAAAGTATATTCGCTATTTGCAGGCAGGCCGAAGGCCAGCACTTTGATTTCTGCTCGCACATTAGATGGTGAAGATGAACCAAGCAATGAAATTGAAGGTAAGTGATTCTGCCATTTGGGTTTCAAAATATTTTGAGTCTTGATAGTGCCACTACATACAAACAAATTGTTCGGGTGTACATAACTCGAGGTTGAGTATTAAAGTTTAAGCTACTTTAATTCTTAAATAATGTGGAAAGGTCATTGACTCCCGGACACTCACCTCTTACGAAGTCATATATTCTCATTGTAACAATGATAATCAAGGTACTCTCCTTTGATGCTAAGCAGGTGAGTTATATCGCCTCTATGCTACAAAGCCCTTAGTCTTGGTACTGAGACCACAAGAATCCATCCAGTTGATTTGAAAGCCTTTAGTTTTCTTGAACTTAAAGTGGCTACTAGGAATTTCCGTCCTTCAGTAGCTTATGGAAGTTATGCTGGATCTAGTACACTTTACAAGGGGTGGATAGATGAGCAATATGCACCTAGCAAGGTTGGTATTGGCATTCCTATTGCTGTAAAGAGACTAAACGAAAGCCTTCAAGATCACAAAGAGTGGTTGGTAAGTATGGTACATTGTTCTTACATACTGTAGTGATCATGTTCACTCTTCGGTACTATTAGCAAGTTAGTTTATGTTTAATACTGTTGCAGGCTGAAATCAAAGTTTTAGGACGACTCAATCATCCAAATCTTGTAAAGATAATTGGTTACTGCCTAGAGGATGACCACAGCAGATTACTAGTATGTGAGTACATGGTTAAAGGAAGCCTTGGAAACCATCTGCTTGGAAGTGAGTTCTTGCCATAATTAATCACTCTCTTCTTCAATATTGTTACAGAGTTTAATAATGTTTGCTTTATTCACTTTCCACCCCACTGATATGATCTTCATAACAGGAAGATACCGTGACCCTTTCACTTGGAGCGTACGCCTTAATATCGCTGTTGGTTTTGCGAAGGGGCTTGCTTACCTTCATAGCCCAGAAGTAAATATAATATATCGTGAACTTAAATCCGACAAGATCTTGCTCGATTCTGTATGCCTGAATTAATGCCTTTGCAATTTTTATCAAGTACTACATTCACACTTTTGTATGGTTCATTTACAAATCTGAATTCTTTTTACTCCCAGAATTGGAATGCAAAGCTTTGTATGACGTGGTTGGCGAAGAGTGTCCTTTTAGATACGGAAAGTCATGTCTCTTTACAAGTTAGGAGTACCAGTGGGTATGCTGCTCCTGAATATTTGGACACGGTAATTTACCTATGTGTATGCACACTCCTCCCAACGTTGCCTTAACGTATAAGCTTCTCCTCCCGGCAACCTTCCCTCCCAACATGTACAATGGGCGTTATTTCTATGATGAAAATTCTTGAACAACACTATATATATATCTCCCCTTTTTATGCATAAATCGGTTGCATTAACCTTCATTGATCTAGCTAAGCGTTTTTGTATGGTGCATTTTCTTAAGGAGACTTAACAACGGCAAGCAACATATACACTTTTGGTGTGGTTCTTTTGGAAATCTTGACATGGAGGCAGTGCTTTGACAAGAACCTTCCACTAAGTGAGCAGGTACTAGTGGAGTCCGTTAAGCGTAACCTGAGTAGAATGCACATTATCCAGCTAATCATAGACCCAATTATAGTTGGGCAGTACTCTCCGGATCTAGCAAAGAGAGCTGTTAAGCTTGCAATGGAATGCCTCTTGGAAGAACCTAAGCAAAGACCGACTGCTAATGACGTAGTAAGAGCATTGGAGGAGCTTCAAGACGAGACAAAAATCCCCGAGAGTTCAAGAAAAAAACAATAAAATTAAGGATAATTGTCCAAAAATGTATCTTAGTTGTCATTTTTTGCTTTATTGTGTAGCCTTTTTTTTAGCTATTAAATCAAACATTTAAATCAGGTCAATTGTGTTTAGGTTAAACATACCTTTAGATTAGCTAAAAGGATACAGTTAAATATTCATTAGAAAATTAAAGATGCAAAATGCTGAATTTTATATGAGTACACATAAATACCGTAAAAATACTAATCTTATTACGGTTTTGTTAATCTTATAAATTTATCTCAAAAGATACTATTTATTTTATTTTTATTTTATATTATTTTATTTTTTACACGAATATATATATCTAATAGGAAAAAGATCCTCCGTATTGGTTTTCAACATGATAGGTCATGTTGTTTATAGTGTGAGGGTGAAAAAATAAGTGGGCTATAATTTTGATTAAAAGAAAAACATTTATCAATTTAATTTTTGTGATTGGTAACATGACCTATCGTGTTCATAATGCAACTCGAGAGGATTCTAATCCTATCTAATATACCGCGACCTTTTGGGTTATAGTTAAACTTACCTTAATTGAAAATTAATAACTAATTAACAGCGAACATTCCTTTTTAACAACACGTTATATAATTATAATCATTAAATATGCACAAAATATGAAAATAATGAGTTTACTAAGTGCTATTTTTACACAAAGAAAAAATTACATGTTTGGCCCTACGGTTGCTCGATTTCATGTTTAGTCCTTAAGTCGTTTAATTACACCGAGATACTTATTTTGAAACCTTGCACTCATTTAGTCCCTATTTTGGATGGGCGTTAGTTACTCAGTTAAGTGTTTGCACCATTAGTCCCTCCATTAATAATTTTGCACCGATTAGTCCTATTTTTCAAATAATAGTTTTCGCAGATTAGTCCTCAGATTAATAGCGTTTCTGCTTTTACGTTTTGTCCATTTTTTATCCGTTTCATTCGTTTTTATCCATTTCCCCTTTTTATGTTTTATTCGTTTTGTCTCTTTTATATGTTTTCGTCCGTATTTATCCGTTTCGACTTTTTTTTTTACGTTTTGTCTTTTTATCCTATTTTCCTTCGTTTTGCCCTTTTACGTTTTGTCCGTTTTATCCGTTTCACGCGTTTTTACGTATATGTTTTCATCACTTTTTACGTTTTGTCCGTTTTATCCGTTTTTTTTTTCGCTTGTTTTTACGTTTTATCTTTTTAATCCGTTTCGACCGTCTTTTGTTATGTTTTGTCCGCTTTATCCGTTTTACGTTTTATTCGTTTTCGTTCGTTTTTTATCCATTTTCGCACGTTTTTTTTACGCTTTTATATGTTTTCGTCATTTTTTTTATGGTTTTGTCCGTTTTAGTCCTTTTTTTTACGTTTTCGCCCCTTTTTTATGTTTTTCTTATTTTATCCGTTTTCGTTCTTTTTATCCGTTTCGCCCTTTTCCTGTTTTTATCCGTTTCATTCGTTTTTAGCCGTCTTCGCTTTGTTTTACGTTTTCATCCGTTTTTACGTTCTTATCCATTTTGTCTATTTTATATGTTTTCGTCCGTTTTATTCGTTTTATCCGTTTTATAATTTTTCGTATGTTTTGTATGTTTTTATCGCGTTTCGTTTGTTTTGTTTGTTTTTTCCGTTTTTGCCAGTTTTTCCCGGTCAAAACGTAAAAACGAGGCGAAAACTACCTAAAAACGGATGAAAACTACCTAAAAAAGGCCGTAAGTATAAAAAAATAGACAAAAACGTAAAAAACGGACAAAAATGTAAAAAAAATGGGCGAAAACTACCTAAAAAGGGACCAAACCATATAAAAATAGGGAAAATGTAAAAGAAGGACGAAAACGATATAAAACGACAAAAACGCAAAAAAAGATGAAAATATATAAAACAAACAAACACGGATAAAAAGCGAACAAAAATGTAAAAGAACGCGAAAACATATAAAGCAGAAAACGGATAAAAGCGTAAAAGACGGAAAACGAAAAAAGCGAAACGGATAAAAACAAACGAAGAAGGATAAAGCGGATAAAATGTAAAGAAAAGGATGAAAAATGTAAAAAGGCGAAACGGATAAAAACGGAAAAACGTAAAGAAGCGGCGGATAAAAAGCGAACGAAGCGGATAAAAAAAAAAAAACGAAATGGGGCAAAACATAAAAAGCGAAAGCATAAAAAGCGGAAAACGTTGAAAGCGAGCGAAAACATATAAAAGCGTAAACGCGTGCGGCGGCTAAAAACGAATGAGAGCGGATAAAAACAGACAAAAACGTAAAGAAAAAGGCGAAAACGGATAAAAAACGAACGAAAACGGTCAAAAAATGTACAAAAACATAAAAAACGAACGAAAACATAAAAAAAAACAGAAGAAAACGGATAAAAACATAAACAACGGACGAAAAACGTAAAAATAGGGGGAAAACGGATAAAAAACGAATGAAAACGGACAAAAAAATGTCAAAGATGGATAAAAACAGAAAAAAAAAACATATAAACACAGACGAAAACGGATAAAAACATAAAAAGCGGACGAAAAACGTAAAAAACTAGGAGAAACGGATAAAAAAGCGAACGAAAACGGATAAAAACATAAAAAGCGGTAAACTATTATAAGCGGAGGACTAATGTCGAAACTAATATTTGGAAAAATAGGACTAATTGCAAAATTATTAACGGAGGGACTAACCATGCAAACACTTAACGGAGAAACTAACTACCATCCAAAATAGGGACTAAAAAGTCTGATGTTTCAAAAATATTGATCTACAATGTAATTAAAGCGATTTAGGGACTAAACATGAAACCGAAAGAAACCACGGTGCCAAACGTGTAATTTTTCTTACACAAATGATAATGCTTAACTACAACTCATAAAGTTACAATTAGCAAAACCCATTAATTATATAGTTAAAAAGGTCAAGTAAAATTATAATTATGAGTTAAATAATCAGGTAAATATTTAAAAGATGATAAGTTTAGTTGGATCTCCATCTATGTTTTAGATTTGTACAATTTTATTTCTCTTGAAAACTTGATATAACCTCCATTTAAAACAATTAACTAGCGGATATAGGCCGGGTTCATTAGGGCAATTTTTTTTTTTCTTTTTTTCGAAAGCCTCTTTTTTTTTTTTTTTTTATTGTTCACTCAAGAAAAAAATTGGTGAAAACTAACGGGTCAACCCAACATGAGACCCGTGCTCCTAAATGACCCATCTAAAACCGAAACCCATCTAAACCTGTAACCGGACGAGACTTGCCCATTTTGCAAGTTCACAAATACTAAAAGGACCATTTTATAACATATCCCAAAAACAGATGAAACTATGTCGTATTAGGTATCCATCAATCAAACACCAAAACCTTGAAGAAAAAAACATTAATCTCCGGTCTTGGTCTTTCACCGGCAGTCACACTTTCCGGCAACAATCCTACCGGAATTTCCTTTTCTCCGGCCAACCCAAAACCCAACAACCCCAAATTTCCATAATTTTTACATTTTGGTCCCATCATTAATGTCAATGTAGCAGCTGGTTAATTCACAGTGAGTGTATTCATTTTATGTTTAAAGATTGTATTTTGATGATGGGTTTGTGTATATTTTGAGTAATTCGTAGTTGGTTTTATGGTGTCTGTGTTTTTGCTGCTCAATTTATGGTTATGTGTGATTAGGAGTTTCAAGTTTGCTATTTTCAGATACTTGTTATTTATCGTTAATATAAGATATCGAAAACGCAAACTTATTGCGGTCTTTCTAGTTCGTCGAATTAGTATTTTTGGTACAACCAACAGGTAGTTACAAGAATTATGTGAAATGAACTAGTTGTGTGAGGAGTGAAGGTTCGAGACCTTGGAATATTTTTGGGCTTTACATCTAAGATGTCTGACATGCCAAGAGAGAAGATTGCGCTTTCTTTTCTGCAAATTTATGAGTTTGTTATATGAAACAGAATTGCCCTGCCTGTATTTGGATCGCAAAAGTGTTTTTAATCACTATTTTTTTGAACGAACACTATTAACTAAACACTGAAATCGGAAGCAGCTAAAGAATGAAAGTTTATGACATTATTGTCATTGCCGATGCATGCTTGTAATTCGCTCTAGTGGAAATTAAGGTATGGTGGCATGCTTTAAGCTTCAAACGTCTTCTCCCTATTCCAAGTACCAAGTAGATAGAAACGAATGTGGTAGTAGGGTGACTAAGTTTAGTATAAAGGGTATGTTATAGAAAGTTAATCAAGCAGTTACTTCTCCTAAGAATAGACAACAGTATACCCCTGATATTGACCTTTGGCATCAAATTAATCTTTAGCTCTAAAAAGATCAAGGACAAGAAACTATAGGTATAGGGGCTAGAATTAAATCACCATGATTTGAAAGATTGTTAACGCCCAACCAAAGGCACCAATGACCTTGCTATTGATGCTAATTGGAGTATAATGCAAATTCTTTGGGCAGCAGTTAATGATGCTAATACCTATAGGGCTTGTTTATAGCTTAGTACTCCTAATCGCAAGTCTATGTATTATTTGTCAAGCGATGGGAAGAAACTGTGTGCGCTTCTTGACTACGAGCCTCGTCGATAACTAATTTGGATCTCTCACATGCCACCTTAGGCCAATTGTGGAAGTGTGTATTAGTTGGTACATTTCACAATCTTTCTTACTTTTACCAAGAGTCTAAGACTCGATCATATGGAAAGAGACACCCTAAAAGTTTGGTAGAATTTTGTGCTCACGAAGCTGTTTAAGTTTACATTAAGTTCTTCAAAACACATGATCTCTATTACTTAACATATAGAGCTTTGCGCAAGTGTTCTTTAAGTCTTACCATAGATGAGATTCTGATTAATGCAGTCTACTCCAAATTAGACAGATTAGAGCTTTAAAATTTGGTTCACAAATCTCGTAACTGTTACCTGATATAGGTTCTTGGTGCATTGGTTGGTCAAAGAGCATGGCCAGCTACTTACATACCCTCTATGCTCATTAAGTCCATTCTTTGACTCATTGGCTGAAGAGCATGACATTATTGTCGAGCATTCAGAGTCCAAACATACCCAGGAGGTGCATGAATTGACTGTAAGCCGAGGTGGGCTGTATCATAAGTCATAACATTAGGTCAAAATTTTCATCCTGGATTATGCACATTTTATGATATCTTTTTGCCTAATGATGTTGAGAAGATCAAGCATTTTTACATATGCTGTTTTGTTCTGAACTTGCTGAATAAAATCGTGTATATTTCACTTGATAAGCTCTTGAGCTTGACGTCTTGTGGCGCACCATTCCTCTCAATAATTTCCTACTCTTTTCGTGCATGTTCTTGCAGTTATACCATTATCGACCATGGACTTTTATGCAACCAATCCTGGACCTATTGATGATTCTGTATTATATGATCAAGAAAAGCATGTTTCATCAGCAATTTGGGAGGGTCAGGTGAAATTTCATACTTGCACAGACTCTTTGCTTTGTTTTATAAGAGAGGTTTTAAGATGGGTGGGCCCTGGTTGGGTAGTTGTTCAAAATGGGTGAGTTTTTAGAAATGGTTGCAACTGACTGGTTCAGATCAAGTCAAGTTTATCTGCAAACACTTTTTGTCAATATATAACTGTCTAAAAATATAATTTTATAAGTGTAACTAATGTGCTAATCATGATTACAAAGCAATAGTATTACAATAAGGATTTACTAAATCTTTGAACAAATAAATCGTGGAGAGTCTTTAGTGTGAATTTAAATCTTATATAGAACGTCTACAATCACAGGAACGAGGTGCACTTAGATGTCATGAACACACCTCAAAGCTCAACCAATGGACACTCACAGCCAAACAAATCGAACTAGTAAAAAGATCTGGATTCGGTCACTTACGCTCAATACCTGCAATCAGTCTCGACAACCCTCTCATCTCCGCTCTTGTCGAAAGATGGCGAAGAGAAACAAACACATTCCATTTTACCGTGGGTGAAATGTCAATAACCCTAGAAGATGTCGGGTACCTTCTTGGGCTTGCAATAGACGGAGATCCAGTTATCGGTGTTACATACACATCATGTGAAGCTGTTTGTATGAAGTATTTAGGTCGAACACCGATTCTGTTTCAACTAGTGGTGGGATGGTGAAACTTAGTTGGTTAAAAGAGGCGTTTTCGGTTGTCCTGAAAATTGTTCGCTTGATATAATTGAAAGACATACGGGCTTATCTTTTGTATCTTGTTGGTAGTACTATATTTTCTACTACTACGGTAATAAGGTTCCTGTTATGTATCTTCCGTTGTTTGAGAATTTTGATCAGGCTGGAAGGTATGCGTGGGGTGCAGCTGCATTAGCATTTTTATATAGAGCTCTTGGTAATGCTTCTTTGAGATCGCAATGTACTATTAGTGGTTGCTTGACCATGCTACAGGTAACCTTTGACTACACTGCTTTTTTCGTTATTTTTAATAATTAAGGTGGTGTATGGATTTGCTTTATGGAACTTGTTATCTGTCAGTAGTGTTTTGATAAAGTGTGTATTTAGGAGTTAATTTCTACAACCTGCAAGGCAGTAACAAAAATGATTAAAACGGAATATGAAAGACATTTGCCGTCCCTTCTTTCAAACTATTTTAAAGGCTGCCGCCCATCTTTTCATTGCAATTGCTGTAACTTTAGACAGTTGCTTCTTTGTTTAATAAAAAGCTGTAAATAATTTTGTTGTAGCATATAAAAAGGAAACTGTCATATCAAAGCTTAATATTTTAACATTATATAATGTTGTATTTTTTTAGTCATTTTAATAGTATATCCGATTATTTGGTTATCACAACTTTAAGCAAACTAAAAGCACATCCAAACGGTTCTCCTGCAGCTGATTCTCATTAATTCGTATCACATGACACACTAGTCTCAAAACGCACATCCAACACCACCTAACCAAATTTATAAAATGTTTCTTCGCTTAGTTAAATCTTTTTTGAAAGCTGTTCAATATTGTAGTGCTGGAGTTACTTTCGCCTTAATATTGGAAGACCGAGGCTAAGTCATGATCCAATCCATGATAGGTTTCCATTTGTATGTAGATGGAAAGGAAACATACTGGTCCCACAGCCAACCGGGATGTAACATTCTATCGTAAATCATTGGACTCCTTGAAGCCCTCTGAAGTAAGTAATATATCCACTTTCTTCCTCTGTACTAGAGGTGGTGGAAAATAAGCGGGTCAAACGGGTTGGTCAAAGGGTCCAGTAACTAGAAACCTTTTCCTCTGAAACTTTTTAATGGTTTATGGATTTTTGTTTGTTTGCATAAAGACCATTTTAGTTTTTCTTTGTCTCGTTTGTCACTGAGTTATAAATTTTCTACATTTGAGCCTGTAAAAGATGACTTTGTGTCCGGTTCGAGTCATTTTGTTACTTTTGAAGCGAAACGCCTTTAAAACCAGCTTTCAAATTGATAACTTTTATCGCCAAATCTTATATTTGTGCACAAAAGTGCTGTATTTATCTATAATGATAAGTTTCTAGAAAAATGTTCAGAATACGTTTACAAATTGACCCAAAAGGGACACAAAGCCATCTTTTTAATGACTCAGGGGTGTAAAAAAAAAGTGCAATGACTAAAATGGGACAGATTGACAAAAACCCTATTTTATAACAGTTTTTGTTTCAGCGAGATCATACTTTGTTTTTGAAAAATGTTGAGTGACGCATTTGAGTACTTTAATAGGTTGATTGGTGTCCGTACATACATATCAATGACGCACTTTTACCAAACCATATAAGGGGTACTCTTATTCTTGGAAGATCAAATACAATGCTGATATGCTTTGACAAGGCTGAAAGGCACCTGCCAGATCGTTGCTTAAGACAATTTGGCATCAGGCAGCCTATTCCTCTTGATGTGCAACAATGGGAAAGAAAACCCGTGGAGTGGATGGTGGAGTTGACTTATCATCGAAAATGGTATCAGAGTTAAGTGAATGGTCGGGCGTCATCTTCGCATTGTTGATCATGAGGATGATGTTGAAGAAAGTGAATATTTGCATTGGTACTTGAAAATCACTCGCAAGCTGGTTGGAAGACCAATTCCTATTTCCTCCGAGTTTCAAAGAATGGTATAAACTGTAAATACGTATATTCTGTTTGCTATTTTTGGTTGCTTTAGATATCTGTCGTCTTTATTAATAATCTAGGTTATTGCATTAAATATAATCTATTTAGGGCGTATGCATACTCAAACACATGGCTCACTACCCTGAATCGTCTTTTCATCATGCATTACATCTCTTACCTTTTCTTCAGTCGCGTTCATCTTTGACTTTATCTCAAAATTTAGAAGTTGCTTTTTGATCAATTAACGAAGCCTATACTCTGGTACAGGTTGGGTAAGAGGTCAAAATGGTTTTTCTTAAATAAGGGTAACAAATGGTCGGGTCGGTTTGACCAGCAAATATTTTGTGTCTTTTACAAGTAGACTTTCAATGTGTTCAACCCATTCCCACTTGCCAACTGTTTTTCTTACAAATTATAATGATAATTATGATTGCTATATTTTTTGACAGAATAATGCATTGAGGGAAATCGCGAATGTAGCAGACGTGCTGTCAACACACGGATGGATGATCAACAAATGCATGCCGTAACTAGAATCAGGTATCTGGCTCATGAATGCTTAAGAGACCAAATCGAACCACACTGATTGCAGATGGAACTGACTCTGATCAAAGCGAGAAAAAAGTTAGAGGCAAAGAGCGAATAAGAAAAAGAGGAATGGGCATTAAGCATGAGACGAAAAGATGAATTAGGACAGTTTCAGTCAGCATCTAGTCAGCAACAGTTTTGTATGTCTGAACATGACCTGGTGGACCCCCCTGGACCCATGTGTCACGCTGAAAATAATGACGTGGAGATATGCCTTCCTGCAGCTAGTGTGGCGGATGACTCTCGGTTATGTTATATGTCAAGTAAAGTGGACGTGTCAAGGCGGCTTTCTGATGCTGCTAATGAAATTAATGACTCGGGTTTCTGTAGAACAGCTGAAGAAGTTGAGAATAACTTAATTTCGGGTGCTGCTGAAAATGGTGATACTGTGCAGCAGAATGATTATAGTGTTCTGGTTTAGAGGATAAATGTGAAAGATATGTCTGCTAATTTAAAGTACACATTTTGTAACAAACATTTGCGTGTTGCATCATATTAAAGAGGTGCGCAACAACATTTCAAAATCAGAATTGATATGGATTTTGTTTAAAACCATGTACCATCAATGTCTATATTGGTAGTGTTTGTATTAAGTTAACAAGTTTCTCTCAAGTTTTTGGTGAATCCATATTATATAGATGGAGTACGCTTTCATGATTAGATTTATATGCCATTTAAAGGCTCTTGCTCGGTTTTCTTTTGTAATGCAGTTCATTTCTAAGTGTTGTTGTGATAACACTTTTTTCTATAGGATTGAACAACCGATTCAAATTCCAGGCAGGAATTTGATCAGCGTAGAACTTGAAAGAATGAAATGGCTTAAATCCGCTCATGTTAAAATGAATATGATACAATGATACATATCTGTTGGTTCAGTGTCACAACGACAACGATACCTAATCCCGTCAGAGCCATGAGGGAGATAAAATGCTTTTTTCCAGAAAGATTTATTGTCCAAATATTTTATTATTCCTTTGGGCCGAAGTGCCAAACCCATCAAGACAAAGATTTTGGGCCTGTCTTCTATGCGTATAAGACTATCAAAAACTTTGTAACTTAATATATTTACCGGGTTAAAAAAAAAAAAAAAAAAAAAAAACAACTTGTAGCTTCATCGGTTCATCTAGTTTAAAGTTCGTCAGTTACTCAGTTTGGTGGTGTTTGTTTTAAGAGGTTACGAATCTGAATCAACCGCACATCCGAATCTGAATCTGGCGTAAATGTCGAATCGACCGTATCTCGAGCGAGAATAAAACTCGTGTTTGAACCGCACGTTTGCTTGCTCACACTAATTTTTTTTTTTTTTCTTTTTGGTCAAGAAGAGCAACAAGAGGCGTTCAGACACCCTCCAGTATGTACTATTAAGATCTTCATCGCCCGAACGGGACAAAAAAAAAAAACAAGCAGTCCGAACGACCAAAATGTATGACCGCGTCGAATGGTTGATTAAAAGGTACATTAAAAGCCTCTTTATGAAAAACAAACACCACCTTAGACATATTTTAGGGTTCAAGGTTCAACCTATTTTCTAAATGAGATGCTATGTTTACATAATTTATAGTTTTATACAATGATGCGATTAGTTAATTTTTTTCATTCAAGGCAATTACAAACGAGAAAGTAAGTATTTGAATGGACAAGTAACCTTGATGCATCATTATGTGAATTTATTTTTGTAAAAGTTTTGTGAACATAACATTGTGAATTTCTCTTTCTAAATACTTAGGCGTTCACAATGCTTTATGTACTAATCAAGAAACCAATAGCGTTATTCCGATGGTTGGAGACTTATCTTTACATCAATTGACCTAGGTTCAAATCTCATTCTTAGCATTTGCTTCGTATAGGTACCCACCTCCATAAACCCATGGGCACATGAAGAGACTTTGTGGTATAAGAGCTCGGTCAGAGTCTTGCTCGTGCTCACTCCGATTAGTGCCCCACTAAGCCAGGAGAGTTGCCGGAGCTATTCCTTGTGAGGTGGAGAATGGATGGTGCCAAAAAAACACCGACATCAGGGTGTTCCCGTCAATCTACACCTTTTTTTTGGGTACTAATCAAGAAATTGCATTACTTGAATTATCTGTTAATCATATAAAAATTGTTTAGAATCTAATGGTATATCTTTTTGTTGTAGACCGTGTTATGAAATTAGAATTCCACGAAAGTGTCTTAAACTTGTCTTTGATCTACGATAAAATATGTTAATTAAGCATATTATGACCGAATCGATACGACCTGTTAGGGGTTGTATCGGGATAAAGCATCACTTTTAACGTCATGAGCTCCTTAAGAATATAGAGAGAAGAACTAGAGATTTGTTTATCTTAAACTTTGATTGAATTCATTCATAATATTATGACACCTTAAATACTAATTTATGAGATAACTCTCACAAACATAAGACTTATCTTAACATGACTCAAGACATATCCTAAACAATGACTCCAACACTTATCCTAATAAAACATAATAAATAAACTACGATAGTTATCCAACACGCCATGCCGGGATAGCCGTCTCCCTTTAACCACGGGCGTATCACTCTCCACTCCTTCAAAATCACCTTGCCCTCAAGGTGTTGTCTAAAATAAATCTTAATTCCAGGATCCCATGTTCTTCTTTGAATTTTACACTCCATTCCATGGCAACATCCATGTTTTCAAAAGTTGCCAATAATAGCAATGTCCTTGATGTCTTTGATGCACTCCACTTTAGAATAACAACCAAACTCTCACCAATAACAACAACACCATCTATCGCGCTTCTAACCTCATCAACACAAATATATTCATCGACATCTAACGACCTTTTAATCTCAGGTGAAGCGAATTCACTTTGTAATAATGGAATGGTATTTGATTTCTTTTCAATTATATGCTCTTTCTCCTTCTCTTCAATTGCCTCAAAGCGAGCCTCGACTATATGAGCTAAGGAAAAGGCTTCTCCCAAAGTTGTAGGCCTTGCCTCAGCAGTTCTATTTGTAACGTCGGTTTAAGTCAGGAGATATAAAGCGATGTAAGTAAAGATTGGAGATCCCTCTTTACTCGATTTGCAAGTACCACAAACTCACTCTCATATTCGGTCACCGTACCCATTTGCAAGAGCTTAGAGAGTGCGTATTCCGCATCTTGATCGCTGCCGCCTGATGCCATGAATAATAATCAAGCGATTAATAACTCAAAAAAAATCGATGAATAGTACCCGAGATGAACAGTACCCTGCAGTAATTTTTTTTTATTTTATTATTATTATTTTTTTTATTGGAACCCTAATCGTAAGCCCTCTCAACGAGAGCTCTCAATGAAAGCACCAATTGATACGACCCGGTTAGGGGTTGTATCGGGATAAGGCACCACTTTTAGCGTGTGCGAGCTCCTTAAGAATATAGAGAGAAGAACTAGAGATTTGTTTATCTTAAACTTGATTGAATCATTAACAACATTATGACACCTTAAATACTAATTTATGAGATAACTCTCACAAACATAAGACTTATCTTAACATGACTCAAGACATATCCTAAACAATGACTCCAACATTTATCCTAATAAAACATAATAAATAAACTACGATAGTTATCCAACACGCCATGCCGGATAGCCGTCTCCCTTTAACCACGGGTGATCGGTAACATTTCACGAGGCTCATGGTCTAGGTTTTTGGGGTGGTAGTAAGGATGTAAGGAAAATTCCACGGATTAAATGGGGTGGGTTCTTGCCTCTAAAAAGATGGTGGTGTGGATCTTGGAAGTTTGGACTCATTGAATCGTGCCTCTTATATCGATGGAGATGGAGAGCGATTGCTAACCAGAAGGCCTTATGGGTTCGTATCATCTCTTCCATTCATGGGGAGAATTGTTTTTATGACATCACAGCTAAACATGGTGGGCTGTGGAAACGAATTGCTGATTCTATAGTTGATACCCATACCAGAACTAATTTGGACAAACAAGTCATCAAAAGACAAATTGGTAATGGCCAAGGAACGAAATTCTGGTTAGATGCGTGGTGTGGGAGACTACCACAGCTACTAAATATCCGAGATTGTTTGCTCTCGAAATGGAAAAACAATGCTATGTTAGTAATAGAAGGGATGCTATGGCTTGGTCTTGGAGGTGGAACCGGCCCATTAGAAACAGTAGGGTGATGAGCATGCTCCAGGAAATGGAAAATTGTCTTCCTTCTAATTTTAATGCCGATAAAGAGGACAAATATATTTGGCATTTCAATGGCAACAACGAATTTTCGGTGGCTTCGATAAGGAAGTATTTTTATCATCATTTGCTTCCTTCTTCTCCTCAATTAACGTCTCGGTGGAATCGCTTTGTCCCAAAAAGATTAACTTGTTTGTGTGGAGACTCGGCGTGATTGCCTTCCAACTTCCATTAATCTCTTCGCTAAAGGAATTGACGTTGGATCGGTTAGGTGTGTTAATTGTAGCGGTGGTGTGGAATATACTAAACATGTATTCCAAGATTGTATCTTTGTTAAGAGGATCAAGGCTCTTTTGAACATATGGACAAAATGTGTTATTTCCGAGCGACTCTATGGATCGATTCTCTATTGGTGCGATTCTCTTAACATCTCGTTGGCTTATCAAAAGCGTCTTCAAGCTATCATTTTCATTTGGTGGTGGCATATATGGAAGGCTCGAAATAATGCTATGCATAACGACATTCACGAGTCTAGTTCGGATGTCTTCAACGCCATTGTCGCGACTTCTTATCTTTGGATTCATAATCGGGACGGGAAGGATAAATCTTCGTGGGATAAGTGGAGTGGGTATCCACTTGGATAGTTCTTAGCTTCTGTTTTGTTTCTTTGTGTTCCCCTCGAATTTGTATGGGTCCTATAAAAACATCATGAAGTGAAACCGTGGCTCGGCCTTCATTGATGAGGTTTTTCTTATGCCTTAGGTCTTCCTGTAATCGGCATAAGTTTTTTGCAACCTTTTTACGTCCTTTGCAGTTAAAATTCTGAGAAGATTCTAGAATCTGTAGTTTTTTGTATTTCTAGAATTGCTTTGTATTTTTGATTCCTAGTTTGCTAGTGAACTTTCTTTTATTGTTATATATTTTTTGCCGTTCAAAAAAAAAATGAGATTCCCACCCTTTTTAGAAAAACTATATTATATTTTGGGTGAAAGTTTAAAGATCACAACATTGTTTTTTAAGCAAAACGATGTCTGTGATGAACTTTGAAAATTATCATTGACGCAAAATACTTTCAAATTTGGAGCGATGTCGTAATATGACTGGAACTAGTAAGTTACTGGGTCACAAAGTTAATGGCATAAATGGTCCCCGTGGCTTGCGTTAACTTTCACGGTCATCCCTTAACTTTTTTCCGGTTAAAAAAGTTACAGTGTTGGTCCTTATGGTTATTGACTTTCAGATTTAGTCCGTTTTTATACTTTTTCACTCGTTCTCTTACGTTTTTATCCGTTTTTGTCTATTTTTCTTACGTTTTGTCCGTTTCTCTTACGTTTTTATCGGTTTTTGTCCGTTTTTCTTACCCTTTTTTAATTTTTGTCCTTTTTTCTTACATTTTGTCTGTTTTTCTTACGTTTTTGTTTGTTTTTGTACCATTTCAACATATTGATTTTTTTTTTCAAAAAGAAAAAAATTTAAAAAAAAAATTCCAAAAAAAATTGAAATTTTTTCGCAAATTTGAAAAAAAAAATTCCAAAAAATTTGAAAAAAAATTTCAATTTTTTTTCGAATACTAAAAAAAAAAAAAAAAAAAAAGAAATTGGAATTATTTTTTAAATTGTTTTTCAAATTCTTTTACAAAATAATTTTTGAAATTTTGACATATTGAAAAAAATCAAGGTTGTAAAATCGCTGGGCGCTAGTGAAAGTAGGGTGAGACCTAGCGATTAATCGGTTAAGCGATTATGTCGAGGATTAATCGGATTGGAATTTTATGCCCAAAATTTTAATTTTAGATATTATATTATATTATATGTATGAGATAAGCGTAGTCGTCAAAGTTCAAATATTTCAAGTGTTTAAACATAAACATAATACATAATTCTTCAAAGTTCAAAGTCAAACATAGCTATTACTCGGTTTGTTAACCATTTTAAGCAATCTTTGACCGATTAATCGGTTTGTTGATCGATTTTAAGCGATTTTATCGATTTTATGCAATTTTGTTGACCCATTTTAAGCAATTTTGTGCGATTAATCCGTCGAGACCAATTTTGTTCGATTTTATTCGATTAATCGGTTTGTTGACCGATTTTAAGCTATCTTTGACCAAACCGATTAAACAGGCCGATTATGATAAATCAAGCGACTTAGTGAGCGATCGTGATTATCACGAGGATTGTCTGTCGCTGGACCGATTTTACAACAGAGAAAATTTTGAAATTCAAATTTTTTTCAATGTGTCCAAATTTGGAAAAACAAACAAAAATATATTTTTTCAATGTGTGCAAATTCGAAAAATTATTTTTGTAAAAGAATTCGAAAAAACAATTTAGAAAAATAATTCCAATTTCTTTTTATTTTGAAAAAAAGTATTTAAGAAAAAAAAAGTTTTGAATTTTTTTTCAAATCTTTTGGAAATTTTTTTCCATTTTTTTTCAAAATTTTTGAAATTTTTTTTCAAATTTATGAAAAATTTCAATTTCTTTTTAAATTTTTTTCTTTTGAAAAAATTTCAATATGTTGAAACAATACAAAACAAGTTTAAAGAATCGCAACATAGTTTTTCAAAACGTAAGAGCGGGTGAAAAAGTATAAAAGCGGACTAAATATGAAAGTCAATAACCATAAGGACCATTATGTAAATTTTTTAATTGAAAAAAAGTTAAGGAATAACCGTGAAAGTCAACCCAAGCCACAGGGGACCATTTCGCTAATTTTAAACTTTGTGACCCAGTAACATCTTGGTTCGGTCGTATTACGTCATCGTTCCAAATTGAAAGTATTTTGCGTCTGATGGTAGTTTTCAAAGTTCATCACAGTCATCGTCTGTTTGAAAAACTATGTTGCGTATCTTTAGTTTTCACCCTATATTTTATATAGCAAAACTTAAATATTTTTCAAATGTGATAAGTGCATGTTATCAACTTTTAGTGCGTATAGTTCAAAAAAAAAATAAAAAAAAAAATAAATAAATAGTGTGTATCCAACTAATTTTTTTTTCCGTTGAATGTATTAACTTTTAAACCATCTTATTGTGTGTATTATGTGGTTATAAATTCGATACATTCTCAAATGATTATCTCTAACTAAAATAACTAAAATACTTATATACTTTACATTAATGTATCAAATCGGTACATGAACTTAAAAGCATAAACTACACGTTACCAACTTAAAATAATCTGTTGCAGTATCATATTTATATTGACCTGTCATAGCCCTAAAAAAGAGAATTGATCATTCTTACGACTTTTTGATTAAATACATGGCTGGTTATGCATTCTGATGTCTGATGCAAACCTGTAATGCACAACCAGTAGTGGCGTTAATCAAAAAAAGTAATGAATAAGATTACCCCTAAAAACAATACCTCTCGTCATGTAAACATAAGAATCATATTGTGCGGCTGCAGTTATTTTTTATTCTTTTCATTTTACTTTATTTTTATTTGATCCTCACTCTCGAAGTTAATGGAATAATTGCTCTTTCAAAATAAATAAGGGGCCTACTAATGCAATACCCTAATTTTAATATAGGGTGTTTGACATTTCTCTCCAAAATAATCATAGTGTGCTCCTTTTTGGATGTGGCAGTGTAGCTGACGGAAGAAACAAAAAGAAGGCAATCAGTGGGTTTGGGTTTTATTTGCAATCATTATTATCTTTAGTAATGTTTTTCTTTTCTTTTTGTAAATTTGTAACGTTTTTTGGAAGGTTAGACACTTGTAACATTTCAAATTTGGGTAATTTTTTTTTTTTTTTTTTTTTTTTTTTTGCGTTGTGTTAAAAATAAACGTAGTCAAAAATTATTAAAACTTTTTAATAAGCTTCGATTTGAAGGTTGAAAGTAATATAATCTCACTTTCACCGCCTATTCGGCTTCGGTTATCATCATCGCCTTATCTCAAAAGTATTTTCCATCGACAAAGTTCACATTCACAATAGTAAGATTCTCAAATTTGCGAGCTTTCCTTTGTTATAAAGGATATGACATTCACAATTCAAAGTTCATATCACATTCACAATTCATACCACAAAGAAGCAATCACAGTTCATACCACAAAGAAGCGGGGTAATAAATTTGGCTTGGAAAAGGTCTAAAGTATTATGCGTGTCCTTTGTCAAAGTACATAATTAAACGTTGCTTATTTGCGTAAATATATCAATAACTTGCTTGTTTATAATACATTTCTTATAATTGTTTAATCACGTATAATGTAGGACTAAAGACTATGGGTGTCGATCTTCATGTGGAAGGAAATATTTCAACAAAATCTTTGGTGAAGTTCTTCTTCAACGTGATCTTCAAAACTGAAACTAAAGATAAAACGATCAACACGTCTTATTGGCTCAAAACAATTTGTTGAAGACAAAAATAAAGGCGTTGGGATCATTTGGAATTGGCAAGAAATCCAGGTTGATCACGTGTCGGTCATGTGGAATCTCTATGAGCTTATAGATGACGTTAATAATCTTAATGTGGAGTAGATTTCGTTGTAATATTGAATACATTTGTTGTTGTACTTGTTTAATGTTTTAATGTTTAATGTTTTAACGTAAAAACACTACACAAATAAATATACTCTACATATAAAAACACTACACAAATAAATACACACTATAGATATATACATTACACAAATAAAACTATACACAAACAAAAACAAAACAAAAACTTAAAACTATACAAAAAAAAAAAAAAAAAAAAAAAAAAAGGAAACCAATGATTGGGCCAATGATTGGTCTACATGAGTGCATGGGAAGGAAATTGTGGGGTACAAGATTAGATTGTCCGTAAATAATCATATTATTCATACCTTCAATAGCACGAGCCTTCTCTTAAACTTTATATCAATATATTATTTCGTTTTCATCTATCGCTAATCTTTTAATTTTAAATTGTATCAAAATCACCGATACTTCTTAGCCATTTCTACCGATCAAAATTTTTAAAAAACGTAAAGATTAAATCTAATGGCGTCACAATGTCTTGATGACACTTTTTAGAAATGTTTAGAAATTCGAGGTCTACTTTCAGTTACCGTTTTTGAAAATCCCATAAATTATATTTGAATCAGGTTGAATTTTTTTAGATCTTTATACGTGCATTTTTCTTGACACTACAGGATATTTTCATAACTTTTCTTTTTTTTATAACAATTCTTGATATAATTTCATACTTCTGATCTTCTTGGAGACCATTCGGAATAATTTTTTGGTTTCGAGAACCAAAAGGAATGATAATCTTGGGGTTTTCTTGTCTAAGGACAATAATTTGAAACAGAACGATTAGCCACAAATAATTATTAGCTACATCTTAAAGACAATTGAAAATGTACATTGAAAGAAGTTATTAGCTACATTTTAAATAATTTGAAGAATATTAACACAAAATATAAGCAATCATGGATCATAAATCTGTGAATAGTTAATTTAGTTTTCAGTTGTCCTTAAAGTTTATATATGTATGTATATATAAAATAACTCTAAAGACAATTGAAAAGCTACATTGAAGAAAGTTATTAGCTATATCTTGAACAATTTGAAAAACTGTAAGAAATCATGAATCTGTAACTACAACGCCGATCATAGGCATTAAAAAATGCCTCATTTGATGAGGCTCAGATATGCAAAGAATCTAAAAAAGCGGATGAATCCGCCGTGTCAGCAAACATAATAAGTTGCCCTGCCAAAATAGTGTACCTTTAATTTTATGAATTTCTATATGTGACATAAAGTAGTAGAACTCTTAAGAACCCAAGGTTCAAGAGATCATTGAGATAAATGATGATAATGATGACGACGATGACGATAAGCATGGTGACTGTGATCCAATGAAAATATATTTGTTAAAAAAACGTGTTTCAAAATAAACTAAAAAGGTTATGGCGATGATGATAATGGTAAATGTATTTCGCTTTTGAGAACAAAGGAAGGTAGTTCATTTTATAGCGACTACATATTAAAAGGAAATATCGGTGATAAAATGGAGTTACCTAAAGAAAGATGGGAAATATAAGAGTGATGTAGTGAGAGAAATTGCATCAAATTGTTTCACGACATCCTTTTTGTTCTCATCTTTCTTTCGTAAGTTCATTTTAGCATCGATATTGGCTTTTTCATAATCTGAATCGAACAACTATAAAAGAATGGTCATTGTCATTTTCTATCACAATTGAAATATATTTAGCATCGTCGTCATTGTTGTCACCTCTTTTAATATGTTATGAAGCACGCTTTATTTCTTATGAAGATATTTTATTTCTCATTAAATCACAATGGTCATGGTCGTCGCCGGAAGATTAACAACATCATGATCACTTATCTCAATGATCTATGGAACCTCGGATCATTTTGATGAAACGTGTGTAAATACTCATCATTTTTCATACAAAATAAACCCTTGGCGCAAAATCATCCGAAAACACTCGAAACACATCAAAATGATCAAAATATCACAAATCGTGTGTTTTATGTGTTTCAAATACAAAATATCAAAATCAGTGTTTTATGTGATGAAAAACATATCAAATTTGCAAAATTGCGGTTTAGTCCCCAAGTTTATAAAATTGTCAAAAATAGTCCACGAGCCAAAATTTCAAAGAAAAGTCACCAAAGGTCCTTTTAAAATCATAAATTGTCATATTTAGTCCTTTGGTGAAAAATCTAAAAGTTTTGAGAAAGTTACGTTTTAGTCCTCGAAAATCCAAATTGGTCAAATTTAGTCCTTGGAATTTCAAAAGTGTCAAAATTGACCCTTGGATTATTTGAATTGGCAAAACAAACCCTTTGACTACTTTTCATAATTTACATAATTGGTCCCTTGAATTTCAAATGTTACACTTTGGTCCTTTGTATTAATAATCCAACAAACCAAACGGACCTAAGTTATTCCCAAGCCCAATCCATACACCCCGGCCCAATTCCTTTTACCGGTCCCTTAACCCGACCAACCCACAACCCAACTATTTAAAATAGACAAAACCCGCCCCTAAACACTGTCATCCCGACCATATTGTCCCCTTCCCTCCTCAAGCTTTTCCCATAGCCTCCCTACACACCTTTTGTCCCACCACCTCACCAACCATCCCACCAATGCATTTAATGCATCTCCTTCCTTGTCCCTAATATCCAAACAAGAAATTGGCGCCAAAACAAGATTAAGGGCTAAGATGAGTTTTAGCGCATCAATGGCTTGGATTGTTCTTTGGGATCCATTCCCGAGAGAGAGGAGAGCAACTTGGAGCATAAATAAACCAAGAAGGAAGCTAGAGAGGAGATAGTTTTAGTTTTCCTTAAATTGTATGTCGTTTTAATATTACTATGTCTTAATTAGCTTCGAATTGTATCTTAAAGTTATTTTGTACTCAATTTAGCAACTCTAGTGTATTTCAACTTAATTTAAGCATCAATTCAATTCTAAGTTCAATTTCCAAATTTATTGTCATTGTTGAATTCTCATTTACAAAGTCCTTATCAAATCTTTAAGTAGTTTATTTTTAAGCTTAATCAAGCTCTAATTAGCTTTTAAAGCTTTGTATAAGCTTGTTTGTACATTTCATGCAAATTTGGCAACTTGGTCAACAAAAGTCAAACCAAGGAGTAAAATGGGTGCGTAAATGAAATGGGTGGTTCAAACTTGAAATGGGTTGAAATGGAAGCTATTGGGTTGGATTAGACTAGTGTCTTGGTTTCATTGTTTGTGCGAGCCATAGTGGCCATTGGACTTATTGTAAGTCAATTCCAAGTTTTTAGCATAACAAGTATTTGTGGTTTTAATCATTTAATTCATCCTAATAGTAATATTTAGGTGATTTTAGTTTAGATTGATCTTAATCACATGATGATTCAATGTTTAGAATAGATTTGCTTTGCAAATCGGTGGATAGAGGGTGTTTGTTTAACTGTCATAGCTTTTACGGGGAGATTTGGTAGTTAGTTCTTTGTTGGTTTAAGTTTACTTAGCATGATTGAGCTCAATTAAGTCATTACAATTGAGTCTTTAACCTATAAAGTCAAAATAAGTCTCAATCATCTTATTGTTAAAACTGTTGTGGATTGGGATTTGAAATCATTGATTTTGTGTGTAAAAGTCTCAAACATTGCTGGTATTAAGTTCATTTCATTCATAAACATCATAATCAATCATCAAATTGGGTTTAAACTTCATTTTAGTCAAAGATCTATCCGTTTCAAAAGTCAAAATGTCAAGAACTTGGGTTTGAGCGAGATATTGCGACACGCATACAATTCACTAAAGCTTTATAGCTTCGAATTTTTGGTTACAAGTAGTTTAATAGGTGGTCTTTAAGACCTAGTATCTGGTTTTAGCTTTTGCCCTCTAGATTGACTTGTGCATAAGCTCAAATCAGCCTCATTGCCTCGATCATCACTCGAGATTAATCGAGTGATTTCTCGCCTTGTGATCAACTTGCACAAAGCTTGTATAAGCTTTGTAAAGGTCTGGTCTTTTGGTCATCGATGAGTCACCTAGGTCTAGTTTAAGACTTGATAGTTGGATTTTAGTTTATAGCTTAATTGGGTGCTTATTTTTGGTGCAAGTGGGCACCAATTTTCATTTTTAGCTTAAAATCAAAAACATCAAATCATTAAATTGTGCTAATCAAGAGTCGTAGTTTGTTGTTTTTAGTTGCAATTTGGTTAAATTAGTATATCGATGCTTTTGTAATCGGTGGGTTGCTTATTTGGTTCATTTAGCTTATTTAAGAGCTTATTTATAAGCTCAATCCATAGCAGATTCAAATTTCTCCACATAGCAACCTGTTTTTCCATTTTTCTAGCTTCTTATCATTATTTTAGAGTTTTCCTGAAATTTTCAGATTTTTCCTAGTAGTTTTGCTATTTTTCTTAATTTTAATTAGTTTTAGCACTTTTTAATTAGCAATTAATACAAAAATTAAGAAAAGGTTCCAAAAATAATTTTCAATTTTCCTAGACTTAGATAAATATAAAAAGTAGAAAAGTAATTTTCTAGATTTTTCATAGCTTATTTGGTAATTTTAGTAATTAAATTAGTTTTTAATAGTTTAAAATTCATAGAAAATAGATAAATAGTCACAAAAATACAAAAATAGTTTTGAAAAGTCTATTTTGATATTTTAGACTTTTCCAAGTCTTAATTTTATTTTTCTAGCTTAATTTCCTATTTTCTTGTATTTTAGGTAATTAATTAATAGTTAAAAATAGTTTTAATTAGATAATTAGTCTTAAAAATAATTTTCTTTTTCTATAAATTTTCTTTTATCATTAGGTTTGTAAAACATCATTTTCATATTTTTAGGGTTAATATTGACTTAGTTTCACTTTTTATTTTCAGACGTCGCGTAGATTTTAATTTCGGTTTAGTAAAATCATAAAAACAAAAACATCATTTTAATTTTAGTGATAGCGTTTATTTAATAGATTTTATCTTTTTAATTTCCTCTCATTTGCATTTTAGCCCTTTGCATTTGTTTGATATTTCTGTAGTTATAATCACCAATTCATAATCCTTTTTAGTTCAAACTTCTCGATCACTAGACGTTGATTGATCCATTGCATAGCTCGCTGGGACATAACGACCCGGGGAGACTCTATACTCCTCAGATCTTCATTGATTTCGTGCTTGAGCTGTTTTAAGTTTTCTTACGCTTGCGTGAGGAACTTGACGGTTTAGCACAAGATCAAATTTTGGCGCCACGCCGGAGTCAGTCTTGATTTATCTCCATTTTAGCAGATTAGTTGTTTGAATCCTCACTCATTGTTTATATCATCCATCTTTGTATATATATATATCCATATTTTCTTCTAAAAATCCAAAACCCAAAACAACCAAAAACTTATAAAACACAAAAATATTTTCTTTTGTTTCTATATATGTATCAAAAATAAAAATACAAAAGAATCGTCGTTTTCTCTAATAATTAACAACTTAAAAGATTACCACGAAAACCAAGGCGGTGCACTACCTAAGCGGGGTGCGACCATAATAAGTTCCCGAACTAAAGATATAAAACTTGCCTTTGTGTCCTTGTGATTGGTGTACCTTTTTCAAAAGCCATTCATCTTGGATTATTGGTTAAGTTCATCGTTGTTTTGCCTCGAATTTGTGTTAATTGATTTTGTTGTGATATCGACGTTCGAACCGAGAAAACCCATAAAGATTCTTCTCACCCGATTTTTATAAAACGTCTTCATAATTCTCATTCTCATCGAAAGATTTTCATAATTCCATTTCTCTCCTTAGCTCGAGTTTCCTTAGAGTTAACTCTAGTGCATGCGCACTCGTTCTTCTAGATCATTGAGTCCTTTGCGTGATCTAGCGAAATTCCAAGGAGACGTTTCGTGAGCGTCTTGCCCAAATAGTCGAACCCGAGATTCGCACTATTTCAAACATCACCATGGCGCATTTAACGTGCTATGGCGGAAATGCTCCGTGCACCCACCGAGGGTTATGGAGATGCCATCGTTTTACCCGTTATCAATTCGATCACTTGAATTGAAGACACATTTGATCCAACTTGTGTCTACAAATCAATTCCGCGGTCGATCGAGAAGACCCGTATGCACACATCCGTTGGTTTAACAAGTTGACTTCAACTATCAATTTCAAGGATGTACCTCAAAAGTCATCAAGTTGATGCTTTTCCATTCTCTCTTGAGGGACGGCCGGATTTGGTGGAAAAAGAACCCCTCGATCTATCGAAACTTGGGAGGATCTTGTTCAAAAGTTTGTGAATTACTTCTTTCCTCCATCAAAGACGACTAATCTTAAAATGAAATTTGGATTTCGTCAAAATTTCGATGAAAATTTTGGAGAGGCATGGGAGAGATTCAAAGATCTCTCGTGAAATGCCCCATCATGAATTCACGGAGCTTCAACAAGTAAATATCTTTTACAATGGGTTGAACGGAAACGATCAAGATTCCTTGAATGCAGACCGCAGTAGCAATATCTTGAATCGTAAACCTAAAGATGTGATTGAGATTTGCGAGCAAAATCAAAAGTTCCTATTTCTCGCAACAAAGTCAATGTTCCAAACACTCTGCTTCTTCATCCGGTAACTCTTCCGAGTTAGCCGCTCCGTTAGCCGCTCTAACGGACATCATCCATTGTATGATAAAAGAGGTAAAGGAAATCAAAAGCGAAATTCATAAGCGGAACCAATCAAAGCCGTAAACAAGGTGTGTGAAACTTGTAGTGGTCCACATGCATATTATGATTGTCAAGCAACCGATGCTTCCTTTTACCAAGCTCCCGTAGCTTCGGTAAACCACAATCAATACCGACCACAGGCTGATCCTCATTACCGTGCACCTAGCGGTATGACACCACCTGGTTTTCCTCCTGTCCAAAACCATGGAAATCAAAACCATGGCAATCAAAATCGCTTTGTTCCGAATCAAGGACAAAATTTCAATCAAAACCGGAACAATTTCAACCAACCTCAGCCATATCAAGCTCCTAATCATCAAAGCTATCAACAACCTCCTCAAGCTCCCATACCAAATGACTTCATGAAAATGACTGAGTCAAACATGCGTTCTATGCAAACTCAGATCAATAACATGAGAGGTGAGCTAAAAAGGGAAATTGATACAACACTGTCTCGGCAGACAAATGAGTTAAAGAATATGATGAGCAGTTTCATGAACATGAATATGAACAAAGCTTCACCATCTTCTGGAGGACTCCCAAGCAATACTATTCCCAATCCTAATGCCGAGTTGAAAGCCGTCACCACTCGTAGTGGTAAGACGCACAATGGACCTTCGACTCCAATGCCCCTCCTCCCGTGGCATTTAGTCAAGTTACCAAGGAGACAACGGACAAGGTGCATTATTCAAGCCCACGGCATCAAGACACGTCCCACCTTCGGTAGTCCAACCTTCAAGTCCGAACCCGATGTTCGAAGAAAAATCTCGAGCGAAAACACTTCCATCCGGCTCAAAAGTCTAGTCGACTTCCTTACCCATCAAGAATGAATGATGAGAAGCTCAAAGACAAAACAAAGAGCAAATGGAAAAATTTTCCAAATCTTCAATGAGCTTCACTTTGATTTAAGCTCGTTGATGCTCTCGTTCTTATGCCTAAATTTGCATCCACGCTTAAAGGCTTACTCACCAACAAAGATAAGCTATCGAGATGGCTAAAACTCCTCTCAATGAGCAATGCTCGTGCCATTCTTAATAAGCTTCCCGAAAGCTTGAAGACCCCGGCGGTTCTTAATCCGTGTGATTTCTTGGGGATGTTTCAATGCTCCGCCTTGGCGATCTTGGCGCTAGCATTAACCTCATGCCACTCTCGGTATGGAAGAAAGCATCTCTTCACGAACTTTCATCCACTCGTATGACACTCGAGCTAGCGGATCGCACTGTAACTCGTCCACTGGGATAGCCGAGGATGTCGTGATGAAAGTGGGAAAGTTTCACTTTCATGCCGACTTTGTTGTAGTAGACTTGATGCGGATCCTAGAGTTCCCTTATCTTGGGAGAGCTTTCTTGAGGACGAGTCGTGCTCGATCGATGTGTTCTTGAAGAGTTGACCATTCGGGTTGACAACGAGGAGCTCACGTTAAATATCAACCAAAACTCCAAACCTCAGACAAGCAGTGTTGCCACAATTGATCAAAGATCCGAAGATTCAATGCAACACTCTCAAACTTCACGGTTAAGAGGAGTTTTCAAAAGCGTCTTGAGCTCAAAGCTTTGAAAGTTACCCTGGTTCAAACAAATGGTTTGAAAGTTGTACCGAGGAAGTCAAGAGTGTTCTTGATGATGACGATGATCTAGAATCGGAGACTTCATCGGAGTGGTGGAAGCTGCTAGCTCTAAGAGCACACCACTTGTCCCACCTCCGCATCGGTTTGTCGCATCGAGTTTGTTAAGTCCGTGGATGAAACCAAACTCTCTTGATTTCATCCGAATTGGATGATGATGTTTGTGATCCAATGGGAGACATTCTTCCCATTGATGAATTGCTCAAAATGATCCATCATCTTCTAGTCCTATTCCCGACTCTTCCATCCCTTTTCTCACTCTCGATGAGGAAGAGGACAACTTTGGAATGAAGTCGATGCATTTCTAAGTGATGAATCAATTCCAACGGAATTGATAACACTTACCTTGATCCGGAGGAGACATCCTTTTACGGATAGTCGTTGATTGAAGAACCATTTCCCATCCTCCTCCCGGACATCTTCTTGACAATCACCATCTAAGCTTCAAGTTTAAGCTTAAAGATGTCAAAGCGGTGATTTGCTTCTCTCTGCGAGGAATGGACATGCATTCTCATGTACGTCTTTATTCCATTCTTCACAAATGGTGTGGTTGCTCTTTCCTTTTCTCTTTCGGGAATGAGGACACCATCTTTGACCCCGTATCATCCCTTATAGTGTCTACTATTAAACAATACCGCGGTTATATCTCGTCGGTGTGGAACTTTTCGATGTTCATATGTTCATTAACATTGTGAGCGAAAGTCCGATCGAGATTGGTTTTCCACGTTACTTTCCCCATGAACAAATGAATACGGGTCGAGTCAAGCTAGCGACTCGGTAATCAAAAACAATAGCATGCCATATGGGTTTTCACCCATATTTACATTTCTCACCTCTTTCTACCACCCTAGTGTGGGGGTTGCCCATGTTTCAAAAAAAAAAAAAAAAAAAAAAAAAAAATCATCTTTCTAAATAATGGCCTTAGTATTTCCCTTTCACGTTCTTTGTTTCGGCATAAACGCGGTACTTTGAATATTGAGGCAATATTCATCTCTAGTGTGGGGGATTCTCACGAATTTTATCATGTAATTATACCGCCTAATCCCCGTTTTGGCCAAAATTTTTTTTGGAGTAAGTGTTCTACACTTTCTCATTTGGTTATCGATCCGCCATGTACGTAAGACAAAAGGATTAGCTAATCCAGAGCAAACGGCTCTTGGTAAAGATATTTCAAATCCGTTTATATGGCTTGCAATTTGCCCAAAATTGTATGGTATTCGACTCACCATATCCTTAAAAGTGAAGAGTTGGCTAGCCCGCAAGATTATGGCTTGTGGTAAAGGCGATTGAAAAACCATAATTGGTAATCACTCACCAAAGATAATGTTGATAATTTATCTAAGAGTTGGCTAGTCCGGAAGGGTGCGGCTTCCGGTAAAGACAAAATCAAATCCGTTGAAGGCGGTGGTTTGCTCAAAATCACATGGTTATCGGTGTACCATGGTTCTTACTTGAACTGAAACATTTGGCTACTCGAGTAATGGCTTTTGGTAAAGAGATTAAAATCCATTATGTTTTCTCAAATCATTGCTAGGGACTAGCAATATCTCGATGTGGGGATTGATGAGT
Organism: Chrysanthemum lavandulifolium; assembly: GCA_022545495.1. Taxonomy (NCBI): domain Eukaryota; kingdom Viridiplantae; phylum Streptophyta; class Magnoliopsida; order Asterales; family Asteraceae; genus Chrysanthemum; species Chrysanthemum lavandulifolium. The sequence goes on from CM040238.1 coordinate 207,629,382, forward strand.
GTGTAAATACTCATCATTTTTGTACAAAATAAGCGCAAAATCATCGAAAACACTCGAAACACATCAAAATGATCAAAATATCACAAATCGGTGTTTTATGTGTTTCAAATGCAAAAATATCAAAATCGGATGAAAAACATATCAAATTTGCAAAATTGCAATTTTAGTCCCCAAGTTTATAAAATTGTCAAAAATAGTCCACGAGCCAAAATTTCAAAGAAAAGTCACCAAAGGTCCTTTTAAAATCATAAATTGTCATATTTAGTCCTTTGGTGAAAAATCTAAAAGTTTTGAGAAAATTACAGTTTAGTCCACGGAAATTTAAATTGGTCAAATTTAGTCCTTGGAATTTCAAAAGTGTCAAAATTAGCCCTTGGATTATTAAAACTTGGCAAAACAAACCCTTTGACTACTTTTCATAATTTACATAATTGGTCCCTTGAATTTCAAATGTTACACTTTTGGTCCTTTTGTATTAATAATCTACAAACCAAGCGGACTCAAGTTATTCCCAAGCCCAAATCCATAAACCCGGCCCAATTCCTTTTACGGTCCTTTAACCCGACCAACCCACAACCCAACCATTTAAATAACTAAAACCCGCCCCTAAAACCTCGCTCATCCCGACCATATTGTGCTCCACCTCCCCTCCTCAAGCTTTTCCCATAGCCTCCCTACTCACCCTTTGTCCCCACCACCTCACCTAACCATCCCACCAATGCATTTAATGCATCTCCTTCCTTGTCCCGGATATCCAAACCAAGTTGGCCATAAAACAAGATTAAGGGCTAAGATGAGTTTAGCGCATCAATGGCTTGGATTGTTCTTTGGGATCCACCCGAGGAGGAGAGCAAGAAGTTTGGAGCATAAATAAACCAAGAAGGAAGCTAGAGAGGAGTTAGTTTTAGTTTTTTAAATTGTATGTCGCTTTTAATATTACTATGTCTTAATTAGTTTTCGAATTGTATTTTCAAGTTAATTTGTACTCAATTTAGATAATCAAGTGTATCTCAACTTAATTTAAGTATCAATTCAATTCTAAGTTCAATTTCCAAATTTATTGTCCTTTGTTGAATTTTCCAATTACAAAGTCCTTATCAAATCTTAATAAGCTTATTTATGAGCTTAATCAAGCTTATATAAGCTTTTATAGCTTTTATAAGCTTGTTTGTACATTTCATGCACTTTTGCAACCTGGTCAACAAAAGTCAAACCAAGGAGTAAAATGGATGTAAATGTGAAATGGGGTGGTTCAAACTTGAAATGGGTTGAAATGGAAGCTATTGGGTTGGATTAGACTAGTGTCTTGGTTTCATTGTTTGTGCGAGCCATAGTGGCCATTGGACTTATTGTAAGTCAATTCCAAGTTTTAGCATAACAAGTATTTGTGGTTTTAATCATTTAATTCATCCTAATAGTAATATTTAGGTGATTTTAGTTTAGATTGATCTTAATCACATGATGATTCAATTGTTTAGAATAGATTTGCTTTAAATCGGTGGATAGAAGGGTGTTTGTTTCGCTAATGCACTTGCTTTTTAGTCTTATTTGGTAGCTAGTTTTTGTTGGTCTAAGTTTATTTAGCATATACTAGCTCAATTAAGTCATTACTTTTGCCTTAAAACCTATAAAGTCAAAATAAGTCTTCGTTGCTCTTATTGCTTAAAGCTGTTGTGGATTTGGATTTGAAATCTCTTGATTTGTGTTAAAAGTCTCAAACATTGCTGGTATTAAGTTCATTTCATTCATAACACATCATAATCAATCATCAAATTGGGATTAAACTTCACCAAAGTCAAAGATCAGTATCCGGTTTAAAAAGTCAAATGTCATGAAAAATGGTTTTATGCAGAAGTTGCGACTTGCATACACAGGTTTCACTAAAGCTTTATAACCGGTTTTTGGTTACAAGTAGTTTAATAGGTGGTCTTTAAGATCTAATATCCGGTTTTAGCTTTAGCCCTCTGGATTTACTTGTGTTTAAGCTCAAAATCGTGCCTCAGTTGCCTCGATCATCACTCGATTAAGCGAGTGATTTCTCGATTCTTGTGCAACTTGCACGAGCTTGTATAAGCTTTGTTAAGGTCTAATCTTTTGGTCATCGATAGTCACCTAGGTCTAGTTTAGGTATTAATCATTAGATTTTAGTTTATAGCTTAATTGAGTGCTTATTTTTAGTCTGCAGTGGGAACCAAATTTCTGCTTTTAGCTTAAAATCAAAAACATCAAATCATTAAATTGTGCTAATCGAAGAGTCGTAGTTTGTTGTTTTAGTTGCAATTTGGTTAAATTAGTATATCGATTGCTTTTGTAATCGGTGGGTTGCTTATTTGGTTCATTTAGCTTATTAAAGAGCTTATTTATAAGCTCAATCCATGATTTCATAATCTTCCAAGTAATAACCTGTTTTCCAATTTTCCTAGCTTCTATATATTATTTTAGAGTTTCACGAAATTTTCAGATTTTTCCGAGTAGTTTTGCTATTTTTCTTAATTTTAATTAGTTTTAGCACTTTTAATTAGCATTAAATACAAAAATTAAGAAAAGGTTCCAAAAATAATTTTTCATTTTCCTAGACTTAGATAAATATAAAAAGTAGAAAAGTAATTTTCTAGATTTTTCATAGTTAATTTGGTAATTTTAGTAATTTAATTAGTTTTAAATAGTTTAAAATTCATAGAAAATAGAAAAATAGTCATAAAAATACAAAAATAGTTTTGAAAAGTCTATTTTGATATTTTAGACTTTTCCAAGTCTTAATCTTATTTTTCTAGCCTAATTTCACATTTTCTTGTATTTTAGGTAATTAATTATTAGTTAAAATAGTTTTAATTAGATAATTAGTCTTAAAAATAATTTTCTTTTTCCATAAATTTTCTTTTATCATTAGGTTTGTAAAAACATCATTTTCATATTTTAGGGTTAATATTGACTTAGTTTCACTTTTTATTTTGACGTCGTAGATTTTAATTTCGGTTTTCTAAAATCATAAAAACAAAAACATCATTTTAATTTTAGTGATAGCGTTTATTTAATAGGTTTTATCTTTTAATTTCCTCTCATTTGCATTTTAGCCTTTGCATTTGTTTGATATTTACGTAGTTATAATCACCAATTCATAATCCTTTTTAGTTCAAACTTCTCGATCACTAGGCGTTGATTGATCCATTGCATAGCTCATTTGGGACATAACGACCGGGAGACTCTATACTCCTCGATCTTCATTGATTTTTCGTGTTTTGTTTTCTTTGAACTTGACGGTTTGTTTAAGTAGTTTTCAAGCTTACCAATTTTCTCAACTATGGGAGTAGAACCAACATCCATTGCATTGAATCACTCACAAGCGGAACATGTGATGTAGAGAGAACTTAGAACAACCGTAGAATCCCCGATCATTGCCTCCTCGGTATTAGAATCAACCACAGGACTTTGAATGCCGTGTCCTCATGCACCTCAAGTGTCCCAAAAGAGTTAGATGTAATGTGAGAGTACGAAGCATTAACAGTGAGCAACGTCCGGCGTCTTCTTCTTTGGGATATAAACACCTTCCTAGGAGCAAATTTAGGACCACTTACCCATATTAATACCGCTAGACAACTTGGACCTTGGGGTTTGGCTTTCGATTCGCACCACCTTAAAACCATCATCATTCACATCCAGGTCGAGGTGTGAGCATCGGCATGATGCTCCTTAGGAGACTTAGGACAACAAGCATTATCATGCCCAAACACTTTACATTCCATGCAATGTGGAGGTTTCCATTCATATTCAACCTTGATACTAGCCGTCGTAAAACCACTATCATCCTTCTTAGGGATAGCCATAGTTACCACATGTTTAAGATCGACTTCGATGATACCTCAACAAGAGTACGAGCAAAACTAATCGACCCCATGAGTCAACGCACATGGAGCTAGTGAATGCATCTAACATGATCGGCTTACCCACCGAGTAGCAATAAGGCTCAACCCGTCTTCCGAATATGCAAGTAATGGCACATTATGCAATTTAATCCACACAGGCACTTTGGTAACCTCAATTTTGGACAATAGCACGTCAGGAGTCCATTTAGTGAGAATGATAGGAGAATTACGAATTATCCAAGGTCCTCGTTGAAGAACATTCTCAACACCTTCTTTAGAATCAAATTTAAAGAGAAATACACCATCATCATTCTTCATAAGTTTCTTTAAACCAAACTTACCCCATGTATTGGTGACATAATTCTTGACCAATGAAATGCAATATTCTTGCCGACAAAGAAGCCCACAAGAGTATTATCATAGCGGTTAAACACGCCCTCCATAGCGACCTTAGGAAGAAGCGTATCATGATTATCAATTCGATTCTCATTCACCAATGAGCGGAAGTTAACTTTCCTAGATACACGTTCGAGTTTAACACATTAGCAAGCGACCTCACTTCATTGTGTATACTATCACTCACATTAAGACCAGGAGTAGAAGCATTCTTACCATCCATCGAAGCATTAAGATCAGAAGTAACACTATGATTAGTACCATACATTTGGGATTGCATAGCCACATCAAAACTCGACAGAGGAGTATTTGCAGAATAAACTTTAGTACCATTAATACCACTCGAGTTGTTCACATCAGAAGATGAAGCCATCTTAGCAATATCACTGTCAATTTTATTCATTCTTTGCATCAAATTCGATGCGCATTAGCAATCAATTGCTCCACATTAATTTGTTTTGAAGCGGCCGAATCGATCTCAACAAGAGGTGTACCTTTGTCGGACGCAGCAGCACAATCAGAATCCATACCACCAATAGTACCCGGTATCTTTGCGTAATCTGCTCCACACCCAAATTATTGTCAACCAAACCAGTAACCGGCATAGTAATATTCTTCTCTCCTAAATTCGACATCACACAAAACCCTAAAACCCTCGACAAAACCAGATTAATAAAAACCACAACCAAGTAGCACGCCAAATCTTTAGCAAGATGATTAAACCCTAGGATAACACTAGGGTTTATAAACTATGAAGCATATAGAACTAACCCATAATAATGATGATGTAATCACGTGAATAAGTAAGAATTAAGAACAGCGAAAACCCAATTCAGAAACCCTTATGATCGATTAGATAAAACCCTAAAACAAACCAGATCAATCGCAACTCAAAACCTAGAACAAGTAGAGATTAAAGATAGATTATAGATAATCGACCTTAATCAGGTTGTGATAGGAATGAGAATGGATCGATCTGTGGAGAACCGATTTAGGGTTTTAATTCGCCAAAATGGCCACACAAGGAGGAGAGAAGAACTTGTAAAATATTGCCTATAAAAGCTGATGTTATGTGAAGCTTCAAGGTCTTTGTGATTAGGGTCCCTAAAAGTTGTCCAAGCTATATAGCTATGAAATGTTGGTTAGGCCACTTGATAAGTCATTCATATATGCTATTAGTAGAAATAGCGGATATGAATGGCATAATGAAAGGTCTAACAGGTCTCATACCTTTCTAGCTAGTTAGGCTAGCTAGAAAGGTATGAGACTTGTTTAGAACCTATTATGCCATTCATATCCGCTATTTCTACTAATAGCATATATGAATGACTTATCAAGTGGCCTAACCAACATTTCATAGCTATATAGCTTGGACAACTTCACAAAGACCTTGAAGCTTCACATAACATCAACAACGAACAAAATGTAAAAGTTTTGGACCACATAAATAATATGAACGATGAACTGAAAGCAATAATGGAAAAAATGGGTGAAGTCGAGGATACTAATCAAATTGTTGAAAAACAGAAACAATTATGGGTAACAATCTGTTCCTTCATTCCACTATTTTGCTGTTCATCAAAAAAATTTGTGTCTTACGATAGGGATGCTTGATGTCTGTGTTTGAATGCAAATTCTATACCAGCCAATTGTTTTTTTGTGGTACTGTGACTCAGGCAGCTTAAAATTTTCCTTTTGGAAATATTTGAGCCTAGTGTGTGTCTATATGCAAACCATTTGAAGTTGCGGTTATCTCAACTCCTAAAAGAAAAAGAAAAATAGACTAGAAGTGAAAAAGCATACTATTATGTGAGATAACCCGAGTGCTCCTAATTCATTGTTGCTTTAAATGAATGTACCCAAAAACACATATTAGTTATGTGTTCCCTTTAGCATTCAAAAGACACGAGATGCAATGAAAACGGGTTTTTACTTTGTATTAATAATGTAAAAGAGGTTTGTCCTAGACGTGAGAAATAGCTTTTATAAAAATGATAGGGGAAAGAAATATCTTTTAGAAAACATTTCGAAAAAGTTTCTTGTTTGAAGAAGACGTTTATCTTTTAGACAAAAAATAAGTATGAAATTACGTGTTGTAAATAAAAATTACCTTGGGTTTTGAAAATTCCCGTATTGTTTGTGAGTTGTGTGTGAAATAGAGATCCTAGACTCAGAAAAGAAGAAGGCTAGTGTTTACATACCTTGTAGAGTTTAAACACTAATTACGACGATTGTTCCATGAGACCAAGACCAAGACGAAGCAAGTTGAATTGTTCCCGCTTCAACGGTTTGGTGAGGACGTCGGCTATGTTGCCTTCGGATGCTACCTTCTCAATTGAGATGTTCCCCTTTTGAACACTTTCTCTTAAGAAGTGATGACGAATCTATATGCTTGGTGCGAGAGTGCAACACCGGATTCTTGCTTAAGTCGATGGCACCTTTGTTGTCACATAGAATGGCTATGTCACTTAGATGAATGTCGAGTCAACTAACACTTGTTTCATCCATAGTGTTTGTTGGCATGCTTTCTGTGCGGAGACATATTCGGCCGGTTGTTGATATGGCCAATGCCATTTGCTTCTTCGAGAACCAAGATGTTAAACAATATCCCATAAAAGTACATACACCACTTGTACTCTTTCGGTCAACATAATCACCTACATGGTCGAATCTGCATATACAATTGTTTTACCCCATGCCCTTAGGATACCATAATCCTAATTGAGTAGTACCCTTAATATATCTAAAATTCTTTTGTGACTTCTAAGTGTGAGATTTTAGGGTCTTCTTGAAACCTAGCACATAGACAAACACTAAACATTATATCCGGCCGACTAGCCGTAAGATAAAGTAGACTACCAATCATACCCCGATATTTGGTATTATCAACGGACTCACCGTCTTCATCTTTTGTAAGTTTAGTATCGGATGACATAGGAGTTCTTATAGGTTTTGATTCTTCTAAACCAAATTTATTAAGCATTTCTTTTATGTATTTAGATTGATTAAAGAAGATACCATCTTCTATTTGCTTAATTGTAGACCAAGAAAGAAGCTAAGTTCTCCCATCATACCCATCTTGAACTCATCATGCATGATTTTAGAAGTCATCACACATGTCTTGACAAGTCGATCCGAATATAATATCGTCAACATATATTTGAACAATAATTATATTTGATTCATTTTTCTTAGTGAAAAGTGTATTATCAACTAACCTCATGGTGTAGTTGTTTTGAATTAAAAATGACTTGAGTCTATCATACCAAGCTTTTGGGGCTTGTTTAAGACCGTAAAGAGCTTTCTTTAATTTATACACATGTTTGGGTTTTTCGAAATCGATAAAGCCCAGAGGTTGAGCTACATAGACTTCTTCATTAATAAAACCATTTAGAAAAACACTTTTAACATCCATTTGAAAACGCTTAAGATCATTAGCACAAGCATAAGCAAGAAGTATTCTTATAGACTCTAATCTAGCCACGGGGGCATAGGTCTCATCAAAGTCTATTTCTTCTTGTTGATTATACCCTTTGGCAACGAGTCTAGCTTTGTTTCTAGACACTACACCGTTTGCATCTAACTTGTTTTTATATACCCATTTGGTTCCTATTATGGTTTGATTACTAGGTGGAGGGACAAGTGTACAAACATCATTAGAAACAAATTGATTTAACTCTTCTTGCATAGCCATTACCCAACTTTCATCTTTTATGGATTCTTGTGTATTCTTAGGTTCTATGGTTGAAAAAAAAAAAAAAAAAAAAAAAAAACTACTTTGGTTTTGGACTTGGGACCTCAAGGTTCTTTCATTTAACTTTCCTATTACCTAATCTACGGGGTGATCTTTAGATTATTTAATATTGACGATTTCATTGTTTAGAGGTTCATCTTCTTTGTCTGTATTTTTATTTATTTATATGGCTTCACTTTTGACTATCTCGTCATCGACAAGAGGTAGGGTAGGTTTAGGTGGACTCTTATCAAATTTTACGTTTAATGACTCTTCAACCTTCATTTTTTCTTTATTTAATATAACATAAGCTTTGCTATTAGGAGAGTAGCCTAAAAAGATACCTTCGGTTGATTTAGGATCAAACTTCGTTAGGTAATCTTTAGTGTTAAGTAGAAAATATTTTCTACCAAAGGCTCTAAAATGTTCTAACGTAGGCTTTTTGCCTCAAAGTAACTTGTATGGAGTTTTACCTAAAAATGGTCTAATTAAGACTCAGTTAAGTATGTACGTTGATGTATCAACGACATTGCACCAAAAATTTTGAGGTATAGATTGCTCATTTAACATGGTGCGACTCATTTCTTGTAGGGTTCTATTTTTCCTTTCAACTACCCCATTCGATTGTGGAGTGCGAGGAGCCGAGAAGTTGCGAGTAATACCATTAGCGTCACAAAAAGCTCCAAATTGCACTTCATTATCGAATTCCCTACCATGATCTGTTCTAATAGACACTATAGGACTTCCTAATTGTCTTTGGATATTCTTACTTAATATTTCAAAGTAATCGAACGTTTCAGTTTTATTCTTTAAGAACTTGGTCCATGTGTACCTAGAGTAATCATCCACTATAACCAAAGTGTAGTAGTTGCCTCCATGACTTTGAATAGCGGATGGACCAAATAAATCCATGTGAAGTAATTCTAGACACATAGTAGTAGAGACCATATTTTTAGCCTTATGGCTAGCGTGGACTTGTTTTCCTACGTTACAAGCATCACAAAAGTGATGTTCGTATTTTAATTTTGGTAGATCTCTTACTAATTCTTTAGATAATAGCAATTGAAGAAGTCGCATATTGGCATGACCCAATCTTCGATGCCATAGGGTCGAAGTATCATCCATAGAAGTAAGACAAAGTTTGTCTTTATGTTCATTACCAATTTTAATGACGTAGACTCCATGTTTTCTAATGCCTCTTCCTATGGTTATACCGTTTTTCAATATTTTACTTTCGGTTTCACTAAAAAGTACACTACACTTTCTATCACATATTTGTCCTATACTAAGAAGGTTGAAGTTTAAGTTTTCTACGTGACATACCTCGTTAATGGTTAAGGATTTTTAGAGATTGTACCTTACCGATGATTTTACTCTTGCTATTACCAAATACCACATTTCCTCCATTGTAGGATTCATATGTGGAAAATAAGTCTTTGTTACCGGTCATGTGCGCGTGCACTGCTATCCTTGATCCATTCATCCGGATCTAGGTGGACCTTTAAGCATACCTAAGAAAAGAATTAACTCAAAATTTTGGTCCCCATTTGTTCATGGGTCCATTAGTGTTATACATTTCATTCATGTTAGACATATATGAAAAAGGTGAGTATGCATTCCATGGTGCAAAGTTTTGAAATGGAAAACCATTTTGTACATTAGGATTCCATCCCATTTGATGGTTACTTCTCGGATAAACATTATTAGGTCTTCTTATAAATGTGTTTGGTTTTGAAAATGATGGACCTTTGTTTCTTATAAAAATTTGATTTTGTCTTGGAGGTGGTTATCTAATAGTAACATGGGCTGGTTTCTTTTTATTAACAATAACAAAATTGGTTCTAGATGAGGTGGCTATATTATTACTACTTTTTCTATCATTGGACCCACGAGACCTGTTTTACACTAGCCGATTCCCTTTTGTGGGATTCGTGATCTGCGATGACTTGTTTTCAATTGCTTTGACGAATTGTGTTTCTTTGTTTTCGCTAGTTGAAGCATCAAGTTGCTGAATACCTAAACCTTTTTGGTTGTTTCCTGTTTTAACACTATCTAATATCATATCAAGAGTATTAGTACTCATTCTAGAAATCTTGGAATCTAGATTATCAACGAGTGGTTGAAGTTGAACACAAAGCTCACATTCCCCACTTGCTATCTTCCCCTTTTCTAAACGTTTTAATTTAGCCTTTAACTCAAAGACTTCCTTTTCTAAACGTTCATTTTGGTTTTTTAAAATCTTGTTTTTGTTAATGACTTTTAAACTAATTTTGCAAAGTTTATCATATTCACGATGCAATTAATCATCATCTAATGATGAGCTACTATAATAGAGAGATTCGGGACATTCCTCGTTTGAGTCATTTGCCATAAGACAAATTTCTTCATCCTCCTCCTCGCTCATTCCCCATGAACCACTCACGAATGCTTTTTGTTCGTCACGTTTGGGACACTCACTAATGAAGTGATTAGGGTCCCCACACTTAAAACAAGCGCGTTCATCCCTTGCTTTCTTGTCGTCTTTGCCTTTTCGGAACCCCTTCTTGTCGTCATAGGGTTGTTTGACATATCTTCCCTTTCTTCTAAAGAACTTCTTGAAATCCCTTACCACCATGGCATACTCTTCGTCATCACTATCCGAAGAAGAGTTTTCTTCATCGCTTGAGACCTTCTTGGCTTTTAAGGCAAGAGATTTGTGCTTCTCCTTCTTCTCTTTTGAGGCTTCGGAATCTTTAGCGAGGACAAGCTCATAGACCTTTAGATTGCCTATGAGTTCATCGAGGTGAGGATTGACAAGTATTTTGATTCTTCGATGGTCGTCACCTTAGATCTCCACTTGGATGGAAGTGCCCTTAGATATCTCGCTAACATGATTACGACTAGAGAAAGACTCATCAAGTGCTTGTAATGATGTAATTATAGTATTAAAGTTAGCAAAAGAATGATCTATAGTATCCTCATCCGATATTGAAAATTGTTCATATTGTTGAACAAATAAATCTATTTTATTGTTTTAACTTGTTGATTTCCTTGATAAGTTATAACTAAAGAATTCCAAATTTCTTTAGAGGTTTTAAGCATAGAAATTCTTTCAATTCCTTTTGGGTAAAGCATTGTATAAAACCATTTTAGCTTCACTATTTTTGAAAGCTTTTTTATGATCATCGGTGAGTTGATCACGAGGTGTGTTTACTAAATTTCCGGTTTCATCTTTTGTAGTGGCTTCAAAATCGCCTTCAACAATGATGTACCAAAGATCAATATCTTTTGACTTCACATACGTTTCGAATATATTTTTCCAATAAATAAAACCATTAGTTTCAAGTAGTGGAGGTCGTTGCATAGATTGCCCTTTCTTATAATTTTCAAAACCCATTATGATCGTAAAGTGATAACATCAAATAATCCTGAATATTAAGTGTCAATTTCCCCCGATAATGCTCTTATTTTATATCATTTATCTGGATTCGCTTGTTTTCCTCTATATTTCACTTCGGGTAAATTACGAGCATTGGAGCTAAAGAGACGCAATTTGGAGAGTTTATTAAAGATATATGATAGTATGCTCATTTTGAAGATGTTACGGCGTAACTCCTCTCTCACATTGCGCCGTAATAGAAGCGTGGCTCAGAAAACCAACTTAACTGAAGATTACGGCGTAACTCCCTCATAGTATTACGACGTAACTAATTAGGTCAAATGAGGTTCCGCGCCGCAGCAGGTTACGACATAAATAATTCCACAATTACGGCGTAACAACGATTTATTGAAGATACGGCGTAACTCTTTCCAGATGTTACGCCGTAACCAGCTTTTCCAGAGCAAACTACGAAGAATTGTATGTTACGGCGTAACTCTTAACTTAGGTTACGCCGTAACCAGATCTGGCCTATAAATACCGCCCAAATTCCATCATTTCTGATCATCCCATTTCACACACAACATCAGTGAACATGAGTAAAAGTTAAAGGCAGATCTTGAGGAGCATACGGAGCCATCTCCAAGGGAGAAGTCACTCCCCTACGATAAGCATTAGCATTTTATCTTTTCTTTACTTTCAATTCATGTATTTCGTAATGTTAAACATTGAATCGATTATTTTAGTTAATATGAGTAGCTAAGCACCTCTGGTGCTAGCCTAGTTATGATTCCTTAATTGTTTTGTTTATGTTTACATTGCTTCCATATAATTGTTTCTAGTGTATACTTGCATAGTTTGTTGGTAGCTACCCTTGTTTCGGCAGTTTTGAATGGCGGTAGTGGCTAGTTACTTAGGAGATATGAACAACTGACCCTACTTAGTTAGACTGAGTGGGAAGGGTAAGAATTGACCAACTGACGACCCTTCTTCGCTTGTGCAATTTGACCAACTGATCACATACCGTTTGGATGAACTTAATAAGTTAGGGATGAGTGTTTAAGATGCTAGCGCCCGGGCACTCATTGTTACAAATCTTGCTTGTAGTGGAACTTAATGACTTGGCTTAGGGGACTAAAAACAACTGGACTTTCGACGGGTCACCTGACATCTCCGGTAGAAGCCTTTGCGATAGGTTAGGACGAACTGACCAAATGTTTTCCTAGCGACCTTTACCCCCACTTGAAGCAATTTGAATTAATTAAACATGAACTTAACTTGATAGGATGAGTAACTAGGTTAGCACACTTCTCCTCTATTGATCACAACCTTTTCCTTTACTTGCTATCTTTTATTTTCTTATCTTAGTAGTTAATTAATCATTTCAGCCTTAAAACCTATTGAAATCTGTGACACCTAGACTTAGTTAAAATCCACACACATAGCTCTTGAGACGACCTCGGTTTTACCGAATACTATACTACACACGACCGGGTACACTGCCCGTTAGTGCATTAAGGTAGACCATAGGTATAACGAGACTTTGTAAATATTAAAACCTGGTCAGTAAAACCTTATCAAGTTTTTGGTGCCGCTGCCGGGGAGTTATTAGGATTTTCATTAAGTCTCTCATTTTTGTTTTGTTTTAAATTTTCTCAAATTCTCATGATCTCTTTTCAAGTTTCAGGTACAATGGAAGTTGTTAACATTGATGACCTCACTCTTGAGGAATATTTGGCGTTGACAAGAGAAGAACAAGGGCCAGGGCTCGTTAGGCCAATTATTGGGGAGGATATTGATTTCGAGATAAGACCACAATTCATGATGGAATTAAGAGAAAATCCTTTTTTTGGAAATACTTAAAAGGATGCCCACGAACACATCGAAAATGTGGAATATATTACTATCCTGTTCAATACGCCAGGAGTCTCGAAGGATGCAGTTATGCTCAGAAATTTTCTTATCACACTTATTGGAGCTACAAAAAGATGGGTTAATAGATTACCAGCAAGGGAGATTGATACATGGGCCCTCCTAAAAAAATACTTCATTCAAAGATATTGCCCACCTTCTAAAGTATCAAGACAACTCATGGAGATCCATAATTTCAAGCAAGATGACGATGAAACGTTATATCAAGCCTGGGATAGATACAACGATCTCCTCTACAAATGTCCAACTCATGACCTGAACAGCCAACAAAAGGTCAACATCTTTTACAAAGGTATCAACGTAACTACAAGACAGATGTTGGACTACCAAGGACCAATTCTGAGCATGACCCCTACTCTTGCCATTAAAGCCATCCAAAAACTAGCGGATCACTCTAAAAAATGACATGATGGAGGAAATCAAAGAAGCCTCGACAGAAATTCTGAAGGCATTGGCGCCATCGCAAGAAAATTAGAAGACCTTGGAAGAGATATGAAGAAGCTTCAGGAAAATGTTCATGCTATTCGAGTAGGATGTGATACATGTGGAGGAGGACATTTAGCTAGAGAACATAAGTCCCCAAATTGAAAAGGTTAAGTATGGAAAAGGAAAACCCTTCCATGATGGTTATGATCGAAATCCCTACAAGGCAGAAAAATCTTCACTCAAAGAATCAATAAATAAGTATTTGGAGGAAGACATCAAGCGACAGGCCAGCAGGGACACATTGTTTCAAAAATTTCAAGAAGAAAGAACCACCCTCCTTGCTCGTCATGAGGGTTTTGAAAACGCCGAAAAGAAATCTGGGATAAAAGCAAATGAAATTTATAAAGACAGCTCAAGTGATGATAGTGACTGTAAAGCCATATTTTCCAATAACGAAAAACCTCTTTATATCCCTTTTAGGTGCGATGAAGAGGAAGTTGCTAGCTAGACCAAGTTGAAACACCCTCGAAAAGACACGACTAAAAACGTAAATTTTTTTCGCAAAAGTACACTTGAAAACCGACCCTTGTCACTCTTTTACATTCGACAATAATCTATAAACATCGGCCCTTGAGACTATTTTAAATGAAACTAGACTCAATTACCTTGAAATAATGGTGCACGACCCGTGACGACTTACGGTTAAAAGATATGATTTTTCGAAAAGTGACAAAATCTGTCGGTTCCAAACCGAAATTTGGTTCCAGATTCCACTTTCAAACCGAAATTTGGATTTTTGGTTCCAAATTTCAGTCCCAAACCGAATTTCATTTTGCACACCAAACACCCATTTTCTACATACCTCTTTTGTACACTTTTGATCAATTTTGACCCGTACACTCTTATATCTAGAAATTTCTACATTACACACTAAAACAATACTTAATACAATTTGACATGACATTATCAAAATATAACAAAACGTTCTTATATAATCTTAACCCATAACATTCCAAAATGGGTAAAATTGGCTAATTGCCAAACACCCTTATTACCACTTCTATAGCTACATCATTATCATTTACCCAACTTTTAAACTTAACATAAACTTAAACAAAAGACCGAATGTAACAAAATGACCAAATAAACCGAACATATACCAAAAGAGAAAAGACGCTTGGGCTTCCAACTTTAACACGGTTTGGTCCAAAAGATAACGGTCTTCTAATAAGCTTCCAAAAAGCTATAAAGCTAAGTGTAGTCTATCCTACACCTTATCCTTACCTTTACTTGAACATTCAGTACCTATCAAGAAAACTTCACAACTAAACATATAAGCGAAACGCTTAGTAAGTACATGGCATAACAAGCTAAACAACACATAATATAAATCTTACCATAACCATAACTAGTCTATTCACTAATTAAGCTAGCGATATAGGGGCACATACCTCACGCCAACATTGTCGGCCTAAACGCTATCAACCCACGAGGTTGAACCTCATCCCATAGTTAGCCCAAAGACTAACTAAGCTATGCCTAGAAATGGATCCATAACTAGCTAACGCACCCTATATCCTATCATTCACCATTACCATGTAACAAACATGATAAAGCTAACAAAACATAAACCATTATCATACGTTAAATATGATAAAGCTAACAAAACATGTTATAACCATATACTTACCTCAATCACCAATTTACTTTCTACTAATATTTGATACTTGCTCCTCACTTGATTCCTACAAGTGTATTAGCCCTAATTAGTGGCTAATTCAACACATCACATGAAATTAACAACTTTTAAACTTTTACCCAATTTTCCTCATAAATCCTAATTTTAATTTAGTAGAGAATACTTACTTGTGATGGGATTTGTGATTAAAAACTCTTATTAGCTTGAATCCACACCCTTTTCTAGATCAATATATATCCAATAAGCAATTAAGCTTTTTCCCTCCTCTTTTCTTCACGGAAACCGACCTAACAAAGTCTCGTAATATTCGGATAAACTTTTGACTAATTATTGATAATTATCCTTATTTCAGATTTTAAGTTTGTCCAATTGGCAAAATTAGTCCCTCAAGCTTTGTTTTTCCTATCTAGGCCACATAACTTGCCATACTTTTGCACTTTTATACTTATAACTTACAACTTAACCATTTTACATAAAAAATACATTCTAAACATTATAATACTAGTACTTATATAATACAATAATACCTTAACGGGAATCGGGTGTAACAATTCTCCCACCCTTAAATGGGATTCCGTCCTCGGAATCTATTCATGGAATAAATGAGGATACTCATTTCTCATCTTTTCCTCAGGTTCCTATCTTATACTTGTACCCTTGCGATGTTTCCATTGCACTTTTACTAGCGGAATTTCTTTGTTGCGAAGTCGCCTCACCTTTCTTCCCAATATCGCTTCCGGTTCATCCTTTTGTGAAAGCAATTCTGGATCAATCTCAATATCTTCCAACGTGATCACAGTAGTCTCATCCGCTAGACACTTTCTTAAGTAAGATACATGAAAGGTATTGTGAATACCATTCATTTCTTCCGGTAGTTCTAAGACATATGCTACTTCTCCAACACGCTTTAATATCTTAAATGGTCCTATAAACCTTGGACCAAGTTTTCCTTTGTTCTTGAACCTAAAAACTCCCTTCCACGGGGATACTTTTAACATAACAAAGTCACCTACTTTGAATTCGATTGGCCTTCTTCGATTGTCAGCGTAGCTTTTCCACCTGTCTTGCGCCGCTTTAAGTCTTTCCCGAATCATCTCAATCTTCTCAGTTGTTGCCAACACGAAATCCGTACTCGCTAATTCCCTCCTACCGACTTCTTCCCAACATACTGGCGTCCTACATCTTCTACCATAAAGCATCTCATAAGGTGGCATGTCTATACTAGCGTGATAACTATTGTTGTAGGCGAATTCAACTAGAGGCAAATGATCATCCCAGTTACCTCCGAAGTCAATCATACAAGCGCGTAACATATCTTCCAAAGTTTGAATCGTCCTCTCGCTTTGCCCGTCGGTTTGTGGATGAAAAGTCGTGCTCATATATAGCTTCGTACCTAACTCTTCTTGAAAACTTTGCCAAAAGTTTGAGGTGAAACGCCCGTCTCTATCAGAGACTATAGAAATGGGTACTCCATGACGTGCGACTATTTCGTTGACATAAATCTTTTCTAACTTATGAACAGGCATATTCTCCCTGATCGGGATGAAGTGTGCACTCTTAGTTAGGCGATCTATTATAACCCAGATTGCATCGTTTTTCTTTTTTGTCCTTGGAAATTTTGTAATGAAGTCCATGGTAATCTTCTCCCACTTCCAGACCGGAATATCTAACGGTTGGACTTTTCCGTACGGATTTTGGTGTTCAGCTTTCACCTTCAAGCAAGTTAGACACCTTTCCACATATTTCACGCAATCTATTTTCATACCCGACCACCAATAGTTCCTTTTCAAATCAAGGTACATTTTCGTAGCTCCTGGATGAATAGAATACTTTGATTTATGCGCTTCTTCCAAGAGTAATTCCTTGATGTTGCTTCGAAAAGGAATATAAACCCTTCCATATCGTGTCTTTATTCCCCGGCTATCTTCTTCAAGATGAGGAATGTGGGAGGTGATACGTTCTTTTTCTCGATTCTCTTCTTTCAAAGCTTCCTCTTGAGCTAGCTTAATTTTGTCGAAAAGATCGGATGTGACAATCATCCGTAGAGAGTGAATCTGTGTAACTTCACTTTGGCCCTTGCGACTTAACGCATCTGCCACGACGTTCGCCTTCCCGGGGTGGTAACGGATTTCACAATCATAATCCTTTAGCAAGTATAACCACCTACGTTGCCTCATATTCGGATCCTTCTTCTCAAGAAAGTATTGGAGACTTCTATGATCGGTGTAAATTACGAACTTCACACCATATAAATAATGCCTCCAGATCTTCAAAGCAAAGACTACGGCCGCAAACTCAAGATCATGAGTTGGGTATTTCTCCTCATGCTTCTTCAGTTGTCTTGAAGCGTAAGCAATCACTTTACCCCTTTGCATGAGAACACATCCAAGACCAGAGTAATATGCGTCACTATAGACTACCATGTCTTCGGTTCCTTCAGGTAACACTAGGATTGGTGCCTCACATAACCTCTTTCGTAGAGTACGAAAGGCTTCTTCCTGTTTCTCACCCCATACAAAAGGAGCATTCTTCCTGGTGAGTTCAGTTAACGAAGACGCAATTTTGGAGAAGTCTTGAATGAACCGTCGATAATATCCCGCGAGTCCAAGAAAACTTCGAATTTCACCAATGTTCCTCGGTGCTTGCCAATTCATCACGGCTTCGACCTTTGACGGGTCAACTTTAATACCATCAGGGTTAATAACGTGACCGAGGAACTGAACTTCTTGTAACCAAAATTCACATTTCGAAAACTTGGCATACAATCTTTCCTTTCTCAATGTGCTAAGAATTTCCCGAAGATGCACTTCATGTTCTTCCTTGCTCTTAGAATAGATAAGGATATCATCAATGAACACTATAACGGATTTATCCAACATCGGTCTACATACCCGGTTCATGAGATCCATGAAAACCGCAGGCGCGTTCGTGAGACCAAAGGGCATTACCGTAAACTCATAATGTCCATAACGGGTCCTAAAAGCCGTCTTAGGAATGTCTTCTTCTCGAACCTTCAACTGATGATAACCTGAACGGAGATCGATCTTGGAAAACCATTTAGCGCCTTGAAGTTGATCAAAGAGGTCGTCAATTCTTGGCAATGGATACACATTTTTCACCGTGACTTTGTTCAACTCACGGTAATCAATACACATCCGCATACTACCATCCTTCTTTTTGACGAATAAAATTGGAGCTACCCACGGTGAACTACTAGGGCGGATAAAACCTTTATCTAATAATTCTTGTAGTTGGATCATTAGCTCTTTCATTTCAGACGGAGCTAAACGGTAAGGAGTCTTAGCAATGGGGGTAGCACCCGGAATCAATTCGATACGGAATTCAACTTGCCTTTCGGGTGGAACTCCCGGCAACTCTTCTGGAAAAACATCTTCAAATTCATTAACTACTGGAACATTTTCAATCTTCTTCTTTTCGAAACTTGTATCTATCACGTGTGCCAAAAAGGCATGACAACCACGTGACAAATACCTTCTAGCCTTCATTACGGAACATAATACCAACTCTCCTTTCCTCTTTTCCCCATAAATAACAATTTCCCTACCATTAGGATTCACAACCCGAATAATCTTTTGACTACATAGAATGGCGGCATTATGTTTGCCGAGCCAATCCATGCCCACAACAATATCGAATTCTCCTAGCATCATTGGAATTAAATCAATCTTAAAAACACTCTCATCAATCTCTATATCAACCTCACGATAAACATTGGTTACAAATACAACCTTACTATTGGCTATTTCGACTTCTAAGGGGTTTGGAAGTTTATTTAGTGGAGTGGATAATTTCTCGCTAAAACCATAGGATACAAATGACACACTTGCACCTGAATCATACAAAACACGAGCAGGTAAAGAATGTACAAAGATTATACCTGTGATGACATCAGGTATTAACTTTGCTTCTTCTACGGTCATAGGATAAGCACGGGCCTTCACCTTTGGAACCTCCGCCTTTTCTTCTTTAATTGACTTTAACGGCTTCGCTTGAATAGGCTTGACCTTAGGACATTCACTTAACTTATGCCCCTCCTCGTTGCACCCATAACATATCACCCAAGGTTTGGTGCAATTCTTGCTAATGTGGTTTGGATCTCCACATTTGAAACATCCCTTCATCCCTGATTTACATTCTCCCATATGGTTCTTACCGCACCTATTACACCGAGGTGGCACCTTCCCCATATTTTCCTTCCTTGTGAAATCAAATTTTCCCCTTTTTCCGAATGTTGTTGGTTGCTCTTGCTTCCTCTTTAATTCCCTCCTTTCCTTTCTCTTCATTCTATCCAAATCCGCTTCTCGTGTACGTGCCCTACTTAAAAGATCCTCCATGGTAGTGCATTTGAAGGGTGATACCATAGTACGAATTTCATCCCTGAGCATCCTTTGAAATTTGTCAACTTTAAGCTTTTCATTGTCGAGATACTCCGGACAATATTGTACCATATCACAGAACTTTCCCCACAATTCATTCACTGATTCATTGGTTTGAACAAGGTTATGGAATGCTTCCTTATTTTATCAACCTCTTCATGGAGCATATTCTTTCGTGAACACTTCCTTGAATTGTTCCCACGAGCATGTTTCTCTCCAAGCACTACCTTTTTCATTTGCTTTACCTTCCCACCATATTTTATCCCGTTCACGAAGATAGTTAGTAGCAAAGTTTACCTTATCCTCCTCTGCACAATGACTAGTGAAGAAAGCCCCTTCTATATCGGAAATCCACCTAGTACTCCTTAACTGGTCAAGGGATCCTGTGAATATGGGTGGAGTACAAGCGGTGAAGTCACGATAAGTTGATTTTTCCTTCCCAACTCCTTGTCTAGTGTTCAGATCATTCATTAATTCTCCACTCTTCTTGAGCTTCTCTATCTCCTCTTTAAATATCTTTTGTAAGTTCTCGGTTGTTTTATTAACATAATAGGGCATAGCCTTCTCAATGGCCCTCCCCACTCTATCCGTTACCAAGGTATCCAATTCCTTCAACTCCGCCCTTGTAAAACCTCTAGGATTAAGGTTCTCGGGCATTGGCAACGACTTGTCACTATCAGAACCTGAGTCATCTTGTGCACCCCCTTCTTTACGGGAAGAGGTTGCCTTCAAAACCTCCTTATTTCTAAGAGTTGCCATCTTTTCTACTATACTGAAAGTTTACAAATTTAACCCTTTAAATACAATTCATAAAATGACAATACGAGCTCTCAAGAACAACATACTGAAATAGAAGCTGAAGTGAAGTTAAATGCCAAATGTTCAGCAGTTGCCCTGAATCAGATCCCTCTAAAGGAAAAAGACCCAGGAAGTTTCATTCTACCTTGCTCAATTAATAATTTGCATAATATTAATGCCTTAGCCGACCTAGGAGCTAGCATAAGTATCATGCCATTTTCCATGTGCAAAAGATTAAATCTTGGACCCGTCAAACCCCTTTGCATGAAGATTGAAATGGCTGATAGAATGGTGAGTATACCTAGAGGATTGGTTGAGAATGTGCTCATTAAGATTAACAACTTTAATCTTCCTGTCGACTTTGTCATTTAGACATGGAAGAAGATATCGACATTCCCTTAATTTTGGGTAGACCCCTTCTAGCCACTGCGCAGGCAAAGATTAACGTTTTTAAAAAAATCATAACATTAAAAATCAATGATAGAAAGCTTACCCTTAATATGGATGACTTTGGAAAATGTCACCCTATCGAAACTGTTTGTGTTATCAAAAAAGGAAAGAATAAAATTTCTCCTACCACCAACACACACAAGCACTGTACTGCTAATAGTCGGAATATGCAGGGAAAGGAAGTTGAAGGATACAACAGTGGGAGATTACGTCACAACCACTTCTCAAAAATAAAGGACAACAACGATCCAGTGCTAGAACTTGAGTCTAAAGACGATTGGCACGAAATTCAGAAGGTTGATTACAAGTACTTTCCTAAGTTAAAATATCATTGGTGCAAGGCTATCCCTGTTGACAATGACAGAGGATATGATCTTTGGGCTTCATGTAACCCCTATATGGACATTTGTGACGGTGGTCATGACAAAGAAAGAGTGAAAAACAATAAGTACCTATGGTCCTCAACTAATGACAAAGGAATAACATTCGAAGCTTGGCTACGGATTGTGTATGGGGAAGTTGGCAATGATGATAAAAGAAAAATCTGGACTAATCTTAGACGTAGTGAAACCTCTGATAATGATGCAAATCATGAAGCAACAAAAAATTCAATCTCGGATCATGGGACCATTGATAATGATAACACCTTTGCTCGAAAGCATTGGTGTGAAAAAATAAAAACCATTGATGGGGATTCTTAGGCTTCCTGCAAACCGTATGATAATAACTGTAATGGGGGAAGTAGTGTGGTTAGAGTAGGAGATAACAGATTTTTATGGACTTCAACAAATGACGATAGAAGAACCGAGATACAGTGGTCAGATAGGTTAAGATTTAACGATAGGATTAAAATCAAATATGGAAAAGTGGATGCTTCCACTAAAAATAAAATTTGGAAGGACTGCATGAACGAAGATAGCCCATGTGAAGAGACTCCTCATGATACGGGTAACTTAACTAATGACGACAACAAGGACACAAGAAAAGAATATAAACATGAGCATATTGATGAATCAGTTGATATCAAGTCCAATGATTATGACATAAAAGGAATCATAGACCACCTTGAGCCACAAAGTGAAGCAGGGTTAACTGACCTAGAGGATGAAGGATTTGAGCAAAGAAGGTGCAAGCTTCTTGGCATTCCATATAAAAAATAGCCACCATCTATAGCTGAAAAATATGAATTTACTAGATAGCACTTGGGGCCAGATGGAAAGTTTTGCAAAATTCAGAAGATCGAGACCAAAGATATTTCCGCACTGCTACAAATGTTGCCTGGTTCAAACATAATTTGATGAAGGATATGGAGGAAGTTGGCCTTGTCCGAAGGCCACCATAAAGCCCCGAGGCTTTGAGTCTAACTTAAAGACTCGTAAATAAAGAAAAGTGCTCTTTCGGGAGACAACCCAATTATCCCTTTCATTTGTTTTATTTTCATTTCATTGGGTTTTGTGTTTTAACCATTTTGCGGAAAAGCAGAGAAAAGTTCTTCGCAACATCCGAGCGAGGACTGATTTGTCCACAGTTACGGCGTAACTCATTCTTATGGTTACGGCGTAACATAATTTTTGCAGAAATTCTTCTCGGAGCATTCCCAATTACGGTGTAATCCCATGCAACGGTTACACCGTAGCTACACTCCTGTAACGTCTGCCAGGTTTTGCACTAATTATGACGTAACTCCTTATAAGGGTTACGATGTAACTATCCTCTGTGACACTCCTTTTTTTTAAACACAATAACCTTGTATTAGTTTTTAAATGAACTTTGTGGGTATGTTCCATGTAAGCCCTCACGAGACTACACTCGTCCACTTGGGACACTAAGTGGTTTAAAAGGCTTGTTGCATACGCTAAATGCAACCGTGATTCCTATGAAAGTGAGTTAGGTTTCTTTTCATTTTTCTTTTTTTAGAATTATGCTTGTCGGTAGTGTGATTTCAGGAATTGAAGTTTGCTCGTGGATGCTTATGCGAAGGCACGATTCTTTTCGTGAGCCTTCTTTCTTTTTGGAGCAAATTTCGAAGTTCTCGCCTAATTATACTTTCTCTTCACCTTTATTTAACGCTTAGTACAAAAGGGACTATGTACATTTCAAGTGGGGACGGAGTAGAATTGTCTCTTGAACTTTATTTTGCCTTCGTTTTCTAGTTTATTTTGAAAAATTATGCCATTTTAAAATTTTGACATGTTTTCTTAACCTAACTAGATTAGACCTTAGCGAGAACATTATAACCCTTGATATTATATGGTGAGATTAGCCTTATCTGTTTCCAAATTTTTACCCCAAATCCACCAAATTATGAGTGTGCCGGTAGCTTGTAAACTTTAAAACTTGGCATTTGCATCATTTCGAGACCATAGATGAGGTATGTTGAGTTAGCTCGATGTATTTGGACTTTTCAGTTTAAGAAGGCAGTATTATAGAATTATCACCCAAATAGCCTACCATTGTGTGTCTATCGATTAGTCACCTCGACTTCTCGACCCCCATGTTAAACCCTTTGTTGCACTCACCTTTAGTGCAAGATACCCCTATATACACCCTTCTAAGCCATTCATTTCATTTTTTTCACCCAACATATTGTTTTGTTACACCCATACACCTTAGCCCACCCTGTAGTCTCTATTTGTAATTGGGAAGTCATCATTTGCCTAAGTTCAAGGTTCAAGTGGAAAGGTTCGGGAATCACGCTTTAATCGACGACATATTCTTAAAGATCATTGAAGACCCCCCAAATTCTCATATTGTTCATATCAAGTGGGGGGATGTTATGTTTAGTTGTTATGTTTGTTGAAAAATAAAATGATGTGATTCAAAAAAAAATAATAAAATAAAATGTATTGTTATTTATTTGATTGTAAAATGCGAAGTTATAAGCACTATGTTATGAGCTTACTATAGATTTAGCATCAAGGAGGCTACCTCGGTAACATTTGAAGAAAGGAGTTGGTAATGTGCCCATCATGACTGATAACGCTACACGCGTCGTTCGGGGTCAAAGGAACTTCCTTTTCTTCGAGCAAGTTTTATAACACCCTAGGCAGTGAACTTAATCGTTGTAGTGTAGTATTAGGGTAAGCCACGGGTATTGATATCGTTCTCTAGGGGAATAAGAATGCTAGTGAGAAGTTACTACGCTAAGTTTGGGGTTGAGAAAGATTATATTTTTATCTTTTTATTTTTTTAGGAAATGGAAAGGTACGAATCTCGGGGTTTGAATTTGGGGATTGGTATTTCTACCGATTACTCTACTTATCTAATTATCTAATCTAAGGTGTATGTAGTCTATGTCTAATTATTGTGTGCTCGTATGATAGTTTAAAGATGTGTTTACCTAGATGTTATTACTCCCTAGTTATCTCCTATTAATGGTTGAATTGTCACGTCCTTATTCTTAACGCGTTGTGTTTTCTAAGGTTGTAAGGTGTGCATTCCCTAACTCTTTGAAGTCACCTTTAAGTATAGTAGACGAAATCCACTAAGTCATTCATAAACTAACTTTGAGGTTATCTTTGGGTTTAGTAAACGAAATCCACTAAGTCATTCATAAACTATCAAAGATTTATCAAGTATTAAACACAACGATAGCCTAGTCGCACTCCTAAGCCAATTACAATTAAGATAAGAGACAACCTAAAAATAATTAACAACTAGGTTTCATATATCTAAGCAAACACACAAGTAATTTAGCCGGACATGGTAAACATGCAAGCATACACACAATCAATTGAAGACATAATTGAATTAATGAAGTAAAACACTTATCTTGATGTAAGATAGGGTTTGGAACCCTAAAATCTTGTACAAGACAACCTTGGTTCGGTTTAGGTTTTACTCCAAAAGACTACACACCAAAACCGAAAAATTCGGATTCTATATATAATATTACAATCGCGACGGCGTCACCTTATGATTTGTGGCGCCGTGGTCACCGTCATTAGGGTTTCGTCTTGGCCACGTTAGTCTTGCGACGGCGTCACCGCTTCGACGCCGTCTCGGATCAAATCTAGGCCGTCCGAGTTGCGATGGCCTACTCTTTAAAGCGACACCGTGACTTGAAAATAAGAAATTTGGCTTCGTGTCGTCACAAAATGCTCCGGCGGCGTCATAGTTAAGCGATGGCCGTCACTTTGTATTTCAATGACTTGAGTGTCTCGATTCTTGACTTTGGCCATTTTCTTCAGATATCCGCGCCTTTTCGTCCAAATAAGTGCCATTCTGACAATTTGCCATCAAGAGACCTAAAAGTGAAAAGAAACGATATCAAGTAATAACGAATACAAAAGTGATCAAATAAGGGCTTAAACGACCCCTCAAAAAGGTACATTTTAAAAACTTATCAAATATCTCTACACTTGGTATTTGCTTGTCCTCAAGCAAATGTGCTTTTAGCCAATTAATTTATAAGTTAGGGGTCATGAAGCATTGGTTTAAAACAGTCCACAACACATATAAGCCCCGCAAAAATCATAACAAGCACGGAAATTACATACTAGCACCTCACATGGGGTGTTTGGATACTCACATCTCTCTAGGGTGTATATGAAATATAACAAGTTAGAAATGGAAGATAAACACTCATTAACCGGTCCTAGTACATAGATTACCATAGGCTTGAGAATAGATCAAACCTCCATGCTTTGGTGTAAGCACCTAGGAAAGACTATCAAAGAGGTCTTTAAAGGGTTGTAATGTTAGGCTTACGGTAGGAAACAAAGGGTTTGGTGGGATAGGCTATTTAGTGGTGGCAAGTCAAAATCTCTATGTTACAAGCATACAAAGAATGGCGTTGCTAAGCCAAGACTCGACACTCTAAACTCTAGATAAATGAAACAAACAAACATAAATTTAAAGGATAGATGTAGGATGGTAGCCCGTATGTTTTTTTTTTTTTTTTTTTTTTTTTTTTTTTTTTTTTTTTTTTCTATTTTTTTATTTTTTTTCATACATTTACTCTACCATCCTCTACGGTAACATCAAAATGATAGGGATTTATAGGCACATCCCTACACTTGAGTTTTTATTACTCTAACACTAATTTGACCCGAATTGAAAAGATCAAAACATTTGGGGTACGTTATTACGCAAATAAGGGAATTTAACGTTCCCTTCCAGTCATTTCATAAACTTTAACTTTTTCCCATGAGTCCCAATCGTCCCAAAACTGTGTACAAAAGATATGACTCGACTTAGCAACTCATGCAAGCAACTAGATAATTGAACTAAGGGTTTAGGGTGATAACAATAATGCACTAAAAGTGAGTGCATACAAGGTAGGCTAAGGCGATTTGGGTGTATATTTGGGGTGGGGTGTAAACAATCCTCTTCATTGATATTTCGGAAAACCGAAACATCACGAGAACCCGAAAAGGATAGGCTCGAGGGGTTAACTAGGGGTATCGTGTACTAAAGATGAGTACAACGCAAAGGTGTGAGGAATTACTCAACCGATGTGGAAGAAGTAATTATATTACGGGTATCAAACAAGGGTTATCCTAATGCCTCTTATCATTTAGTTATTCCTAACTACACAAGTGTAGTCTTACTAGCGATCTCGGGATGCATCACAAAACAAGTTCTAGAATCTATTATACTACCGGTTCACACTCTAAGCATTAAAGATGAATGCTTTAATTCCTACTAATCTAAGGCGATCCTCATTTTGGGTGGAATTTAGGTGGTAAAGGGTTTTTGTGCTAGTCATGCAACTTCCTATCCGTGAGACGCTTTTTAAGACTAATGGCCCACTCCTATATGTCATGAAAATTTTAAATTTGGTGCCAAAATTACCCTAACCGACATTTTCTCATGGTTTATTACACAAATATAATTGGATAAAGCAAATAATCAAGGATAAGCATAGTTTATAAGTTCCGTTTATTTTCCTCCTACACTTAAACCGACCATTGTCCCCAATGTTCCCAAAAGTATCAAAGTTATTATAATGGAAGGTAATTAAAAACGAAAGAAACTAATACTCCCCTGATCAGCTCGGTAGGATCCGTGTGTGAAGTAGTGGTTAAATCCTTTCCACGAAAAATGTATGCGTGAAAAGCTCCTTCCAATCTTTTGTTTCTTCTTCTTGATAAATAAAACCTGCACATTCGAAGAAAACAAATGAAACCTTCGCGTAAAATCGGCGGTAATAATATATATAAGACTCTACTAAACTAGGATATAATGCTTGTGGAATGGATGTTTACAAAATTTCGGAAAATTAAGACCGGAAAATTCCAAAATTTATAAGTAGCTCGAAAACGAGAAAAAAAAGTACTCTGTTGTTTTACTCCTTCCCGACAAAAGCGGTCTGCGATTTTCGGAAAAAATTCGGAAAATTTACATCTTTAGAATCTAGAAAAATTTCGCAAAACATCCATTATGACTCGATACAAGCATTTGACTCGAACAAACACACATATATATCTTTTAATGAATTGCTATTCTCATGTTTACGTTTCTTTGAAAACGTGTGTAATCCTCCCTACACTTATCCTTTATGTAAAATACCTTTATATGCAATTAAGACGAGGTTAAAAACAAAATAAAGCATTTTTACAAATTTAAACATGAGAATAAGTAATCAATAAAAGATATAGGACACTAACAAGCAAACAATTAAGCATGGGTTGCCTCCCAAGAAACGCTTTTCTTTATTTATGAGTCTTGTAGCTAGACTCGAAGTCGTGCCCCTACGTGACTTCATTGCCGTCCTTCTTTTCTTCCACTAAGCCTTCATCATAAGGTTGTAGACGTTGTATGCTCACCGTGAATTCACTTCCAACATCGTCTATTATGATAACGGTTTTATTTTTTAGATTAGTTTCTTTCACCGTATAAGGTCCAAACCATCTTGGCTTATTCCTTCCCCATAATGCTTTTATTCTTGATTTATACAAAAGCACCTTTTCTCCATTCAAAAATTCCTTAGGGTTCTTTTTGAGTTTGTGGTATTGTGGTATAGTTATTTCCTAACTTTTTATCACGTTTCCACAATGTTGCATTTAACCCTTGAACCATGAATTCTCTAAGCCCTTTTTCCCAATCGTTCATTTTCTTCCTAACCACATTGTTAGGGACTTGTGGATTCTCATCCCTAATCTTCTCCATGATCTTAAGAGGATATCTCGGAACAATAGGTATCCTAACTTGTCCTTTTCCACTTTTGAGTATCATAATCCCTTCACCGCATTTGATGGTTGCCTTGGCGGTGGTCAGGAAAGGTGTCCCCAGGATTAATGGCAGGTTTTTATCTTCCTCAATGCTTAAAATTGCAAAGTCCACCGGATAGACAATATTGGCAACCTCAATTAAGACATCCTCCGCTATTCCTATGGGATAAACATATGAATGATTTGCTAAGGAAAGTCTAAGATTGGTCTTGGTCGGTTCCTCCTTAGTCAACTTATTATAGACCGACAATGACATTATGTTTACATTAGATCCTCGGTCGGCCAAGGCATTTAGGTTCTCTAAGTCACCTATGCTACATGGAATTACAAAGTTCCCGAGATCTCTTGCTTCTTAGTTACTGGCTTTCTCATAATCGACTGTACATAGGTCCAATAGGCATGGTGTCATACTCTTCCTCTCCTATTTCACCTAAGAGGGCTTTCCTAAGAACATCATTGCACCTAAAGTTTTTCACTTGGTTAACGATTGTTTTCTTAATGATCTCATGCTTAAGGTAATGCTTGATGAATTTGGGTTCATCATCGATCCGAGCCTCATTCTTATCCTTACTATCCTTGTTGCTCTCGGCTCCTTCTTCTCAACTGCTCCATCCTCATCGGAAGCAATGGAAATGGCATTAACAGACAAAGTGGGGGTGGCGTGCCTATCGTTCCTCACTAGAACCTTCTCGGGAATCTTCATCTTAGTGTACTCTTTCACTAAGTCCATCATCTCCGCCAGTTTTTCCTGTATTTCATCCCTTTGTCCATTGAAGGCTTTTACGAGGGTGTCGAGCTGGGTTGTCATCTCGCTTTATCGTTGCTTGAAATCGGCTTCAAGTTGCGTCAATCGAGCTTCTTGAGATGACATGAATTTGGACACCATTCCTTCAAGACTAGTGGAAGTTCCGGTGTTTGGAGGGTTGTTGTAGGATTTTCCTAAGTTATTTGGCTCGAGCTTAGGAGTCTCGTAGGAGCTCCTTAGGAATTTGACTTGATCTTCAAGTTCGAGCATCCTACGATTGGAAGGTTGTGAGTCAATGGGAGGCAAAGAAACTGCCTTATCAGTTTTGGACAACTCACGGGGGTCATTCCAACATTCGTTTTCATAGAGAGCAAGGTCCTCTATTGTACCCCCACGATTCTTCCACGGTGAGTTTACTAAGTTTACCACCGGCCGCTTGGTCGATGGATTTCTTAGTTGAGAAGTTGACACTATCGTAAGAGATTTGGACTTGAAGCCAAAGATCGATGCCGTGATGAGGGACTTTGTGGAGCAAGTCCTTAAATCGAGTCCACGCCTCGTACAGAGTTTCGCCTTGACGTTGTTGGAACATCAAGATGTCATTCCTAAGTTTGGTAGTTCTCTCCGGTGGGAAAAATTAGGCGAGGAAACGAGTGGTGAGATCATCCTAGCTTGAGATGGATCCGGCGGGAAGTCGGTCAAGCCAATTACTAGCTTGGTCCCGTAGAGAGAATTGGAAGAGACACATACTCGTGGTCTCCTGAGTAGTAGCATCGAGGTCGATGGAATCGACAATTTTAAGGAAATCCTTAAGATGCTGATTAGGATCTTCGGAACGAAGTCCATGGAATGCACATCGTTTTGCATCAACCGGATGGTGTCGGATCGCAGGGCCGTAGTTTGGGCTTGGTCGGGAAGCTCAATGGTGTTTCTATAGCCTAGGTGGCTTGGTCTTGAGTATTCACCAAGAGTACGGCCTCTTGGCGGGTCATTTGGTGGTAGGCTTATGAATGGTGGTTGGTTATCACCTTCCATGATGAAAAGTGATGGGGTTACGAACAAAGGTCACGAAGAAGGGGATAGACTATGAGAAAGCTAAAATTGAGAAAAATTTACTTGATAGGAATCAGCAAAGAAACCTAAGCGAGGTGGACTACTAACTAGCTATTCCATTCCCCGGTGGCGCCAAAAATTTGATAACGCTACACGCGTCGTTCGGGGTCAAAGGAACTTCCTTTTCTTCGAGCAAGTTTTATAACACCCTAGGCGGTGAACCTAATCGTTGTAGTGTAGTATTAGAGTAAGCCACGGTATTGATATCGTTCTCTAGGGAATAGGAATGCTAGTGAGAAGTTACTACGCTAAGGTTGGGGTTGAGGAAGATTATTTTTTATCTTTTATGTTTTTAGGAAATGGAAAGGTACGAATCTCGGGGTTTGGAATTGGGGGTTGGTATTTCTACCGATTACTCTACTTATCTAATTATCTAATCTAAGGTGTATGTAGTCTATGTCTAATTATTGTGTGCTCGTATGATAGTTTAAAGATGTGTTTACCTAGATGCTATTACTCCCTAGTTATCTCCTATTGATGGTTGAATTGTCACGTCCTTATTCTTAACGCGTTGTGTTTTCTAAGGTTGTAAGGTGTGCATTCCCTAACTCTTTGAAGTCACCTTTAAGTATAGTAGACGAAATCCACTAAGTCATTCATAAACTAACTTTGAGGTTATCTTTGGGTTTAGTAAACGAAATCCACTAAGTCATTCATAAACAATCAAAGATTTATCAAGTATTAAACACAACGATAGCCTATTCGCACTCCTAAGCCAATTACAATTAAGATAAGAGACAACCTAACAATAATTAACAACTAGGTTTCATATATCTAAGCAAACACACAAGTAATTTAGCCGGACATGGTAAACATGCAAGCATACACACAATCAATTGAAGACATAATTGAATTAATGAAGTAAAACACTTATCTTGATGTAAGATAGGGTTTGGAACCCTAAAATCTTGTACAAGACGACCTTGGTTCGGTTTAGGTTTTACTCCAAAATACTACACACCAAAACCGAAAAATTCGGATTCTATATATAATATTACAATCGCGACGGCGTCACCTTATGATTTGTGACGCGTCGGGTCGCCGTCATTAGGGTTTCGTCTTGGCCACGTTAGTCTTGCATTGCGTCACCTTGTGCTTGTGGCGCGTCCTCTTCGTGTTTTGACGCCGTCGGATCAAATCTAGGCCGCCCGAGTTGCGATGGCCTACTCTTTTAAAGCGACACCGTCACTTGAAAATAAGAAATTTGGCTTCGTGTCGTCACAAAATGCTCCGACGGCGTCGCAGTAACAGTGCGCCGTCACCTTGTATTTCAAATGACTTGAGTGTCTCGATTCTTGACTTTGGCCATTTTCTTCAGATATCCATGCCTTTTCGTCCAAATAAGTGCCATTACAGCAATTTGTCATCAAGAGACCTAAAAAGTGAAAAGGAACGATATTAAGTAATAACGGATACAAAAGTGATCAAATAAGGGCTTAAACGACCCCTCAAAAAGGTACATTTTAAAACCTTATCAATGACGTCCTCTAATGGCACATCTACTTGGTATTATCATGATCCGATTTCTAGACTTCGAAACTTGAACTTTGGGCGAACGGTAAGTGGTGATGACTTGGTTATAGATTTAGACTATTTGCTTGATTTTATTTTACACCAATTTTATCTCATGTCTTATCCTACCCTTTAGTCATGAAGCGTGTCTAGGTGATGCAGCGAGCAATCTTTGGTGTCTTGGCCATGGATTTGTTCATGTATCATTGATTTTGTCCACTTCGCCGTGACATGTTAGTAATGACAAATCACCCTTAACCTTTGTCGTGTCTACCCATATTGCCTTCGAGAATTGTTTAGCCCTTAACTCTAGTGGTGGAGATTTGTGTAACCGCCAAACCTATGATAGAATACATGCTATGACTGTGCAATGAGTGATCACCCCGAAATTGACACTTAGAATAGTTGAGATATTTGAGTGTTTTGTTCCCATTTTGTGAGGTGTTCGGATTTGTTTTATTCTAGCATAAGTGATTTATAAACTTATATTTTCCAGGTAATGGGAGATATCTTTTTAAGAATCTATCTAATAAGGTCTACTTGAGGGCAAGTAGAGTTCAAGTGGGGGATATTTGATAACATCAAATAATCCTGAATATTAAGTGTCAGTTTCCCCCGATAATGCTCGTATTTTATATCATTTATCTGGATTTACGCTTGTTTTCTTCTATATTTCACATTCAGGTAAATTACGAGCATTGGAGTTAAAGAGACGCGGATTTGGAGAGTTTATTGAAGATATATGATAGTATGCTCATTTTGAAGATGTTACGGCGTAACTCCTCTCTTACTTAACTGAAGATTACGGCGTAACTCCCTCATAGTATTACGACGTAACTAATTAGGTCAAATGAGGTTCCGCACCGCAACAGGTTACGATGTAACTAATTCCACAATTACGGCGTAACAACGATTTATTGAAGATACGGCGTAACTCTTTCCAGATGTTACGCCGTAACCAGCTTTTCTAGATCAAATTACGAAGAATTGTATGTTACGGCGTAACTCTCAACTTAGGTTACGCCGTAACCATATCTGGCCTATAAATACCGCCCAAATTCCATCATTTCTGATCATCCCATTTCACATACAACATCAGTGAACGTGAGTCAAAGTTAAAGGCAGATCTTGAGGAGCATACGGAGCCATCTCCAAGGGAGAAATCACTCCCCTATGATAAGCATTAGCATTTTATCTTTTATTTACTTTCAATTTATGTATTTCATAATGTTAAACATTGAATCGATTGTTTTAGTTAATATGAGCGGCTAAGTACCTCTGGTGCTAGCCTAGTTATGATTCCTTAATTGTTTTGTTTATGTTTACATTTCTTCCGTATAATTGTTTCTAGTGTATACTTGCATAGTTTGTTGGTAGCTACCCTTGTTTCGGTAGTTTTGAATGGCGGTAGTGGCTAGTTACTTAGGAGATATGACCAATTGCTAAGTAGTTAGACTGAGTGGGAAAGGTAAGAATTGACCAACTGACGACCCTTTTTCGCTTGTGCGATTTGACCAACAGATCACCTACTGTTTGGATGAACTTAAGAAGTTAGGGATGAGTGTTTAAGATGCTAGCACCCGGGAACTCATTGTTACAAATCTTGATTGTAGTGGAACTTAATGACTTGGCTTAGGGGACTAAAAACAACTGGACTTTTGACGGGTCACCTGACATCTTCGGTGGAAGCCTTTACTGATAGGTTAGGACGAACTAACGAAATGCTGTCCTAACTACCTTTACCCCCACTTGAAGCAATTTGAAGTAATTAAACATGAACTTAACTTGATAGTATAAGTAACTAGGTTAGCACACTTCTCCTCTATTGATCACAACCTTTGCCTTTACTTGCTATCTTTTATTTTATTGTTTTAGTAGTTAATCAATCATTTCAGCCTTAAAACCTATTGAAATCTGTGACACCTAGACTTAGTTAAAATACGCACACATAGCTCTTGGGACGACCTCGGTTTTACCGAATACTACACTACACACGACCGGGTACACTGCCCGTTAGTGCTTTAGGGTAGATCATAGGTATAACGAGACTTTATAAATATTAAAACCTGATCAGTAAAACATGCATCATAAAGTTTTTAAAATACTATTTACTTTAAAAATTTTGTAAACTTAGCTCTTGAGAGAGTATAGATCTGTAAGTAATGCAAGTAAAGAAAAAAACTAAAGTAAAGGATAGAAATGACACAACCGATTTATAGTGGTTCCGCTACAAGGACACCTTCCTTGCCCTACTCCACTCTCCGAGTCACCTACTCGAGAGTTCAAGCACTATGTCAACAAACTCCTTTAACTCGGCGGAGAAGCCTTCACAACGTTGCTTACACTTTTTCCAGTACAAAGCTAAATACCGAGTCCTTAACACGGAGGACCAAACCAACACTACCATAACACAACAAGTATGTGAAATATGAAATACAAGATCTTTGCTACAGAAATCTTGTAGAGAAACAAATCAATCAAGGACCCTTGCTTGGATGACTTGTAGAATGCTCGTGATCTCACCTTAGAGAAGGACCTATATGAGAATCACAACAAAAGAAAGAAGAACTACTATCTAGATCAAGTGATCCGAGGTTAGAAGAATGTAAGAATATATGAGAGTTTGTAAGAAGAGGGTGAGTTACAATGAAGAAATGGCTCTCTATTTATAGGCAATTTCTTCACACTCTTGTACACGGATCCCATGGATCCCTTGCCCGAGGGATCCGTCTAGTGTAAATGGAGGGATCCGTGAGATGCTCCTGTTTACCCATGGGTTTTGGGTTATGGGTCATGGGTCATGGACTTTGGACCATGGGTATCTAAGTAGATACAATGTATCTAAAACATGCAATGCATCTAGACAATAGGTTATGGGTTAACTCCATGGGTTATGGATATGCTCCACGGGTATGGGTCATGGGTTGTGGTTTTTACTCATCCTACTAAACTATTACAATAAACAATTTATATTAAGTGACTATATATGTAGATGCTCTACAAAAAATAACATGTATCCATATAATTTACTTATGATAACATTATATTTGTTATCAACAATACACAAAGAGATAGCTAAATATTAATAAACGTTTTTACGGTTTATTTGTATTAACATAAATTTTTAGGAACTCAGGCGAGGCCGGGTGTTCAAATTTTAACGAAAAGCTTGGTCAGATGGAGATGGTTTTAACTGACAAAATAGGGACCATAACTTGCAGCCAAATGAAGTTTAGAAACTGATTGATAGATTGAATCTCTTAAGGCGATAATGTGGATAGGGAGATTGTTGGTGTTGTTTCTCACGGAATTGATTTTGGTTATGATTCTACCGTGGGTTAGTACATAGAGATGGTGTAGATTTCTTCTTATCCAATTAGTGAATAAAATAAGAGTGCAACGAATCTTGGTGAGACTTGTATAAGACCGTTTAATTTTAAAGATGCGAGATTCATGAACATCACATGAATTCATGGATCATATGTCTTGGACATCATGATGTTCCTATGGCTGATGGCTTTATGTCATGCTGGCATCCCAATCACCGATGAATAATTAGGAAGCACACATACCAGGCAAAGTCACTAGAAGAAGTGAATTTCTTGATAGCAACGAAAGAGTTTGGGTTTCAATTTTGTAGAAGAACCTAATCCTAGTTAACGATCGTTCTTAATTTATTTGTTAGTTATTATTATATGGTTTAGTAAGTTAGTATCAATCTTCAATATTTTAGTATACAATTTAATATCCATTTAAGGTATACGAGAAATCAAGAGGTCTCAGAGCTCTTGTCATATATGGGTGGTGTTCAAAATTAGATATCCAAACTTTCGAATTGTTGTCGTATATATAAAAGTTTCCAGAATTTGAGTATTTTAATATCCAGAATTTTGGTGGACTTATATACGAATTATATCCGAAGATACGGATATCCGAATTTTCTAATTTATATCAAATCAAAAATTCGGATATCCAAATACAAATATTTTTATAACATGAAACGTCCATTTTGATGAGTAATTATATTTGTCTATAATATAACATTCATTAGAGATGGGTCTTTTGATCCATAATGATATTTAGAGATGAAATATCACCTACAGAATCACGGTACCTTTACATAATGATATTTAGAGATGGGTCTTTCGATCCATAATGATATTTTTATCTTGGTCTCTTCAGTTCTTAAGGGCAATCGTGTTGTATGGTTATTTGATCATGTGTCCATTGAAGTAGTCAAGTTTATACAAACATTGATGATAAATAATGAACAACACCTTTTTGACGAAATGTATGGGAAATCAGTTGAGGACTGGACTTCAAATTTGAAAGAAGAGCTTCATCTGGTGAAGATGGTTTTAACTCAAAAAGCAGTGAACTTAACTTTGTAACTAGATGGAGTTTAAAAAATGCTTCATGGATGCAATCTCTTATGGCGATAACATGGATGCATATATTGTTGGTGTTGCCTCTCACATAATGGATTTTGGTTACGATTCTACCGCGGGTTAGAACAGAGAGATGGTGCAGATTTCTTCTCATCGAATTACCTAATTAAAGAAGAGTGCATCGAATCTTCGCGAGACTTGTATAAGAGGGTTCATTTTTGAAAATGCCAGATTCACGAACAATACATTGATTTATGAATCAGATGTCTGGGACATCATGATATTCATCAGGATGATGGCTTTATGTCATACTGATATCCCAATGACTAACAAATAATCAGGAAGCAATAAACTCACATACGAGGCAAAGTCACCATAAGAAATGACTTTCTTGATAGTAGAGCAAGAGTTTGGGTTTTGGATGTGTATAAGAACCTAGTCATAGTTAACGACTGTTCTTAAACCACCAATTAGTTATTATTATCGCTTAGTAAGTTAGTATTAATCTTCAATAGTCTGGTATATAGTAAATTTAATATCCATTTAAGGTATAAAATAAATCAAGAGGTCTTAGAGCTCTATGTCATGTATGGATGGTGTTCAAAATTAGATATCCAAACTTTCGAAATTGTTGTATATATCCAAGTGTCCAGAATTTGAGTATTTGAATATTCCAGAATTTTGGAGAACTTAAATACGAGTTATATATGAAGATACGGATATCCAAATTATCTAATTTATATCAAATCAATATTTCAATTATCCGAATACAAATATCTTTTATGACTTGAAACGTCCATTTCGACTAGTAATCATATTTGTCTATAATATCACATCCATTAAAGTGCATTATAATTTCTAGAAATTATAACCCAGTCATAATTCTAATATAACCAATAAGCCAAAGTATGTGAAACTTATGTTTTCGGATTTGTTAAACATGAGTTGATTTATTTAAAAACAAAAGAAATACAGAGTGTGATATTTGAGTGTAAATCAAATTTACAATGCATGGTAAAATGATTACATACATAGTCATGTACAAAAGTAAATTACTTGAAGCAATTAATTGAGTTCTTTATATGTAATTTTTGTAGTGATCCATCTTAAAATAGCAACACAACCATCTATAAGAGAACTGAAATGGAGCCATTTATACACATTTGCATGTTTACGATCATCAAAGCATCACCAATCTAAGTTCGTCCTGCCAGGCTTCTCTAGTAAGTGTTCTGGAGCTATGAGATGAGGGCGAGGATTCTAAATATCCCATATCAGCTTCTCAAATTCTTCTTTGCGACTCGAAGCTTCGAGACACTTAGTTTATATATGGGGTGGTAATCTTTACTTGGTGAGACACGAAGTGGCTAGCAATTCAATGACATCTTAGGCTAAACGAAACAGAATTGACAGAAGAACAGATAAAGTGATTTATGTCTGGTTCTTGATAATGCTTTTGATATGCGTTATCACCTCAACAAGTTGTACAATATATACAAGTCAATAACAACCACCTACAGAATAACGTTTCCTTCGCATAATGATATTTAGGGATGGGTCTTTTGATCCAGATAGACTATTTTTTTTCTTGGTCTCTTCGGTTCTTAAGGTCACTCGTGTTGTATGGTTATGTGATCTTGGTATCTCTATATGTGTCCATTGACGTTGTCAAGGTCATACAAGTATTGATGATAAATAATGACCAACACCTTTTTGAAGATATGTCCAGGAACTCAGTTGAGGCCCGAACTTCAAATTTTAACGAAAAGCTTGGTTAAATTGAGATGGTTTTAACTGATAAAACAAGGACCGTAACTTGCAACCAGATGGAGTTTAGAATATGCTCGACAGATGGAATCTCTTATGGCGATAACGTAGATGGGGAGATTGTTGGTGTTGCCTCTCAAAGAATGGATTTTGGTTACAATTCTACCATAAGTTAGTACATAGAGATGGTGTAGATTTCTTCTCATCCAATTACTGAATTAACAAAGAGTGCAACGAATCTTGGTGAGGCTTGTATAAGAAAGTTCAATTTAAAAGATGTCAGGTTCATGAACAATATATGGCTTCATGGATCATGATGTTCCTTAGGCTGATGGCTTTATGTCATACTAGCATCCCCATCACTGATGAATAATCAGGAAGCAGTAAACTCACAAATGAGGCAAAGTCACTAGAATAAGTGACTTTCTTGATAGCAGTGAAAGAGTTTGGGTTTTAGTTCTGTAGAAGAACCTAGTCCTAGTTAACGATTGTTCTTAAACCACTAATTAGTTTTATAATCACTTAAAAGTTATCATCAATATTTAATTTAGTATACAATAACTTTAATATTCCTTTAATGTATAAGAGAAATCAATAGGTCTTAGAGCTCGTCACGTACGGGTGGAGTTCAGAATTAGATATCTAAACTTTCGAATTGTCCAAATAACTATATTTTTGCATAAAATAAATTTCAGCTCTAATTTTCTCACATGCACCTCTTCTGTGTGTCTGAGTTTTTGTATAAACAACCAAACAAATGAAACGATGTTTCTTGGAATTGATACTGGAAAGCAGGAGTACAACATTCTGTGAACCCCAAAAAAATTTGATAATAAAGAACATGTGTAGAACATGCGATTAGACCAAAAAATTATCCAGGAATTCAGTGGAAACCCATTAAGAAAAATAGTCGGCTCGACGTATGAACAATACTGGCTCGAGTCATGGCTCCACAATACACCCGAGTTCGGCCTACAACCACCCTCCTAGCCAGCGGCTTCACAACAGTAACAGCTCTAAGAGGCTAACATGTTAACATGTAAAAAGTGCCGCCACATCAACCACATCATTTCAACACAAAAACGTTTAACAATAAAAAATTACCCCTTATCATAACACTAAATAACACCACATTTTGGGATCCATATTTTTTTATTTATTTAAACAAACCAAATATTAAATAAAAAAACAAATTACATTTTTATTTAAACAAATAAATAAAAAAATAAAAATGTTATTTACTTTTAAAAGAAAAAAAAGGACTAAATTGCAAAACCACGTGGACTAAAATTGTAAAAACCATTTCATAACATCTTCAAGAATACACCACTTATGCGTTTCGCTCCACACTGAAAACACACACACAAACACTAAAAACA
Source organism: Chrysanthemum lavandulifolium (assembly GCA_022545495.1). Taxonomy (NCBI): domain Eukaryota; kingdom Viridiplantae; phylum Streptophyta; class Magnoliopsida; order Asterales; family Asteraceae; genus Chrysanthemum; species Chrysanthemum lavandulifolium. The sequence continues at coordinate 207,668,513 of CM040238.1, forward strand.
CACACTCAAGCATACACAATCAAAAACACATTTAAATCACCAAAAAAAGAAGAAAAAAGAAAGAAAAACTCATTTCTGCATTTCGTTCCAAATTGCCACAACAACATAAATCACAACAACAGTTGGCACACGTCAAGATACCGATATAACAACGCCGAACGGTAAGAAGCCACCTCAATCTAACGCCATGCTCCACGCTATTATATCTAGAGCTCTAAAGCTCCACTTCAATAAATGTTATATAGTATAATGCGTCAAAAAGTTCAGAACAATATACGTTTCACATTCCATTACTATTTATTGGACGTACTGGTCATCCATCATAAAATGTGATGAGAGATGGTGAGAAAAATGAGAAATGGAACTGATCGGATCTAAACAAACTATAAAATATGACCCAAAATATTAGGGTGTGTTTGTTTGATTAAGATGTTTCGCATCTGAATCTGACTACCACATTTTACTAGTAAGAGGTGGCTATAATGTCTGAATCTGGATAAAAAAAGTGTTGTTTATTTTTTTATAATTGTCTGAATGTTTTTAATTTTTCCTTTTTTAAGTATATATTGAGCTATTGCAAATACGATTAATAAGTAGATAGTATAAACTTGAAACAAAACATTTTAATCATAGATTTAACACAATTATACATCATTAAATAAATTATCTTAATATATATCTAAAATTTAACATAATAAAAACTATTACATAAATCGTCTTAAAATAAAACATAAGGTTAACGCAATGAAACAACAATTAGTAACCTAACAAATACCAAATAATTTAAAACCTAGCTTTGCATAATTTGAAAATGAATGGGTTGAAGGATTTTGAAGATAAATGAGTTAAATGGGTGTTAATAAGAGGTAGTAAGATCTTTTCGCCACCTCTTACCGAGTTAAACATATTAGCTCTTACCATGTCTGACTGGTGATGAAAAAACAAACAAGTAAAACGTCTGCTCACCTCTTACTGGTAAGAGTAAGAGGGCTAGTAAGATTTTTTTTTAAACGAACACACCCTTAGTAATTCTCATTTTACATTTGTCATATATCACCTTTCCCTTTATATATTTTATCTTAAAAACAACGATAAGTATTGTAGATCTGCATGCGTAATCTTTGAAAGTGTAATGATGTTGAGCTTCGATTTTCTTACTTTTCCCATTTTGCTTTACATGCATGTGTAGGTAATCAACTAATCATAGCATGAAAAGCATTAGATATTAGCCCGTTAAAGAAAGATTAAGGAAACGCCTTTATGGATAGTTTTAATTATTAGATGATCTAGTCCAGTGCGAAGATTAGATACATGTTGAGCAAGTCTACATCAACCAATTTTAATTTCCAGAAGATTTAATATCATATCACAAAATAAAAGTAAGATATAAACGATCTTTCTTTATCGGAAAGAAGAGACATCGACGATTTGCCACAAACTGCTTATTAAAATATTTTTTCTTTTTTTGCGCTAGTAATTGCTAAGTAAACATGTCGTATTATTAATAACAATTTTGTAGCATCAATCATTTTCTTTTTTGAAAGGAAAAAAACTTTCTCAACCTAGCTAGCTACACCCGGCCACTACTCTCACACATAATATTTCGAATGTGACTTGAACCACGACTTGTTAGTTGATATGATAATACTATATAAAAATAAAACTTGTGGTATCAATAATATTATTTGATTGATATTTACTTGTGATCGAAGGGATTTTAATTAGGTAAATAGGCCAAACACATTGATAATAACAGGGAACGAATAAATCATACACGAACACACGAGATTTTAACATGGTCGTTCTAATCATCCATAGGTAAGAAGGTAATTGTTGTATGAAAACTGTTACACTTTTTGCAGGGACTTGCCGGGTATTCACGCGTTGTGACGGCGGTTATCTTGTAAGTAAATATATTTTCAAGAAATATTACACGAAAATTTGTTACAGTATAATATTGAAATATAACAACAAAAGTATTATTATACAAACATGTATTAATATGATGCTCGTGCATTGCGACGACAAAATCAAGAAGTTTAAGAGCATGACCACATGATAACTGATAATTTTATTAACAATGGTTGAATACTTTATAACAAGGTTATAAATAGCGCGAGATGTGGCGTGACGGCATGACCAAACCTCACGTCTTAGCGGACAAGGCAAAGCTTTTGCGTTTTTACTATCATGCATTTATAGTAAAAGAATTCAAATATAAGATATCATGTATCATACACAATAAAAAATTTATTAAAAAAATATAAAAATTGCAAATATCATTTATCATTCAATTAATTGTATTAAAATATGTTTGTATTTAGAAACATGAATTAAAAGGGTAGTTATGGTTTTACACTTTTTTTTTTTTTTTTTTTTTTTTTTTTTTTTGTTAAAACATGATTTAAAAATGTTTTAAAATATTGTAACTAATGTTACTATGTTGTAACTAAACAATTCCATAACACATAAGTATGTTGGCTGATAAATTTAACACCTTCTTATTTAGCAAGTTTCAATTTTTTAATAATATAGTATACATAATTTCTTAAGAATGTATGTAACTTGTCATCTTTTAATTCACGTATAGCTTCTTTTTATGCTATTATATACCTGAAACTTTTGCTTTCGAATTTTGTGTGTATTTTGTTACTGTAAAATGATCATTTCACTTTTCGCTGTTAATAGAGTGATTACAAAATATAAAGGTAAAATGGTCAATTTATATGAGCAAATACACACATAGGTCCAAATTCAAAAGTTTGGAGGTGAAAAAAAAGACCTATACAAACTTAGAAAAAAACGACGAGTTAAATACATTTTCATGTAATTATCCTTAATTATTATTACAATCAAGTTATAATAATAAATTAACATTAAATAAGAAAAAAAATACATATAGAATGAGGTAGAAAAATAAGATAGACTATAATTAATGATAATTAAAAGAAAGCAGTAAAAGGTCGAGTCAATTCCCACTTTCATTTTTGTGCTCTGTCTCACTTTAAAATATGATATCTTTTTTATATCAACTACATTTTGGACATTTTATAGCTCGTTGTTGAACTCTCATATAATAATAATACATTAGCATATACATATATTAAAAAGGTGTCCAAATTTTGAAAAAAATTCACATTGACAAAACAATTTTTCCAACAATCGTGTTCATTGTATATTGAATGATGACGATGTTGCAATAATGAAGCTCTATCGATCTAAATATTTACTCTCTAACTCTCACCAGTTTCATATATATTGCATCAAATTCGTATATTGGACTAGGACTCTAAACAAAATACTTTGTTATAACTAAAATAAGTTCATATATAAACAGGTCCATACCTATTGGACGGGGTCCTAAGCAGATAATTTCTATTAACTATACATGTCGTGTTGCTCTATGCATGTTAGCCCAATGCTTACTTCGCCTACTTAATTATCCTTTCAAAATCCATCCTCTTGCCTTCTTTCGATTTTTTGAGTCATATCCACAGTTTCATACTTGACGGTTTCATGTTACATTCGAACTAGCTCAAATGCTGCTAGGAAGTGTGGAGCGCATGCTAGTATAAATTCATCGGATTCTGACCACCACGAATAGTGATAATTACTTTGCTAACATCAACGAGAACGCACATTTACTTTTAGTTGATTGCTTTCAGAAGCATGAACGACTGATAATTGGATTCTCGTAAGGGCAATATCATTAGCTACTAGCAAGTAACTAGATAACTTTTTTTATGTTCAAAATAAGCAAGTAAATATATAAAGAACACAAGAAGGTGTTTGTTTTATATTCTATCCGTCCCAAATTTACTATCTTTGTTTGTAAATAAGTATCTATTTCCAAATTATAACCAATGAAAACATTTAAGAGAAGAGTACTAAAGTTGATACTTATTTAGGGAATAGTATATATAAATATCAAATTAGGTGATTGTATTTCCATACTACTTTTGAAAATTAAACCAATTTAGAAAAGCTAATATCTTACTCAAAACCTTAATGCTTTCATGTTCTCACCTTCACCTTCGCTTTATTTGTGTGACCGTTTCCTGAAAGGAATTCATTTTGGTCAATGATATGAAACGAATGATTGAAAGCGTCGTAATGATGTTTCTAATTATTACAAGCATGTTCAATAGTTAATCTATAAAAAAACCTCCACTTAGATTGAAACGAATGATGTTTCTAATCATAAGCCCATGGTTTTTATAATGAACAACTTTTTCAGATACATGTATATTTGTGATTTGGGCTATTCTTAGATTTAGTTTTTTTTTTCTTTTTTTTCTTTTTTTTTTTTGAACTATATTCTTAGATTTAGTTACTCTGTCATTAATTGATTTTTATTATTATATTTTATTTTTGAACGGCATATTTCAAACTAGTAAGAAGATAGAAAAGAACAATTACACAAGGGAAAATGAATTACATTCTAATACGGGAGAGAAAAAAAAAAAAGAAAAAAAGATTCAAATTCTAATACGGCAATCCAATGTTTTTGTGTCACTTGATTTAAACCGTCTCCACCTTTAATTTGGTTACAACTTTTAATGTGTAGCAGAAACACGTGAAACTACTTACCATTTTGGTAACTTAAGTCGCTCTTTCTAAACAATACTGACACCTTTTTCGTGTCACTAATGACAAGATGATACTTCGTTCACAACCAGGGTATACTAAATAATCTGACAGAGCCGTAAAAACTGTAAATTTATGTTAGAAAATGAAGATAATCCTCATAATCAAGCGTAAAATGCAATCAAAGATTAGTTTAATCTGCATTAACACATTGGGTAGTCTTTTTACACAAAAATTCATAATGAATTTTAGATGTGTGCTCTTCAACCCAAAGTTTAGCTTTCCGTCAAGCTGAGACAAAAGTTCTAAACAATCATGGAAAGTTTAATTGTGATTTGCTGATTTTTTTGGCTAACCATGTCCACGATGAAGAATCAAGAAAGGCAACTAGCAAGATACATACACAAGGATAATACAATTGGTTGTGCTTTTGTAAATAGTTAGGTCATAGATAAATGTAATTATCAGGTATTCAGGTGTGATTATATACAGTATATCTTTCATTAAATTTGACGAATGTCGTGATGCCTCTTACAAAGAAGGGCAAATCGCATAAAAAGGTACTCATCTTATGTTCAATTTCAATTAAAGGTACTATTTTTTTTTTTCTCAATTTAAGGTACCCGACTTTTTTTTTGGGTCGATTTAGGTTTTTTTCTAACTTCCGTTAACCATTTCGTTAGTAAATTACATGTTCGGTCCTTGAGTTTGTATAGGCATTTCATGTTTGGTCTATTTTCGTCCGCTTTCATACGCTTTCATACGTTTCGCCGTTTTACGTTTTAAAAATCGTTTTTGCGTTTTACACGTTGTTCGTTTTGCACATTTCGCTCGCTTTTGCACGTTTATGTATGTTTTACATTTTTGTCCGCTTTACACGCCGTCCGATTTTGACGTCGTCCGTTTTGCATGTAAAATGCATGTAAATGTAAAACACACGAAAACGCAAAAGCGTAAAATGTACGTAATATGTAAAACAGATAAAACGCAAAACGAATGTAAACGCATAAAAACGAAGAAAACATGCAAAACGGAAGAAAACGCAAAAACGACGAAAACGATAAAACATACAAAACGTAAACAGACAAAACGTAAAAAATGATGTAAACGTGCAAAACACGGATTTAAACGTAAAACGAGAAAACGTGCAAAACGGACGAAAACATTTAAAACCTATGATGTCATGTAAACGGACAAAACGTGCAAAAACAGACGAAAATGTGTAAAACGGACGAAACGTGCAAAACGGATCAAACGCAAAACGGACGAAAACGTAAAACGGAAGAAAACGTGAAAACGTGCAAAACGGACGAAACCATGTAAAACAAACTAAACGTAAAACGGACGAAAACTTGTAAAAGCAGATAAACGTGCAAAAAGATTTAAAACGTGCAAAAACGGATGAAAACGTGCAAAATCGTGCAAAAACAGATGAAAACGTGCAAAAACGTGCAAAAACGGACGAAAACTTGTAAAAACGGACGAAAACGTATGGAAGCGTATGAAAATGGACGAAAATAGACCAAACATGAAATGCCAATACAAACCCAAGGACCAAACATGTAATTTACTAACGAAATAGTTAACGGAAGTTAGAAAAAAACCTAAATCGGCCCAAAAAAAGTCTGCACCTTAAATTGAGAAAAAAAAAGAATAGTACATTTAATTGAAATTGGACATAAGATGAGTACCTTTAATTGAATGGTGCTTGTTCTTAGGCATGTCAACAAGAAAGGTGGTGGTCTTTTCTTTCATTCTTTGGTAACAAATGGCACTTGTTTGCTGCAAATGATCATAAGTCGTAAATGAGATTCTTTGGTAGCTGAAATATCTTCGTTTTATTTTTTATTTATTATTATTATTTTTAAGGGTTATCCCGATAAATGTATTACTCCAAAAAAGCGTTTGAGTACAAAGGATGTGAGTAAAATCTCACATATCAGCTTGTTACATAAGCGGTAAATCTACAATAACAAGACACTTCTAACCTCACAAAAAAAGACTACCCACTAGAATACATTTGACTCAACAACCAAATATAAACTAACGTATATATTTATGACGAATCTTTATATAAAATGCATCACAAAATGCCAATTGAGCTTCAGAAAGCTCCTCGTGCTCTTCATCATCATAAGGATCGTCATAATAGGGATCGTCATCGTAACTCTCCTTCCAACACTTATATGCACTTCCTCACACTTCCGCTTCCACCTCCTCCCTTTAAGGAACTAGCAACCGTAGGTTTCTTAGATGCCAAAAAACTAGCCGTTACATTAGCATCTTCAATCACCTCACAGTCAATTTAGCTTCCTTATTGCGACCTATATTCAAATCAGCCCCATTATTATGCGAACTACCTATACCATTAGGATTATTACCTACGTCATTTGCAGCCATATTAAGAGCAGCAAACGGATTCAGGGTCACAATATTTTCCCCGCTGGAACTAGCAACTTTTGAGATCTTAGTCCTACCAACATTGGCAGTGTCCGACTTCTTCGACACAACTTTGTAAACTTGTTTCTTTGGCTTAGTAGGGCTGAATTTGGGCCCTTTACCAACTTCAATGCCACAAATTCCTTTCTAAAAGGAGCTTGAAAACCATCATTATTCTTGACTTTTTGCTTTTTTAAATCAATAATTACACATTTAGGACATAGGTTTTCATCATGACCAAACACTATACAAACACCATACCTCGGTGGTTTCCACTCATACTCCACACGAACAGTATGCAACACTTCCCTTTTACACTCCCAACGCGGAACAATAATGACCATCTTGTCCTTGAGATCCTGATAAGCTTAATGTCAATCAAGGCATGAGCATAATCAAAATGACCCACCATTTACTCACATTGGAGCTTCTATTGTTCCACTCGACGGATTTTAGTTTGCATACACATAGCACTTGTGTACGCATCGAGCATGATAGGAGTACCTAGATTAGTAACCATGGCACTCAACCCGTCTTTAGTAAATACAACAATATGTATATCATGAAGTTTAACCCAAACAAGAATAGAACCTAAATTCTCTTTTACCAAACTTGTCATAGGAGACCACTTCTTCAAAATAATGAGAACTGAGCGAATAAAACAAGGTCCATTCTCAAGCACACCATTCAATCCATCAACTGATGAAAAATTTAAGAAAAACCGCCCATCTGAGTTCATCATAGCACGGACTAAATCATACTTCTTCTAGGCATTCTTAACGTAATTCTCCACAACGGGAAATGCAACTCAATTACCAATAAAATACATGAATAAAGCTGTTTTCAAACCTAGAATTAGCACCAAGACTCAACACAAAGGAATTTGTACCTTAGCCTTTTCGTTAAGATGTTTACCCCTATCAAGCGTGCGAAAATTAGCCTTTCAAATAGTAGTACTAGCACCAACCTTACTTGCAAATGAAGAGGCATCAGGAACCGGCTCTTCTACCCCTCTTAGACCCTTATTAACCTCCAAAGGTACCACCTTAGGCATTTCATAATTTAGCACATTAATTGGTTTGATCCATAAGCGAGACACGATCATATGTGCGTTTCAGTGTGCTCGCACTAGTAGGGCTTTTAGCATTGTCACTTCCACCTGGACTTGGGACATTATCAGCAATAGGTATTAGTGGTAACCATACTCATCCACAAATACAAGTTTTCCCATCCAGTAAGTGCTTTTCGAAATCATGAATTTTTCAACAAGGCCTTTGTTACCTACAACTTCCGAAGCCCTTAAACTTGTTCTCACTCCACCATTGTTCCCACCTTTTTTATCCCTCTCTCGTAACTCCCAACATGATCAACAACTACTTAGTTGAGCCTCAAAACATCCAGAATTAATGACAGAAATCAGGTTCAGATTGAACAATACGCTCCACAAACCCTAAAAGCGATTAGGGTTTATCCAACGTACCTAACAACCCAAAATAAAGAAAAATGTTGATTAGGGTGTCATAAGATCGCATATATAATAAGAATACTAGCACAATTATATCACATAAATATAATCTATATAACAAAACCCTTAAAACCAAAAACAGCCCTAACTCGATCAAAGAATGAAACGATCACGGTAGTTTGGCTCTTAGAATGATGTAATCGAACAGTTAAGTGTAATAGAATAGCACGTTTGATGATTTAATGGAAAAGGAACGAATTTAGGATCAGTTGAGAAAAGATCTCCAAAAATCGCCAAATAGAGAGAACAGTTAGGGTTGCCTACCAAAGTGTTCATTTAAAATCGTCAAAGTATCTTCATTTTTTGACAAGTTAACATTAATATTCCAAAGATAAATGATAAAAATGTGAGTCCAAGTAGATCTCGTTATGTCATAAAGTTGATTACACAGTTTTCGTCATTATACAACTGAGATATATTGAATGTCGTGATAGAGTAGTCGTTCCTTCAACAACTTATTACCAGAGTCTAGGTATAACGAGGTCACCACGTAATTGCTATGTTGCACGACTTGCTTCAGTCCGGTTTTCATTTTCATTTTTCAAGAAAGATTAGGTTTGTTTGGTTGAGTTGTCCATGTATTGCTCACATTTTTCACAGATAGATCGTGTTGTTCTTGATAACCAGGTAGACACCTTTTTAATGACATGAAATCTAGTATTAATTTTACATTTTTACTTACTGAAGGAAGTGGGATGTATGCAAATTTTAGCTAAGACAAAGAAAGACTTTGTTTACGGTTGGTTTATCGGGCGATTAAATTTGCTATATTTTTTATTTTAGCACGCAGCTTTAGTTGAAAGATATTTCACAACTGAGTCGACAGTGCCGCATAAGAAACCGGCTTCACATTAGATACATTTGTAGTAGACAGTTTCAGAACACTTTGAGTGTTTGTAGGAGAATCATTCCGAGCAGAATGATTTGAAGAATCCATCTTCGCATTCTTATACTCAGCACCATGCATTGCTTCCTCAAAACTCTGACAAGCATTCAAGACTACCTGAGCAGTACCACTAGGATGCCTAGTTTTCACATGAGAAGAATTAAATTGATTACTGGTTTCATCATCAGTGTTATCAAGAGAAGCCAAATTCACTATTGTTTTAGCCACACGAGAATCCAAAACAACTCGTGGTATCTCAAAACATCGGTCAGCAGCAGGATAGGAGCGTGAAACCGGCTTCACGTATTCAAAACCTGTCTCCGTTGAATCAATGTTGAACACCAAAACTATCATCAGGTTTGCCAACAGATTTAGACTCTTTAGTAGCACTATGTTTGTTAAGAAACCCTTTATCCATCTCTTAGAACCCACATACAGTAGAACAACCACGGACAATCGCAAAAAATAAAACCCTAACTGAGAAGTTAGGGTTTTAACGACGACAATTGTAACACCCCAACCCGACAAGGGTAAAGATATCACAAGCACAGTTTCATATCAGAACCTTCAGTACTATACAATAGCAGAAGCCTTTACAAAAGAAGATATAAATAACTTAATAATCAAAATAAATCTAAGATCCCTATTCAAAATCTTGCTCTCGTCTCTACTCTCAACCCAGATCAGCTATCCCATAAGCTCATCTTGAATGCTTAATACCTGTCGCAGGAAAAGAAAATGCGGCTGAGCTTACAAAGCTCAGTGAACATATATAACGAAACAAAAGCTAAAAAAAACAAATATACAAATAACGAAATCACAACGAAATGAGAATACTGAATCACTGAGGATTCTGCGGAAGCACAATTATACATAAATCAAGGAGAAACACATATCAGCTAAAAACGCCTCATAGCACATTAATGACACAACGCAAACACATCAGAGTAACCAGACACTTAACATATCAAGAAATAGATTACATATAAACCAAACGAAAAGTCTAAGGGCTAACGGAAACAATTACCAGAAAATAAACATGGCATTCATACAATTCAATTAATCTACATTTAACACACTTAATTCAATATTGTAGCAGCGGAAATAGCAGTCAAATCATGGCAGACACACACATACAGATAGAAAACATAAGAGACGAGCTATAACTAAATAGACAAAGACATAACATAGCCATTAGCAATTATCGAGCAGATATCATAAGCTAAACCGGTTCCGGATCGAATCTTAACATCGCAGAGTTTTAACATGGCAGTCACATATGCAGACATGATAACTAACCGATAGGCAAGGTTTATAAAATTAATCGAACCATCATACATACTAAACTTTCAAAACACTCAATTGTACACTAGCACATTCATCTCGCAGATCAACGCATTCACATAACGATAAACTAACATAATATCAGATATACGAATCATGTTTAGACATATTAATCCTATCCTAGCATGGCAACTAGTAATCACTTAAACATGTACGTCGTGAGCACATTCACTAACATATCGTAAACCTAATACATAATATAAACACTCGGAAATACCGAATCATAACAGAATACTTAACACATACATAACAGATAAGGGTTTAGTTAACTACCTCGAGCCCGTAACATATCATAACGAAACATCATACTTATACGTAAATAATCTCGTAAAATAATTTGGAGTAGCTAGCTCCTGAATTTTGTGAAGACGCGACACACACGACATCATTCACCGAAAAATCACATCGGATAATGATTAGATCTATCATGCATCCATACGCCCCAACAGACAGATAGTGGCCATACTATCAATAAACAGATAACGGAAAGGGACGTGGCAGAACATCACTCTACTGCCCTAGAGTCATGTCAGAGGTGCATCACTGACACGGACATGGAACCCCCATGACTAGTGAAATATTTGGCTCGGGTGTCAAACTAACTTAGGTCAAACAGATTGTCATAAATGACACAGATCAAAATCAAACACAAAGTTCAACAGATAACATACTAGATAACTCATATCATAAGGTTCATATTCAAATATTCAGAGGTCAGAAATTCATATCACAGTCACAAATCATACATTCATAATTAGAAGTTCATAATTAAACATAGTAGGGTTCAACAAATGTGCATATCAGAGTCTTCCTAACATAAAGTTCAAATCAAATATTGCATGGCTCAATAGAACTGAAGTTCAGATAAGCAGCAGATCAAACAATCGAAAATGGTTCATAGCAATGGCATCGGAACCCTCATAAGTAAAATAGGAAAGCTAACGAAAAGAACGTCATAAGGAACCTTATTGAAAAGGTCGAATATCTGCACCTTAAAGCAAATGAGAGAAAAGCAAACGAATGAGTGAATCACGAAGATATAACGTCGCGTCTCCTTCAACGAATCTACACGGATTATGATTTATTTAATACTTATTAGCATTGTTAAATTTACTTATTAGCATCGTTAAAGTTATAACGGATTAATCTCATTAATATTCTTGGGGTTATCAAGATATTCTCATTTTTAGTGACGGACGGAATCCCAACATTTTAGAGTAATAATCATTCATTAACCAAACTTATGGGTTACAAATAGTAAATGATAAACTTAAAAATTTAATATGACAAACATCTTATTTGAGGACTTATATGATCATCATTCAAAGTATAGGGTTTACAAATGTCAAGAACGGATTTTAGGACTCTCTTTCAAAATAGTTTACACAAGCCTTTATCCCTTACATGATTAACCACGACTCACATGTAACCTTTGTTCGAACGCAACCTAAATGAGACCATGCATACAATACTTTCAATTCATTACACTTAGTTCCTTACATAAAATCATAACTCACGCATGTTTACATCACGCTTAGTACTAGCTCATTATACTCTTAATCAATAGTTATTAATGATTCCAAGACTTACCATTCTCACATGAAATAACGAATTTACACACTTAGCTTTTAACCCTAATCGACCTCCTATTTATGTTCTAGGGTTTTTCCCATACTTTTAATGTAACACCCCGACCCGACAAGGGTAAAGATATCACAATACGGTTTCATATCAGAACTTTAAATACTATACAATAGCGGAAACCTTTACAAAACTTACAAAAGATAATATAAATAACTTATATTCAATATAAATCTAAGATCTCTATGGTCAAATCTTGCTCGCTCTCTACTCTCAAACCCGCATCGCCTATCCCATAAGCTCATCTTGAATGCTAAATACCGCAGAAAAGAAAAGGCGGTGAGCTTACAAAGCCCAAAGGAATGTAAATAATGAAACAAAAGCTAAAATAAAACAAATATACGAATAACGAAAATAAAATGAAATAATGACGAAGGATCTTTTAGGATTCATGAAACACAAAATATATGTAAATCCAAACAACCGCATAACAGTTTAGACATCACATAACACATTAAGGACACAAACACAAACACATCGAACAACCAAACACATAGCATACCAAAATAACAGACACGATAAGCCAAACAGAAAGTCTAAAAGCTAACGGAAACACTTTCTAGTAATAAACATGGCATTCATACAAATCAATTAATCAACATTTAATACACTTAATGCAATAATGAAGCAATGAATTATCGACAAATCATAATGTATATAATAGCTAAACCAGTTCTCATATCAAATCCTAACCTTAGCAGTAGTTTAACATGGCAAGTCACATATACGCATGATAATTAACCTTCAAAACACTAAATTACACACTAGCACATTCATCTCACGATCAACACACCACGTAACGATAACAAATCATAATATCGATATACGAATCATGTTTAACATATTAGTCTTATCCTAGCATGGCAACTAATAATCACTTAAACAAATACGTCATAAACACATTTACTAACATATCATATCGTAAATATCTTTCTTCTTCAAAAGGTAACATCGAAAATAAATGGAGTAGCTAGCTCCCGATTTTGTGAAGACGCGTATTACCTACGACATCATTCACCGGATAACATATCGGATAATGTGATCGATCTAGGATGCATCCATACGCCCTTCCTACATATTCAAAAATATGCTTCACCATCCGAGACGTGGTAACATCACTCATCGCCCTAGAGTCATATCGAGGTGCATCATCGATACGGACATGGAACCCCATGACTAGTTAAATATTTGGTTATTATCAACCAACTTAAGTTAAACAGATTTTCGGATATGGCACGGATCATAGTTACACAAGGTCACAGAATCATATCAGATAGTTCAAAATCAAAAGGTTCATACTCAGATAGTCAGAAATCATAAGTTCATATCATAGTGGCATATCATGTATTCATAAACAGAAGTTCATCACCAGAGATTCATAATTAACCATAGAAAAGTTCAACAATTGCATATCAAAGTCTTCCTAACATAAGTTCACATCAGATATTTCATAGTTCACTAGAACACAAGTTCAGATAAGTAACAGATCAAACATTCAGAAAAGGGTTCATAGCAATGGCATTGGGAATCCTAATAAGCATGATAGGAAAGCGAACGGAAAGAACATCATACAGAACCTTTACTGAAAAGGTCAGAATATCTGTACGATAACACAAGTGTCTTAAAGTAAGACAGAATATCCGTACCTTAAAGCAAATGGGAGAAAAGCAAACGAATGAACGAATACGAAGATGTAACGTCGCGTATCTTCCAACGAATCTACAGGGATTATGATTTATTTAATACTTATTAGTATCACTAATGTCATAACGGATTAATCTCATTAATACTTTTAGAGTTGTCAGATTATTCTCCTTTTTAGTGACGGACGAAATTCCAATATTTTAGAGTATTAATCATTTCTTAGCCAAACTTATGGGTTTAATATGATGATTTTCTTATTTGAGGACTTATATCATCATCATTCATAGTATAGGGTTTACAAATGTAAATAACGGATTTTAAGATTCTCTTTCAAAATAGTTTACACAACTTCTATAACTTACATGAAATAACGAAATTACACACTTAGCTTTTAACCCTAATCCACTTCCTATTTATGTTCTAGGGTTTCCATACTTTTAATATTACTTATTACGCATTTAATTTACATGTTACCTCTTTTAATGATTTCCATTTTGACCTAGAACGTACATGAAAACAAACCCAAGTTACCTCAAAACTCATGCATGTCCTTACGTAATTCATTTACACATGTTGACCCATAATTACCCAAAATTACATGTTGCACCTTTAACATCTCTAATTATACGATCTAACCTTCCATTATCAGATTTTACACTTTTAGCCCAAGGTTTTAGAATTTACAAAACATACCCCTTTAAGTTAAATACAATTCGAATGGCCCTCTAAATATCCAAAATTACACGTTTAACCCCCATACTTATTTTTATGCGTTTAGTACCTTTATTTTACTGTTCACAAAAATAACCTTTAAGTTTCAATATTTACAAAACCAACCCAAACCTTTTATGTAAAAACCGAATAATGTACAATTCAAGTACAAACCCTAAACCTAAGTGTAACCCATCATTAGCTCATCATTAATACTTCATTTATTACCCTTAATGATAACAAGAAAACCCTAGTTTTTATAAACCCTAATCGTCCCCTTTTAAATACTTTCCTTTTTCATACGCGATCTAGTAATAAAACCCCAAACAATTCACACAAGCTTCGAATTCACAAACATGTATTTTATTTAGGTCTTATAACATGTAAGAGCTTCTGGAAAAATCAATTCATGGTATTAAAAATTATTATATGCCCATTCGTTATTTTTATACGATTTTAGGGTTTTAGTTCCAATTAATTCTATACGACTTATTAAGCATGCATGGCTAATTTTTATGTGTTCCATATGACTTATAGGACTGAAATCAATATTAGGAACTTACCCTTGATGAGCTTGGATCGTTAGAACAAAAGAAGCACAAAAACCTCACTTGCCGAAACCCTAATCAACCTAAACACTACCCATGCTTAAACCAGCAGCTTTGAAACTCGAACACTATTTTTCCCACCTTCTTTACCTTCAAACTTGTCCAATAAAAATGGTTTCAAGCTCTGGAAACTGGAAATCGAATTATTTAGGGTTTTGGGGTCGGTTTGGGAATAATCGGCAATTAGGGATTATTAAGAACCGAATAATGTATTTATGTAGGCTTTACTATTTTTCTTGTGGGCTTTATAATGTATTGGACTTAAAATAAATGGACTCTAACTAATATAAATTATATTGGGCTTTTATTAGTTTTATTCTTTTATAAAAGTTAATAATTATATTCGGCCTTATTTATAAAATATAAAAACTGATTTTATAAAATCATAAACTATAAAATTAGCTTTTCAAAGTAATTAAAATTTATTTGGATCATATGTGGTATTTCTTATAAATTTTCTGAATTTACATAGCTCATTTGGTATTCTTTAAATTAGTTATTCATACTTTTTTTTTAGTGTAGGGGTATTTTGGTCTTTTTGTGAATTTTAGAAATTCGGGTATTACAATTCTTCCCCTCTAAAAGAAAATTTCGTCCTCAAAATTGGACAAGACGGAACAGAATAGAAAACGAATCGGATTTCAGAATTTTTAGGAATATAACGAACGTAAATCTTATATCGGAACAAATGAATTTCTTATCAGAATATTCAAACTCAAACTTATTCAGAAATCATATCAATAGTCGATTACTTATATTAGATAATTATATACTTATCAGAATAATGGTGGAGAACAGATGAGACTCAGAAAGTCAAACGACAAATTCTAACTTATTCAGATATCAAATGATGAGGACATCAAATGCATAGACGGAAATAAATCCTATCGGCCTCAATAGTCGCAGAAATAGGTGGAGACATATAGGCTTAAGGAGGTCACAGCAATCTATAGGTTCGTACAGATCATAACAACTTCGAATTCCAAACGTACAAAACTTATACGTAACAAATATCGACGAAATCTCACAAACAGGTACGGAATTCAAACGAACATGAGAAGCACCAAATAACAGATACAAGTTAAAGTCTAAACACACAACAATCAAAGGCATTTCCCAGACGTCGTATACTTTCAATAAGTTCAGATTATGTGATCTCGGTATTATTACGTTGATCAGGCGTCATAATACTTGCATCACATAACAAGTTCTTATTGTCATTATATTCGGTCTCGGGTCATGACAAAACACATAACTAATATCATAACAAAGCATACCACATACAGATAATACACAGATAGCAAGTAACATATAATAACAAACTAGATACACATGAGTATACCATCATGATGGCCATACTTCATCCAAGCGATAAGTAGCCAACAACACTAAGAGAAATAGATAGCAGACGAAACTTATGAGGACTAACGGAAACTTAACGAATCTAACAGAAAGAATCAGCAGACAGGAACTATACCTCCAAAATTGTTTTATTCCCATTTGTCAAACAAAATTTGCAAAATCATCATAAGATGAACTTCCAAAACAAAACCTAACAATCCCAGATTCAAACGTCAAAATGAAAACAGAAGATCCTAACTCAAAATCAAATGTCAGAAAATTTTCATAAAGATGGTAACAAATCGTAAACGAAACTCCTATTCTTGTGTCGGATTGAACCTACTAGTAGCAGACTCCAAACCGAATCCACCTCGTATTCTCTTCTTCCTCTTCCTCTTCGTCTTCCTCGCCTTCGCGCTTATCCATCCGTTCTTGTTTCCTTCATCTTTGTGGTGGTAGCGACTAGCAAAGCCACCTTTACGCTTCCTCTCTTCCTCCTCCGGCACACGATCCACAAAGGCATACATATCGCGACTCTCAGCTCGTCCTACTCCTTCATCCTCAACGAACTTAGGACACCTACCAGGATATCTAGTAGTGAAACCTTCGTTGTCAACAACTTTAGTTTCATATTCTTCCACCACCTCTCCATCAATGGTCCTCAAGGTCAGCTTCTCCTCGATGGTGCATGGCCACATATAGGCCGGAACTTTAATCCTCTTATTAGTCCGCTTCACTTTACCATACCTCGTGCAGCCCTTAGCAATGATAACGGCCCACTTCATCTTCTCCTTATGTTGCCTAGCCGGTCCTTGATTACTCCTATCGGATGAACTAGGCGACGGGAATAACCATCTAGAAGAAATACCAACTATCGGAAAACTTAAATACGATAGTACGCAAAGAAGCAGCAGAAGGAAAATCCTAAATCTACCCACTTCTCACGGTCATAGCCTAAGCTCTAAGGGTCCTAAAACCTAGAGCTCGATACCATAAATTGTAACACCCCGACCCGACAAGGGTAAAGATATCACTGTCTGGTTTCATATCGAACTTTAAATACTATACAATAGCGAAACCTTTACAAAAACTTACAAAAGATAATATAAATAACTTATATTCAAAATAAATCTAAGATCTCTATGGTCAAATCTTGCTCTCGTCTCTACTCTCAAACCCGCATCGCCTATCCCATAAGCTCATCTTGAATGCTAAATACCGCCGCAGAAAAGAAAGTACTAACGAGCTTACAAAGCCCGGTGAATGATATAATGAAACAAAAGCTAAAATAAAACAAATATACTGAATAACGAAAATAAAATGAAATAATGACGAAGGATCTTTTAGGATTCTGCGGAAACACAAAATATACAGAAATCCAAACAACCGCATAACAGTTTAGACATCACATAACACATTAAGGACACTAACACAAACACATCAGAACAACCAAACACATAGCATACCAAAATAACAGATTACGTATAAGCCAAACAGAAAGTCTAAAAGCTAACGGAAACACTTTCTAGTAATAAACATGGCATTCATACAAATCAATTAATCAACATTTAATACACTTAATGCAATAATGAAGCAGCGGAATTATCAGACAAATCATAACAGACATAATAGCTAAACCAGTTCTCATATCAAATCCTAACCTTAGCAGAGTTTAACATGGCAAGTCACATATACAGACAGATAATTAACCTTCAAAACACTAAATTACACACTAGCACATTCATCTCACAGATCAACACAGTCACGTAACGATAACAAATCATAATATCAGATATACGAATCATGTTTAACATATTAGTCTTATCCTAGCATGGCAACTAATAATCACTTAAACAAATACGTCATAAACACATTTACTAACATATCATATCAGAAATATCTTTCTTCTTCAAAAGGTAACATCAGAAAATAAATGGAGTAGCTAGCTCCCAGATTTTGTGAAGACGCGTATTGCACACGACATCATTCACCAGATAACATATCGGATAACGAGATCGGATCTAGGATGCATCCATCGCCCCTTCCTACATATTCAAAAATATGCTTCACCATCCGAGACGTGGTAACATCACTCTCGCCCTAGAGTCATATCGAGGTGCATCATCGATACGGACATGGAACCCCATGACTAGTTAAATATTTGGTTATTATCAACCAACTTAAGTCAAACAGATTTTCAGATATGGCACAGATCATAGTTACACACAAGGTCACAGAATCATATCAGATAGTTCAAAATCAAAAGGTTCATACTCAGATAGTCAGAAATCATAAGTTCATATCATAGTGGCATATCATGTATTCATAAACAGAAGTTCATCACCAGAGATTCATAATTAACCATAGCAAAGTTCAACAATTGCATATCAAAGTCTTCCTAACATAAGTTCACATCAGATATTTCATAGTTCACTAGAACACAAGTTCAGATAAGTAACAGATCAAACATTCAGAAAAGGGTTCATAGCAATGGCATTGGGAATCCTAATAAGCATGATAGGAAAGCGAACGGAAGAACATCATACGTAACCTTTCTTGAAAAGGTCGAATATCTCATGCGATAACACAAGTGTCTTAAAGTAAGGCGGAATATCCGCACCTTAAAGCAAATGGGAGAAAAGCAAACGAATGAACGAATACGAAGATGTAACGTCGCGTCTCTTCCAACGAATCTACAGGGATTATGATTTATTTAATACTTATTAGTATCACTAATGTCATAACGGATTAATCTCATTAATACTTTTAGAGTTGTCAGATTATTCTCCTTTTTAGTGACGGACGAAATTCCAATATTTTAGAGTATTAATCATTTCTTAGCCAAACTTATGGGTTTAATATGATAATTTTCTTATTTGAGGACTTATATCATCATCATTCATAGTATAGGGTTTACAAATGTAAATAACGGATTTTAAGATTCTCTTTCAAAATAGTTTACACAACTTCTATAACTTACATGAAATAACGAAATTACACACTTAGCTTTTAACCCTAATCCACTTCCTATTTATGTTCTAGGGTTTCCATACTTTTAATATTACTTATTACGCATTTAATTTACATATTACCTCTTTAATGATTTCCATTTTGACCTAGAACGTACATGAAAACAAACCCAAGTTACCTCAAAACTCATGCATGTCCTTACGTAATTCATTTACACATGTTGACCTATAATTACCCAAAATTACATGTTGCACCTTTAACATCTCTAATTATACGATCTAACCTTCCATTATCAGATTTTACACTTTTAGCCCAAGGTTTTAGAATTTACAAAACATACCCCTTTAAGTTAAATACAATTTGAATGGCCCTCTAAATATCCAAAATTACACGTTTAACCCCCATACTTATTTTTATACGTTTAGTACCTTTATTTTACTGTTCACAAAAATAACCTTTAAGTTTCAATATTTACAAAACCAACCCAAACCTTTTATGTAAAAACCGAATAATTTACAATTCAAGTACAAACCCTAAACCTAAGTGTAACCCATCATTAGCTCATCATTAATACTTCATTTATTACCCTTAATGATAACAAGAAAACCCTAGTTTTTATAAACCCTAATCGTCCCCTTTTAAATACTTTCCTTTTTCATACGCGATCTAGTAATAAAACCCCAAACAATTCACACAAGCTTCGAATTCACAAACATGTATTTTATTTAGGTCTTATAAAATGTAAGAGCTTCTGGAAAAATCAATTCATGGTCTTAAAAATTATTATATTCCCATTCGTTATTTTTATACGATTTTAGGGTTTTAGTTCCAATTAATTCTATACGACTTATTAAGCATGCATGGCTAATTTTTATGTGTTCCATATGACTTATAGGACTGAAATAAACATTAGGAACTTACCCTTGATGAGCTTGGATCATTAGAACAAAAGAAGCACAAAAACCTCACTTGCCGAAACCCTAATCAACCTAAAAACTACCCACGCTTAAACCAACAGCTTTGCAACTCGAACACTATTTTTCCCACCTTCTTTACCTTCAAACTTGTCCAATAAAAATGGTTTAAAGCTCTGGAAACTGGAAATCGAATTATTTAGGGTTTTGGGGTCGGTTTGGGAATAATCGACAATTAGGGATTATTAAGAACCGAATAATGTATTTATATAGGCTTTACTATTTTTCTTGTGGGCTTTATAATGTATTGGACTTAAAATAAATGGAATCTAACTAATATAAATTATATTGGGCTTTTATTAGTTTTATTCTCTTATAAAAGTTAATAATTATATTCGCCATATTTATAAAATATAAAAACTGATTTTATAAAATCATAAACTATAAAATCAGCTTTTCAAAGTAATTAAAATTTATTTGGATCATATGTGGTATTTCTTATAAATTTTCTGAATTTACATAGCTCATTTGGTATTCTTTAAATTAGTTATTCATATTTTTTTTTTGAGTGTAGGGGTATTTTGGTCTTTTTGTGAATTTTAGAAATTCGGGTATTACATTTAATATCATTTAATACGCTTTAATTGACAGGTTACGTCTTTTAATAACCCATAACCTTGACCTAGGACTTATGAAAACGCAAACGGTAGTTAACTCAGACTCCTGCATGCATTACCAAATTAACTCACATTATATTGACTTACTCAGATCATGTTAACGAGACCAAAACCTTACCCTTTCCTCTTGCTTCAATACGCATCATAACACACATGCAAACCCGACTTACTACATATTGTTTTCCCAACTCACAAACCATTCGACACACACAAACACTTACACATTTTACTCACACGACATACCAACCTATATTACAAACATGCATGCACTCGACACCATCAAGGTTGTTTCAAAATACTCACGCTAGGAAAAACCATGCATGCAAATCGACTCAAACCAAACTACAACCTAAGGTTAACGTGATTCTCACATGTCAACTTATAGCTTTTAATGAGACCAACAATACATGATTCATGCTTATTTACGTTTTAAATAAATGTGACACATTCATGACCTAAACCATACGTCAACTTATATACATATGCATGTTCATGATTTTATGTAACGATATATAAGTTACTTGCTACACGGTTTCTTTTTGGTGATCGATACATATATATACACATATACTTGATTATTCATGTGGCTCGACTTAATCATGTGGTTCGGTATAGGTTTTCCATTCGGTTCATGTTTCATGTGTATTTACGTTTGCATGTAAAAGAATTGAGACGAAGAAAGTTATACCTTGGCTAGCTCGAAACAAACGCACGTATGAACACAAAGAGTAGCAGCCGGTCGATCGGAAAAGAAAAGAGGATAGAAAGATTGTGCCGTGACTTTTTAGCTAGGGTTTCAAAATTTGAGTGTTTGCCTTGTATTTATACTAATCGACTAGGGTTTCTTGTGTGTGTGGATCGGCTTGCAAAAGAAAGACAAGGCCCAACTTGGCCTGATGGCAATCGGATCACAACCCAAACCGGACCCATGGCTTAAGTGAAATACTCGGCTTGCACAAAATAAATGAGGCCCAAAGCTTATGTGCGTGACTTTTATTTTTCGTTGTACCAAATGTCGATAACTTAAATATACTTGTTAGGTTTTAAATATTCATAAGTTAGGTTTTTAGTTTCGTTAAATGAACGTTATTATATTTTACGTATTTTATAATTTTGATTTCAAGGGTAAAATAGTCTTTTAACACGTTTTATATTTTTAGGGTCTTACAACTCTCCCCTTCTAAAAAGAAAATTTCGTCCTCGAAATTGAACAAGACGGAACATAATAGAAACAAATCGGATTTTAGAATTTCAAGGAACATAGCGAACGCGAAACTTATCCTAGAACAAACAGATTCTTATCAGAATATTCAAACTCATACTTTTCAGAAATCAAATTAATAGTCAGATACTTATAACGGATAATTATATACTTATCAAAGTAATGGCAGATAATGGATGAGATGCAGAAAATCAAACGACACACTCTAACTTATTCAGATATCTAATGATGAGAACAACCATATGCATAGATGTAAGCGAATCCTAACGGTCTTACTAATCGCAGAATACGTGGAGACGTACAAGCTTAAAAGCGAACATAGCAATCTATAGGTTCACACGGATCATAACGATTTGGATTCCAAGTGTACAAATCTTACACGTAATAGATGTCGGTGACAATCTCACAAAGAGGTACAGAATTTCAAACGAATATGAGGATCAGGGGTAACGGATATAAGTCCTAGTCCATCTAACATACCAACCTCAGGCATTTCCCAAGACGTCATATGATTTCAATAAGTTCAAATTATATGATCTCGGTATTATCACGTTGATCATGCGTCATAATACTTGCATCACATAACAAGTCCTTATTATCACCATATTCTGTCTCAGGTCATGACAACCCACATAACTAGTATCCAAACAAAACATATCACATACAGATAATAGGTAAAATCATAAGAAAACAAATAGCAGACGAAACTTATGAGGACTAACGGAAACTTAACGAATCTATCAGAAAGAAACAACAAACAGGAACTATACTTTCAAAATTTTGCTTTTATTCTTACTTATCAAACAAATTGCAGAATTGTCATAAGATGAACTTCCAAAACAAAACTTAATAATCAAATGTTCAATCATCTAAATGAAAACAAAAGGACCTAAACTCAAAATCCAATGTCAGAACTTCTAATAAAGAGGACAACTAATCATGAGCGCGAATCTCTATTCTTGTATCGGATTAAACCTACTAGTAGCCGTAGACTCTAAATCCGAGTCCACCTCGTATTCTTCTTCATGTTCTTCTTCTTCCTCTTCTTCTTCACTTATCCACCCGTTTCTATTTCCTTTGCGCTGCGGTAATAAGCGACTAGCAAAGTCACTTCTCCGATTCCTCTCTTCTTCTTCCGGCACACGATCTACAAAAGCATACAAATCGCAACTCCTAGCCCAACCTACTCCTCCATCTTCCAAGAACTCGGGACATATATCATGATACCTAGTGGTGAAACCTTGGTTGTCAACGACTTTAGTTTCGTACTCCTCTACTACTTTTTCGTCGACGTTCTTTAAGGTCAGCTTTTCCTCAATTGTGCATGGCCACATACTAGCCGGAACTCGTATCCTCGTGTTGGTCCGCTTCGCTCCACCAATCCTCTTGCAGCCCTTAACAATAACAACAGTCCACTTCTTCCTCTCCCTAGGTTGCCTAGCTGGTCCTTGCTTGATCCTATCAGGTGAACTAGAACGACGAGGGATAACCATCTAAAAGAATAATCAACCATCAGCAAAATCTAATTACGATAGTGGACGCAAAGAATATACGCAGAAGGGAAAATCCTAAATCTACCCAATCCTCACAGGTCATAGCCTAAGCTCTAAGGGTCCTAAAACCTAAAGCTCTGATACCATAAATTGTAACACCCCAACCCGACAAGGGTAAAGATATCACAAATACAGTTTCATATCAGAACCTTCAGTACTATACAATAGCGGAAGCCTTTACAAACTTTACAAAAGAAGATATAAATAACTTAATAATCAAAATAAATCTAAGATCCCTATTCAAAATCTTGCTCTCGTCTCTACTCTCAACCCAGATCAGCTATCCCATAAGCTCATCTTGAATGCTTAATACCTGCCGCAGGAAAAGAAAATGCGGCTGAGCTTACAAAGCTCAGTGAACAGATATAACGAAACAAAAGCTAAACAAAACAAATATACAAATAACGAAATCAAATGAGAATGAGAATCTTGAATCATCGAGGATTCATGGAAGCACAATTATACAAAAATCCGGGAGAAACACATATCGCCTAAAACGCCTCATAGCACATTAATGACACAACGCAAACACATCGAGTAACGGACACTTAACATATCAAGAAATAGATTACATATAAACCAAACGAAAAGTCTAAGGGCTAACGGAAACAATTACCAGAAAATAAACATGGCATTCATACAATTCAATTAATCTACATTTAACACACTTAATTCAATATTGTAGCAGCGGAAATAGCAGTCAAATCATGGCAGTCACACATACAGATAGAAAACACAGTAGACGAGCTATAACTAAATAGACAAAGACATAACATAGCCATTAGCAATTATCAGAACAGATATCATAAGCTAAACCAGTTCCCAGATCGAATCTTAACATCGTGAGTTTTAACATGGCGGTCACATATGCGAGACGGATAACTAACCGATAGGCAAGGTTTATAAAATTAACTGAACCATCATACATACTAAACTTTCAAAACACTCAATTGTACACTAGCACATTCATCTCGCAGATCAACGCATTCACATAACGATAAACTAACATAATATCAGATATACGAATCATGTTTAGACATATTAATCCTATCCTAGCATGGCAACTAGTAATCACTTAAACATGTACGTCGTGAGCACATTCACTAACATATCATAAACCTAATACATAATATAAACACTCGGAAATACCGAATCATAACAGAATACTTAACACAGACATAACAGATAAGGGTTTAGTTAACTACCTCGAGCCCAGAACATATCATATCAGAAACATCATACTTATACAGAAATAATCTCAGAAAATAATTTGGAGTAGCTAGCTCCCATAATTTTGTGAAGAGCAGCGTATGCACACGACATCATTCACCGGACAAATCACATCGGATAACGGATCGGATCTAGGATGCATCCATACGCCCAGCAGACGAGATAGTGGCCATACTATCAATAAGCGAGATAACGGAAAGGGGCGTGGCGAGAACATCACTCTCGCCCTAGAGTCATGTCGAGGTGCATCATTGACACGGACATGGAACCCCATGACTAGTGAAATATTTGGCTCGGTGTCAAACTAACTTAGGTCAAACAGTTGTCATAAATGACACGGATCATAATCAAACACAAAGTTCAACAGATAACATATTAGATAACTCATATCATAAGGTTCATATTCAAATATTCAGAGGTCAGAAATTCATATCAAAGTCACAAATCATACATTCATAATTAGAAGTTCATAATTAAACATAGTAGGGTTCAAGAAATGTGCATATCAGAGTCTTCCTAACATAAAGTTCAAATAAGATATTGCATGGCTCAATAGAACAGAAGTTCAGATAAGCAACAGATCAAACAATCAGAAAAGGGTTCATAGCAATGGCATCGGGAACCCTAATAAGTAAAATAGGAAAGCTAACGAAAAGAACGTCATAAGGAACCTTTCTTGAAAAGGTCGAATATCCGTACCTTAAAGCAAATGAGAGAAAAGCAAGCGAATGAGTGAATCACGAAGATATAACGTCGCGTCTCCTTCAACGAATCTACACGGATTATGATTTATTTAATACTTATTTCGTTAGCATTATTTCGTTAAAGTTATAACGGATTAATCTCATTAATATTCTTGGGGTTATCAAGATATTCTCATTTTTAGTGACGGACGGAATCCCAACATTTTAGAGTAATAATCATTCATTAACCAAACTTATGGGTTACAAATAGTAAATGATAAACTTAAAAATTTAATATGACAAACATCTTATTTGAGGACTTATATGATCATCATTCAAAGTATAGGGTTTACAAATGTCAAGAACGGATTTTAGGACTCTCTTTCAAAATAGTTTACACAAGCCTTTATACCTTACATGATTAACCACGACTCACATGTAACCTTTGTTCGAACGCAACCTAAATGAGACCATGCATACAATACTTTCAATTCATGACACTTAGTTCCTTACATAAAATCATAACTCACGCATGTTTACATCACGCTTAGTACTAGCTCATTATACTCTTAATCAATAGTTATTAATGATTCCAAGACTTACCATTCTCACATGAAATAACGAATTTACACACTTAGCTTTTAACCCTAATCAACCTCCTATTTATGTTCTAGGGTTTTCCCATACTTTTAATATCATTTAATACGCTTTAATTTGAAGTTACGTCTTTTAATAACCCATAACCTTGACCTAGGACTTATGAAAACGCAAGCGGTAGTTAACTCGGACTCTGCATGCATTACCAAATTAACTCACATTATATTGACTTACTCGGATCATGTTAACGAGACCAAAACCTTACCCTTTCCTCTTGCTTCAATACGTCACGCAACACACATGCAAACCCGACTTACTACATATTGTTTTCCCAACTCACAAACCATTCGACACACACAAACACTTACACATTTTACTCACACGACATACCAACCTATATTCCAAACATGCATGCACTCGACACCATCAAGGTTGTTTCAAAATACTCGCTAGGAAAACCATGCATGCAAATCGACTCAAACCAAACTACAACCTAAGGTTAACGTGATTCTCACATGTCGACTTATAGCTTTTAATGAGACCAACAATACATGATTCATGCTTATTTACGTTTTAAATAAATGTGACACATTCATGACCTAAACCATCGTCAACTTATATACATATGCATGTTCATGATTTTATGTAACGATATATAAGTTACTTGCTACGGTTTCTTTTGGTGATCGATACATATATATACATATACTTGATTATTCATGTGGCTCGACTTAATCATGTGGTTCGGTATAGGTTTTCCATTCGGTTCATGTTTCATGTGTATTTACGTTTGCATGTAAAATAATTGAGACGAAGAAAGTTATACCTTGGCTAGCTCGAAACAAACGCACGTATGAACACAAAGAGTAGCAGCCGGTCGATCGGAAAAGAAAAGAGGAGAAAAAGATTGTGCCGTGACTTTGTAGCTAGGGTTTCAAAATTTGAGTGTTTGCCTTGTATTTATACTAATCGACTAGGGTTTCTTGTGTGTGTGGATCGGCTTGCAAAAGAAAGACAAGGCCCGACTTGGCCTGATGGGAATCGGATCACAACCCAAACCGGACCCATGGCTTAAGTGAAATACTCGGCTTGCACAAAATAAACGAGGCTTCCAAAGCTTATGTGCGTGACTTTTATTTTCGTTGTACCAAATGTCGATAACTTAAATATACTTGTTAGGTTTTAAATATTCATAAGTTAGGTTTTAGTTTCGTTAAATGAGCGTTATTATATTTTACGTATTTTATAATTTTGATTTCAAGGGTAAAATAGTCTTTTAACACGTTTTATATTTTTAGGGTTTTACAACTCTCCCTTCTAAAAGAAAATTTCGTCCTCGAAATTGAACAAGACGAACAGAATAGAAACAAATCGGTTTCGAATTTCAAGGAACATAGCAAACGCGAAACTTATCCTAGAACAAGCAGATTCTTATCGAATATTCAAACTCATACTTTTTAAATCAAATTAATAGTCGATACTTATAACGAGATAATTATATACTTATCAAAGTAATGGCGAGATAATGGATGAGATGCGAGAAAATCAAACGACACACTCTAACTTATTCAGATATCTAATGATGAGAACAACCATATGCATAGACAAAACGAATCCTAACGGTCTTACTAATCGCAGAAGTACATGGAGACGTACAAGCTTAGAGCGTACCCATTTAGAGACATAGCAATCTATAGGTTCACACGGATCATAACGATTTCGGATTCCAAGTGTACAAATCTTACACGTAATAGATGTCGGTGAGAATCTCACAAAGAGGTGCAATTTCAAGCGAATATGAGGATCGGGGTAACGGATATAAGTCCTAGTCCATCTAACATACCAACCTCGGGCATTTCCCAAGGCGTCATATGATTTCAATAAGTTCAAATTATATGATCTCGGTATTATCACGTTGATCGGGCGTCATAATACTTGCATCACATAACAAGTTCTTATTGTCATCATATTACATCTCGGTCATGACAACCCACATAACTAATATCCAAACAAAACATATCACATATACGGATAGCAAGATAATAGGTAACATCATAAGAAAACAAATAGCGGCGAAACTTATGAGGACTAACGGAAACTTAACGAATCTATCGAAAGAAACAACAAAGCAGAACTATACTTTCAAAATTTTGCTTTTATTCTCACTAATCAAACAAATTGCGAAATTGTCATAAGATGAACTTCAAAACAAAACTTAATAATCAAAGATTCAATCATCTAAATGAAAACAAAAGGACCTAAACTCAAAATCCAATGTCAGAACTTCTAATAAAGAGGACAACTAATCATGAGCGCGAATCTCTATTCTTGTATCGGATTAAACCTACTAGTAGCCGTAGACTCTAAATCCGAGTCCACCTCGTATTCTTCTTCATGTTCTTCTTCTTCCTCTTCTTCTTCACTTATCCACCCGTTTCTATTTCCTTCGCGCTGCGGTAATAAGCGACTAGCAAAGTCACTTCTCCGATTCCTCTCTTCTTCTTCCGGCACACGATCTACAAAAGCATACAAATCGCGACTCCTAGCCCAACCTACTCCTCCATCTTCCAAGAACTCGGGACATCTATCATGATACCTAGTGGTGAAACCTTGGTTGTCAACGACTTTAGTTTCGTACTCCTCTACTACTTTTCCGTCTACGTTCTTTAAGGTCAGCTTTTCCTCAATTGTGCATGGCCACATACTAGCCGGAACTCGTATCCTCTTGTTGGTCCGCTTCGCTCCACCAATCCTCTTGCAGCCCTTAACAATAACAACAGTCCACTTCTTCCTCTCCCTAGGTTGCCTAGCTGGTCCTTGCTTGATCCTATCAGGTGAACTAGAACGACGAGGGATAACCATCTAAAAGAATAATCAACTATCAGCAAAATCTAATTACGATAGTGGACGCAAAGAAGATACGCAGAAGGGAAAATCCTAAATCTACCCAATCCTCACAGGTCATAGCCTAAGCTCTAAGGGTCCTAAAACCTAGAGCTCTGATACCATAAATTGTAACACCCCAACCCGACAAGGGTAAAGATATCACAAATACAGTTTCATATCAGAACCTTCAGTACTATACAATAGCGGAAGCCTTTACAAACTTTACAAAAGAAGATATAAATAACTTAATAATCAAAATAAATCTAAGATCCCTATTCAAAATCTTGCTCTCGTCTCTACTCTCAACCCAGATCAGCTATCCCATAAGCTCATCTTGAATGCTTAATACCTGTCGCAGGAAAAGAAAATGCGGCTGAGCTTACAAAGCTTAGTGAACAGATATAATGAAACAAAAGCTAAAAAAAACAAATATACTAATAACGAAATCACAATGAGATGAGAATACTGAATCACTGAGGATTCTGCGGAAGCACAATTATACATAAATCAAGGAGAAACACATATCAACTACAAACACCTCATAGCACATTAATGACACAACGCAAACACATCAGAGTAACCAGACACTTAACATATCAAGAAATATATTACATATAAACCAAACGAAAAGTCTAAGGGCTAACGGAAACAATTACCAGAAAATAAACATGGCATTCATACAATTCAATTAATCTATATTTAACACACTTAATTCAATATTGTAGCAATGAAATAGCGGTCAAATCATGGCGATCACACATACGGATAGAAAACACGTGAGACGAGCTATAACTAAATAGACAAAGACATAACATAGCCATTAGCAATTATCGAGCAGATATCATAAGCTAAACCGGTTCCGGATCGAATCTTAACATCGCAGAGTTTTAACATGGCGGTCACATATGCAGACGAGATAACTAACCGATAGGCAAGGTTTATAAAATTAAGCGAACCATCATACATACTAAACTTTCAAAACACTCAATTGTACACTAGCACATTCATCTCGCAGATCAACGCATTCACATAACGATAAACTAACATAATATCAGCTATACGAATCATGTTTATACATATTAATCCTATCCTAGCATGGCAACAAGTAATCACTTAAACATGTACGTCGTGAGCACATTCACTAACATATCATAAACCTAATACATAATATAAACACTCAGAAATACCGAATCATAACAGAATACTTAACACAGACATAACAGATAAGGTTTTAGTTAACTACCTCGAGCCCAGAACATATCATAACAGAAACATCATACTTATACAGAAATAATCTCAGAAAATAATTTGGAGTAGCTAGCTCCCAGAATTTTGTGAAGACGCATATTGCACACGACATCATTCACCGACAAATCACATCGGATAATGATCGGATCTAGGATGCATCCATCGCCCCAACAGACGAGATAGTGGCCATACTATCAATAAGCAGAGATAACGGAAA
This sequence comes from Chrysanthemum lavandulifolium, assembly GCA_022545495.1. Classification (NCBI taxonomy): domain Eukaryota; kingdom Viridiplantae; phylum Streptophyta; class Magnoliopsida; order Asterales; family Asteraceae; genus Chrysanthemum; species Chrysanthemum lavandulifolium. The sequence goes on from CM040238.1 coordinate 207,699,436, forward strand.
GGGACGTGGCGAGAACATCACTCTCGCCCTAGAGTCATGTCGAGGTGCATCAACGACACGGACATGGAACCCCCATGACTAGTGAAATATTTGGCTCGGGTGTCAAACTAACTTAGGTCAAACAGATTGTCATAAATGACACAGATCATAATCAAACACAAAGTTCAACAGATAACATATCAGATAACTCATATCATAAGGTTCATATTCAAATATTCAGAGGTCAGAAATTCATATCACAGTCACAAATCATACATTCATAATTAGAAGTTCATAATTAAACATAGTAGGGTTCAACAAATGTGCATATCAGAGTCTTCCTAACATAAAGTTCAAATCAGATATTGCATGGTTCAATAGAACAGAAGTTCAGATAAGCAACAGATCAAACAATCAGAAAAGGGTTCATAGCAATGGCATCGGGAACCCTAATAAGTAAAATAGGAAAGCTAACGAAAAGAACGTCATAAGGAACCTTTACTGAAAAGGTCAGAATATCTGTACCTTAAAGCAAATGAGAGAAAAGCAAACGAATGAGTGAATCACGAAGATATAACGTCGCGTCTCCTTCAACGAATCTACACGGATTATGATTTATTTAATACTTATTAGCATCGTTAAAGTTATAACGGATTAATCTCATTAATATTCTTGGGGTTATCAAGATATTCTCATTTTTAGTGACGGACGGAATCCCAACATTTTAGAGTAATAATCATTCATTAACCAAACTTATGGGTTACAAATAGTAAATGATAAACTTAAAATTTAATATGAAAACATCTTATTTGAGGACTTATATGATCATCATTCAAAGTATAGGGTTTACAAATGTCAAGAACGGATTTTAGGACTCTCTTTCAAAATAGTTTACACAAGCCTTTATACCTTACATGATTAACCACGACTCACATGTAACTTTGTTCGAACACAACCTAAATGAGACCATGCATACAATACTTTCAATTCATGACACTTAGTTCCTTACATAAAATCATAACTCACGCATGTTTACATCACGCTTAGTACTAGCTCATTATACTCTTAATCAATAGTTATTAATGATTCCAAGACTTACCATTCTCACATGAAATAACGAATTTACACACTTAGCTTTTAACCCTAATCGACCTCCTATTTATGTTCTAGGGTTTTTCCCATACTTTTAATATCATTTAATACGCTTTAATTGACAGGTTACGTCTTTTAATAACCCATAACCTTGACCTAGGACTTATGAAAACGCAAACGGTAGTTAACTCAGACTCCTGCATGCATTACCAAATTAACTCACATTATATTGACTTACTCAGATCATGTTAACGAGACCAAAACCTTACCCTTTCCTCTTGCTTCAATACGTACGCAACACACATGCAAACCCAGCTTACTACATATTGTTTTCCCAACTCACAAACCATTCGACACACACAAACACTTACACATTTTACTCACACGACATACCAACCTATATTCCAAACATGCATGCACTCGACACCATCAAGGCTGTTTCAAATACTCACGCTAGGAAAAACCATGCATGCAAATCGACTCAAACCAAACTACAACCTAAGGTTAACGTGATTTTCACATGTCGACTTATAGCTTTTAATGAGACCAACAATACATGATTCATGCTTATTTACGTTTTAAATAAATGTGACACATTCATGACCTAAACCATACGTCAACTTATATACATATGCATGTTCATGATTTTATGTAACGATATATAAGTTACTTGCTACACGGTTTCTTTTGGTGATCAATACATATATACACATATACTTGATTATTCATGTGGCTCGACTTAATCATGTGGTTCGGTATAGGTTTTCCATTCGGTTCATGTTTCATGTGTATTTACGTTTGCATGTAAAAGAATTGAGACGAAGAAAGTTATACCTTGGCTAGCTCGAAACAAACGCACGTATGAACACAAAGAGTAGCAGCCGGTCGATCGGAAAAGAAAAGAGGAGAAAAAGATTGTGTCGTGACTTTGTAGCTAGGGTTTCAAAATTTGAGTGTTTGCCTTGTATTTATACTAATCGGCTAGGGTTTCTTGTGTGTGTGGATCGGCTTGCAAAAGAAAGACAAGGCCCGACTTGGCCTGATGGGAATCGGATCACAACCCAAACGGACCCATGGCTTAAGTGAAATACTAAACTTGCACAAAATAAACGAGGCCCAAAGCTTATGTGCGTGACTTTTATTTTTCGTTGTACCAAATGTCGATAACTTAAATATACTTGTTAGGTTTTAAATATTCATAAGTTAGGTTTTTAGTTTCGTTAAATGAACGTTATTATATTTTACGTATTTTATAATTTTGATTTCAAGGGTAAAATAGTCTTTTAACACGTTTTATATTTTTAGGGTCTTACAATTCTCCCCTTCTAAAAAGAAAATTTCGTCCTCGAAATTGAACAAGACGGAACAGAATAGAAACAAATCGGATTTCAGAATTTCAAGGAACATAGCGAGCGAAACTTATCCTAGAACAAAGCATTCTTATCGAATATTCAAACTCATACTTTTGAAATCAAATTAATAGTCGGATACTTATAACGAGATAATTATATACTTATCAAAGTAATGGCGAGATAACGGATGAGATGCGAGAAAATCAAACGACACACTCTAACTTATTCATATATCTAAAGGAGAACAACCATATGCATAGGCGTAAGCGAATCCTAACGGTCTTACTAATCGCGGAAAACGTGGAGCGTACAAGCTTAAAGCGGACATAGCAATCTATAGGTTCACACGGATCATAACGATTTCGGATTCCAAGTGTACAAATCTTACGTAATAGATGTCGGTGAGAATCTCACAAAGAGGTACAATTTCAAACGAATATGAGGATCGGGGTAGCGGATATAAGTCCTAGTCCATCTAACATACCAACCTCGGGCATTTCCCAAGGCGTCATATGATTTCAATAAGTTCAAATTATATGATCTCGGTATTATCACGTTGATCGAGGTCATAATACTTGCATCACATAACAAGTCCTTATTATCACCATATTCTGTCTCAGGTCATGACAACCCACATAACTAGTATCCAAACAAAACATATCACATACAGATAATAGGTAACATCATAAGAAAACAAATAGCAGACAAAACTTATGAGGACTAACGGAAACTTAACGAATCTATCAGAAAGAAACAACAAACAGGAACTATACTTTCAAAATTTTGCTTTTATTCTTACTAATCAAACAAATTGCAGAATTGTCATAAGATGAACTTCCAAAACAAAACTTAATAATCAAAGATTCAATCATCTAAATGAAAACAAAAGGACCTAAACTCAAAATCCAATGTCAGAACTTCTAATAAAGAGGACAACTAATTATGAGCGCGAATCTCTATTCTTGTATCGGATTAAACCTACTAGTAGCCGTAGACTCTAAATCCGAGTCCACCTCGTATTCTTCTTCATGTTCTTCTTCTTCCTCTTCTTCTTCACTTATCCAACCGTTTCTATTTCCTTCGCGCTGCGGTAATAAGCGACAAGCAAAGTCACTTCTCGATTCCTCTCTTCTTCTTCCCAGACACGATCTATAAAAGCATACAAATCGCGACTCTAGCCCAACCTACTCCTCCATCTTCCAAGAACTGGGACATCTATCATGATACCTAGTGGTGAAACCTTGGTTGTCAACGACTTTAGTTTCATACTCCTCTACTACTTTCCGTCTCACGTTCTTTAAGGTCGACTTTTCCTCAATTGTGCATGGCCACATACTAGCGGAACTCGTATCCTCTTGTTGGTCTGCTTCGCTCCACCAATCCTCTTGCGACCCTTAACAATAACAACATCACTTCTTCCTCTCCCTAGGTTGCCTAGTTGGTCCTTGCTTGATCCTATCGGTGAACTAGAGCGGCGAGGGATAACCATCTAAAAGAATAATCAACCATCAGCAAAATCTAATTACGATAGTGGACGCAAAGAAGATACGCAGAAGGGAAAATCCTAAATCTACCCAATCCTCACAGGTCATAGCCTAAGCTCTAAGGGTGCTAAAACCTAGAGCTCTGATACCATAAATTGTAACACCCCAACCCGACAAGGGTAAAGATATCACAAATACAGTTTCATATCAGAACCTTCAGTACTATACAATAGCAGAAGCCTTTACAAACTTTACAAAAGAAGATATAAATAACTTAATAATCAAAATAAATCTAAGATCCCTATTCAAAATCTTGCTCTCTTCTCTACTCTCAACCCAGATCAACTATCTCATAATTCTCAATTTTTGGTCATTTCTCAAACTCTACATTCATCATACTAGTCATGCATGGGTTTTGCATTTCACATTAAACGCATAATTTCATATTAAATAAACGTTATCGCGTAATAATTATTTTGAACATTTGATCCGTTATTTCCAAAAATTTATCACAATATATTTTTATACTCATATTAAGTTTATAAAAATATTATTATTAGTTTACCCAGTGTTTTAAATTTATTTCGTATATAAATTGTTATGTTTATATAAATTACGACGGTTTTCTTAAATTCAACCCGATAAATATTTATTCACTCAAATCTTTCAAGAAATGTATTAATTTTTATGACCTCAATATATTTTATCTTGAACCGTTAAAACTTATTTTTATCTAACGCTACCCTAAATGCTTAAATAAATATACAAGTTACTAATAATTCTTAACTAACTACACTTCTATTTATACATACAAGTAATTAATTATGTCAAAACTTATCAAATCTTTCTTTCTTTCATATATATGTCGACACTCTCTATATGACTCACACTCTCAACTTGCCTAAATATCTCCTTAGTACATGTATTATTTTACTAAAACATACACACACAAGATTTTATCAAAGGTAAAAAGCAATTTGCTCTCTTCTTCCTCTCTTCACAAACCGGCCACACCTCAAGGATCAAAGGAGTTCTCCAAAATATTTTCAAGACAAGATTTTACACTCTAGTTACACTCTTGATTAAGGTTTTGCAATAAAAATCTTGGGTGATTAGGAAAAACCTTTGATCTTTAAACCTCATCAAGTAGTCTTGTAAGCATCTCATGTTTATTTTTTCATCTTACATATTCATTTCATATTCATTTCATCATATTTGAGCAAAAACATGCAAGTCATATGATGTTGTACCACTTTTTCATTGATTTTCAAGAGTTATGAATATATATAAGTCATCCTATAATTATTCCTTGTTATATATTAGTTTTGGTGATGTCTAGGAAACCATGACACCCTAAGAAGGTGTATGGTAAGATTAGAATAACCGGAGTTGTTTTGAATGGGTTAGAATAGGTTTGGCGAGAAAAACTCATTTCGACACGTATAAAATAGGGTGCATCCATATTTTAAATTCTGGGAAAATCCAAAAGTAGATAAATATTTTTGGGCTAGATATTTAGAAAATACACTTTAAAGCGAAAATGTGGCGCTTGAGCGGATTAAAGCGGAGCTATAACGAAGAAGTTATGAATTCTTCAAGTTTGACGATAAAAACTATTAATTTTGAAATTTGACATGAAAATGTTACTCCTTACGAGTCAAAATGAGTCTTAAGCTTTATAAATTGTGTCGACTTATCAAAAATATATTAGTATACTTTGACACGAATCTAAGGATGTAGCAAACGTAGAAAACGGACTTGTAACGATTAAATTACACAAGATAAACCAAGTTGCCGTAACTTTATTCTATTAGCAAAATTAATATATTCTTTATTAAAAACATAATACGGCAACAAAAGGACCATGTTGGCGGACGTTTTTAACAATGATGTAGAACTTTTTATAACGTGATGTCTTCTAGTAAAAATAAGTTCGCCTAGCATATTTTCCAAATTGTCCAACCGTTTGTTGAGCGGAGTTGTAACGCATAACATATAGTCACTCAAACTTTGCCGAAAACCATCCTTTAACTCTATTTTTGGCCTAAAGTGCAATACTTAACCTATATTTTTCTTGGTGATCGAGACCTTTAGGATGGAAACTTAAACACTAAAACTTTGAGATAATGATACAAGCTTTCCAAAACCGTTGAGTTCATTTCCTAACACTCGGCGTGCACCATTTTGCGACTAACTTTTCAAGGTCATTTTAGTCACTTTCATGAAAATTTCAACGACATTATTTCTGACGAAAAGTTATAATTTCACAATAAATCATTAAATGACTATCGTGGGATATCATTTCAACGTAAATACTTGTAAAGTATTTTATAATCTGACGGATGTCATAAACACATATTTTGACGATAAACATTATTTCCAAAAGCGTACAAGTGGTATGGATATCATATGGAGTTGCATGCACAACATTGTATCACGCATTCACGACAACATATCATAACTCAAGTCATGACATTCATTTAGGTCGCGGATAGTTTTCGAGCCTCATTTTAGTGCACTTCATTTTGTTAGCATATCAATCATACCAGGTGAGTTCATACCCCGCTTTTACTTATTTAAATTCCTATAAACTATTTGGGGTGAGATATATGCTTATTTATCCAAACATTTAAACTCTTTTGCCAAACAACATTACTTATACTTTACACTTGATTGCATTATATACTTGATTTCATATGCATATTTGGAACAAACATACAAGAATTATTGGCTCCAAATTAAGTTGTTGGAAGGCTATTAATTTACAAACATACAAGAATTAGTGGCTCCAAATTAAGTTGTTGGAAAGCTATTAATTTACAAACATACAAGAATTAGTGGCTCCAAATTAAGTTGTTGGAAGGCTATTAATTTACAAACATACAAGAATTAGTGGCTCCAAATTAAGTTGTTGGAAGGCTATTAATTTACAAACATCCCAATATTTATATGTTGGAAGACTCTTGTGGTGACATTAATACTTTTAACTACCTTAATGCGCATATTCATGATTGTCATTCTATTTTAGGCAATGGGTTGTGGACACACAAGTTGCAAGTTTTGTATGGGCGGAACTTGGAACTGAGTGGATTTACAATGCCTTTGCTGTGTGAACATTACTCTAAGTATTTCAAATCATTTTAACACAAACTTATGAACTCACCAACCTTTGTGTTGACACTTTTTAGCATATTTATCTCAGGTCATAAGGCGATAGCATTTCATGGAGCTTTTGGGTCTCATGGCATACATTGGAGTCTAGTGTTTTATCTATTACCATTCGACATGTTTTGTAAACCTTTATGCATTATCAAACTTTGGAATCTCATGTGTTGTAAACTTTAACTTATTTTATCGAATGGTAAACTCTTTAAAACGTCTCATTATAGAGTCGTTTTCTTTATCCATACTTTGTGTTATGACGTCATACCCCAATGACACTATCGTTCACTGCGATATTTTGGGGTGTGTGATTAGTATCGAGACTTGGTTATAGAGAACTAGGTTGCATTTTAGTTCCTAGACTATAACCGCTTTCACGTCGATCCTTTCTTTTCCTATCGCCTTACACACTTTTCGTATGCGCATATGTTTTCTTAAGTATTTCTTCTAGAACCACCTCATTAGATAACGTAGTTTCCTTGTACCAATAGGGGAGTCCCAAAATCGGTTGGGTCATCAAAGATATGGAGCTCGATGTGAGCACTTATCTAACTTGATCTCGTGACAGTTCTTGTTTGATGAGATGCGAGATCGAGCTAAATAAGTGTTACTATAAAGCTGGATAGATTTGATGATTTTGCCCGAGGATGGGAGTTCTCTTGAGGATACTTTGGGAACTGCTGGCGACCAAACCTCGTAGTGACTTTAGCACCTAAAGGGATTTCCTATACACCAAGTGCGACTCTCCCTAGATACCTACCCTAAATTCCTCCTCCACTGTTTAGAATCGGATGATAGAATGGCTATCTATATCAGTAACAACAATCGCCGAGACATGTGTGTTTGGTGGTATGTACACGTGTGAAATGAAGCAATTATAATTATGGTGGCCAACATAATTATAAATGCGTCACAACCCACGTGGACATATGCGACCACGCATCGTAGATCGTGTGGGTACCTATAGGAACCATTTGTGGCGTGGTATTATGTTTGAGGGCGTTAAGTATAGACATGGGAACTCAACCGTCCTTTCCTTGCGAGATCATGGCACCAAAGAGGGTAACACGCAGATCTTGGCCGGTGGTGTGGCACGAGGGTGGAATGACGGTGGCGTGGAGGTAGAGGAGGCGGTAGCGGCGTGGGTAACAATGACAACAACACTGGCGGAAACCACGATTTTGCCGCCATCATCGCTCAACAACTTCAAATCTTGCTTCCACTATTGTCACAAGTTGGAAACCATATGAATAACTCGGAAACCACGGGGCAGATGCGGTGAAACCAACAATGTAGTTGGCGGTGGCAACAACAACAACACCAACACCACCAACAACAACAGAATCGGATGCACATATAAGGAATTTCGACATGCAAACCGGTGGAGTTTGATGGTATAGGAGGTGCTTTGGCGTATACTCGATGGGTAGAGAAGGCAGTCGGTGATCGACATCGACAATTGTACCATACATCGAGGGTAAAGTATGTTGCTTGCTTGCTATCGGGAAGGTATTGACATGGTGGAACACACAGCTACTGAGCTAGAGGCGGAGAAGCATACTGGTATGACATGGGACGAATTCAAGGCGTTATTGAAGAGAGTCTTGCCGGACAATGAAATGCACGGCGGAAGATGAATTTTATCACCATTCTATGATAGGGGTGGTCACATGACCTACAGACCGATTTCATGAATTAGCCAAACTAGTTCCTCATCTAGTTACCCCGAGTCCAAGAGAATATCGAGGTACATATATGGTCTTGTCCCGAAATCCGTGGGCCTGTGAAAACTCTTGAGCCGTCTACAATACAAAGTGCAATATTGAGGCGGGAACCCTAACAGATGAGATGGTCGAAATGGGACTTTGAAGAGCGGTGACAAGAGGAAAGAATCGGGTGGATCGGTAGGCAGATGGATGTGGTAGCGAGACAAAAAAAGAGCAAGAGTTTTTGTGGCTGATGCTTGAACAAAGAGAGTATGCGGTACACATCCCAAATGTGCCAAATGTGCTTATCATCATCCGAAGACCAAGCCACCGCTTGTGTACAAATTGCAATCGATACGGCCATTTTAAGGAGCGATGTAAAACACGGATGAATAACCAAAGGACTTGCTTTGAATGTGACCCGAACCACTTTCGAATAATTGTCCTAAGTTGAATGGAGCAGAGACAACCACAAGGTAACCAACACCTAGCTTTAGCAATTGAAGGAAACAACCCGAACCCTGTACTCAATATCAGTCCACCTCGGCCTCGAGCATTCTATATAGGGACCGAGGCAACCCGCAATGCATAAGCGAGTGCGTTTTCCTAGGCGCATAAGTTTTGACATAAACACTTTAACCATACACTTGATTTCACGAAACCTTAGGGTAGAACTTTATGTATCATCGATTGAATCACGAGGACGTGATTCCTCGACATGGGAAGAATGTCATAATTCTCAATTTTGGTCATTTCTCAAACTCTACATTCATCATACTAGTCATGCATGGGTTTGCATTTCACATTAAACGCATAATTTCATATTAAATAAACGTTATCGCGTAATAATTATTTTGAACATTTGATCCGTTATTTCCAAAATTTATCACAATATATTTTATACTCATATTAAGTTTATAAAATATTATTATTAGTTTACCCGTGTTTTAAATTTATTTCGTATATAAATTGTTATGTTTATATAAATTACGACGGTTTTCTTAAATTCAACCCGATAAATATTTATTCACTCAAATCTTTCAAGAAATGTATTTTTATAATTTTTATGACCTCAATATATTTTATCTTGAACCGTTAAAACTTATTTTTATCTAACGCTACCCTAAATGCTTAAATAAATATACAAGTTACTAATAATTCTTAACTAACTACACTTCTATTTATACATACAAGTAATTAATTATGTCAAAACTTATCAAATCTTTCTTTCTTTCATATATATGTCGACACTCTCTATATGACTCACACTCTCAACTTGCCTAAATATCTCCTTAGTACATGTATTATTTTACTAAAACATACACACACAAGATTTTATCAAAGGTAAAAAGCAATTTGCTCTCTTCTTCCTTTCTTCACAAACCGGCCACACCTCAAGGATCAAAGGAGTTCTCCAAAATATTTTCAAGACAAGATTTTACACTCTAGTTACACTCTTGATTAAGGTTTTGCAATAAAAACCTTGGTTGATTAGGAAAAACCTTTGATCTTTAAACCTCATCAAGTAGTCTTGTAAGCATCTCATGTTTATTTTTTCATCTTACATATTCATTTCATATTCATTTCATCATATTTGAGCAAAAACATGCAAGTCATATGATGTTGTACCACTTTTTCATTGATTTTCAAGAGTTATGAATATATATAAGTCATCCTATAATTATTCCTTGTTATATATTAGTTTTGGTGATGTCTAGGAAACCATGACACCCTAAGAAGGTGTATGGTAAGATTAGAATAACCGGAGTTGTTTTGAATGGGTTAGAATAGGTTTGGGCGAGAAAAACTCATTTAAACACGTATAAAATAGGGTCTGTCCATATTTTAAATTCTGGGAAAATCCGACAGTAGATAAATATTTTGGGCTAGATATTTAGAAAATACACTTTAAAAGCGAAAATGTGGCGCTTGAATGGATTAAAACAGAGCTATAACGAAGAAGTTATGAATTCTTCAAGTTTGACGATAAAAACTATTAATTTCGAAATTTCGGCATGAAAATGTTACTCCTTACGAGTCAAAAATGAGTCTTAAGCTTTATAAATTGTGTCGACTTATCAAAAATATATTAGTATACTTTGACACGAATCTAAGGATGTAGAAAAGCGAGAAAACGGACTTGTAACGATTAAATTACACAAGATAAACCAAGTTGCCGTAACTTTATTCTATTAGCAAAATTAATATATTCTTTATTAAAAACATAATACGGCAACAAAAGGACCATGTTGGCGGACGTTTTTAACAATGATGTAGAACTTTTTATAACGTGATGTCTTTTAGTAAAAGTAAGTTCGCCTAGCATATTTTCCAAAATGTCCAACCGTTTGTTGAGCGGAGTTGTAACGCATAACATATAGTCACTCAAACTTTGCCGAAAACCATCCTTTAACTCTATTTTTGGCCTAAAGTGCAATACTTAACCTATATTTTTCTTGGTGATCGAAACCTTTAGGATGGAAACTTAAACACTAAAACTTTGAGATAATGATACAAGATTCCCAAAACCGTTGAGTTCATTTCCTAACACTCGACGTGCACCATTTTGCGACTAACTTTTCAAGGTCATTTTAGTCACTTTCATGAAAATTTCAACGACATTATTTTACGACGAAAAGTTATAATTTCACAATAAATCATTAAATGACTATCGTGGGATATCATTTCAACGTAAATACTTGTAAAGTATTTTATAATACGACGGGATGTCATAAACACATATTTTGACGATAAACATTATTTCCAAAACGTACAAGTGGTATGGATATCATATGGAGTTGCATGCACAACATTGTATCACGCATTCACGACAACATATCATAACTCAAGTCATGACATTCATTTAGGTCGCGGATAGTTTCCGAGCCTCATTTTAGTGCACTTCATTTTGTTAGCATATCAATCATACCAGGTGAGTTCATACCCCGCTTTTACTCATTTAAATTCCTATAAACTATTTGGGGTGAGATATATGCTTATTTATCCAAACATTTAAACTCTTTTGCCAAACAACATTACTTATACTTTACACTTGATTGCGTTATATACTTGATTTCATATGCATATTTGGAACAAACATACAAGAATTAGTGGCTCCAAATTAAGTTGTTGGAAGGCTATTAATTTACAAACATACAAGAATTAGTGGCTCCAAATTAAGTTGTTGGAAAGCTATTAATTTACAAACATACAAGAATTAGTGGCTCCAAATTAAGTTGTTGGAAGGCTATTAATTTACAAACATACAAGAATTAGTGGCTCCAAATTAAGTTGTTGGAAGGCTATTAATTTACAAACATCCCAATATTTATATGTTGGAAGACTCTTGTGGTGACATTAATACTTTTAACTACCTTAATGCGCATATTCATGATTGTCATTCTATTTTAGGCAATGGGTTGTGGACACACAAGTTGCAAGTTTTGTATGGGCGGAACTTGGGCCGAGTGGATTACAATGCCTTTCTTTGTGTGAACATTACTCTAAGTATTTCAAATCATTTTAACACAAACTTATGAACTCACCAACCTTTGTGTTGACACTTTTAGCATATTTATCTCGGGTCATAAAGCGATAGCATTTCATGGAGCTTTTGGGTCTCATGGCATACATTGAGTCTAGTGTTTTATCTATTACCATTCGACATGTTTTGTAAACCTTTATGCATTATCAAACTTTGGAATCTCATGTGTTGTAAACTTTAACTTATTTTATCGAATGGTAAACTCTTTAAAACGTCTCATTATAGAGGTCGTTTTCTTTATCCATACTTTGTGCTATGACGTCATACCCCAATGACACTATCGTTCCGCTGCGATATTTTGGGGGTGTGACAAACTATCCCATAAGCTCATCTTGAATGCTTAATACCGCCGCAGAAAAGAAAATGCGGTGAGCTTACAAAGCTCGGATGAGCGAGATATAACGAAACAAAAGCTAAACAAAACAAATATACAAATAACGAAATCACAACGAAATGAGAATCTTGAATCATTGAGGATTCTGCGGAAGCACAATTATCACAATCCGGAGAAACACATATCGCCTAAAAGCGCCTCATAGCACATTAATGACACAACGCAAACAAATCGAGTAACGGACACTTAACATATCAAGAAATAGATTACATATAAACCAAGCGAAAAGTCTAAGGGCTAACTGAAACAATTACGGAAAATAAACATGGCATTCATACAATTCAATTAATCTACATTTAACACACTTAATTCAATATTGTAGCAATAGAAATAGCGATCAAATCATGGCGATCACACACATACGGATAGAAAACACGATGAGCGAGCTATAACTAAATAGACAAAGACATAACATAGCCATTAGCAATTATCGAGCAGATATCATAAGCTAAACCGGTTCCGGATCGAATCTTAACATCGGTGAGTTTTAACATGGCGGTCGCATATGCAGACGGATAACTAAGCGATAGGCAAGGTTTATAAAATTAACTGAACCATCATACATACTAAACTTTCAAAACACTCAATTGTACACTAGTACATTCATCTCGCAGATCAACGCATTCACATAACGATAAACTAACATAATATCATATATACGAATCATGTTTAGACATATTAATCCTATCCTAGCATGGTAACTAGTAATCACTTAAACATGTACGTCGTGAGCACATTCACTAACATATCATAAACCTAATACATAATATAAACACTCGAAATACCGAATCATAACGAATACTTAACAGACATAACAGATAAGGGTTTAGTTAACTACCTCGAGCCCGAACATATCATAATGAAACATCATACTTATACGAAATAATCTCGGAAAATAATTTGGAGTAGCTAGCTCCCGAATTTTGTGAAGACGCCGCGTGTACGACATCATTCACCGGACAAATCACATCGGATAGCAGTTAGATCTAGGATGCATCCATACGCCCCAGCAGACGAGATAGTGGCCATACTATCAATAAGCGAGATAACGGAAAGGGCGTGGCGAACATCACTCACTCGCCCTAGAGTCATGTCGAGGTGCATCAGCGACACGGACATGGAACCCCGTGACTTGTGAAATATTCGGCTCGGGTGTAAAACTAACTTAGGTCAAACATATTGTAATAAATGACACAGATCAAAATCAAACACAAAGTTCAACAGATAACATATCAGATAACTCATATCATAAGGTTCATATTCAAATATTCAGAGGTCAGAAATTCATATCACAGTCACAAATCATACATTCATAATTAGAAGTTCATAATTAAACATAGTAGGGTTCAACAAATGTGCATATCAGAGTCTTCCTAACATAAAGTTCAAATCAGATATAGCATGGCTCAATAGAACAGAAGTTCAGATAAGCAACAGATCAAACAATCAGAAAAGGGTTCATAGCAATGGCATCGGGAACCCTAATAAGTAAAATAGGAAAGCTAACGAAAAGAACGTCATAAGGAACCTTTACTGAAAAGGTAAGAATATCTGTACCTTAAAGAAAATGAGAGAAAAGCAAACAAATGAGTGAATCACGAAGATATAACGTCGCGTCTCCTTCAACGAATCTACACGGATTATGATTTATTTAATACTTATTAGCATCGTTAAAGTTACTTATTAGCATCGTTAAAGTTATAACGGATTAATCTCATTAATATTCTTGGGGTTATCAAGATATTCTCATTTTTAGTGACGGACGGAATCCCAACATTTTAGAGTAATAATCATTCATTAACCAAACTTATGGGTTACAAATAGTAAATGATAAACTTAAAAATTTAATATGACAAACATCTTATTTGAGGACTTATATGATCATCATTCAAAGTATAGGGTTTACAAATGTCAAGAACGGATTTTAGGACTCTCTTTCAAAATAGTTTACCCAAGCCTTTATACCTTACATGATTAACCACGACTCACATGTAACCTTTGTTCGAACGCAACCTAAATGAGACCATGCATACAATACTTTCAATTCATGACACTTAGTTCCTTACATAAAATCATAACTCATGCATGTTTACATCACGCTTAGTACTAGCTCATTATAGTCTTAATCAATAGTTATTAATGATTCCAAGACTTACCATTCTCACATGAAATAACGAATTTACACACTTAGCTTTTAACCCTAATCGACCTCTATTTATGTTCTATGGTTTTCCCATACTTTTAATATCATTTAATACGCTTTAATTGACAAAGTTCGTCTTTTAATAACCCATAACCTTGACCTAGGACTTATGAAAAGCATAAGCGGTAGTTAACTCGGACTCTGCATGCATTACCAAATTAACTCACATTATATTGACTTACTCGGATCATGTTAACGAGACCAAAACCTTACCCTTTCCTCTTGCTTCAATACGCACGCAACACACATGCAAACCCGACTTACTACATATTGTTTTCCCAACTCACAAACCATTCGACACACACAAACACTTACACATTTTACTCACACGACATACCAACCTATATTCCAAACATGCATGCACTCGACACCATCAAGGCTGTTTCAAAATACTCATGCTAGGAAAAACCATGCTTGCAAATCGACTCAAACCAAACTACAACCTAAGGTTAACGTGATTCTCACATGTCGACTTATAGCTTTTAATGAGACCAACAATACATGATTCATGCTTATTTACATTTTAAATAAATGTGACACATTCATGACCTAAACCATACGTCAACTTATATACATATGCATGTTCATGATTTTATGTAACGATATATAAGTTACTTGCTACGGTTTCTTTTGGTGATCGATACATATATATACACATATACTTGATTATTCATGGCTCGACTTAATCATGTGGTTCGGTATAGGTTTTCCATTGGTTCATGTTTCATGTGTATTTACGTTTGCATGTAAAAGAATTGAGGCGAAGAAAGTTATACCTTAGCTGGCTCGAAACAAACGCACGTATGAACACAAAGAGTAGCGGACGGTCGATCGGAAAAGAAAAGGAGAAAAAGATTGTGTCGTGACTTTGTAGCTAGAGTTTCAAAATTTGAGTGTTTGCCTTGTATTTATACTAATCGACTAGGGTTTCTTGTGTGTGGATCGGCTTGCAAAGAAAGACAAGGCCGACTTGGCACGATGGGAATCGGATCACAACCCAAACTGGACCCATGGCTTAAGTGAAATACTCGGCTTGCACAAAATAAACGAGGCCCAAAGCTTATGTGCGTGACTTTTATTTTTCGTTGTACCAAATGTCGATAACTTAAATATACTTGTTAGGTTTTAAATATTCATAAGTTAGGTTTTTAGTTTCGTTAAATGAACGTTATTATATTTTACGTATTTTATAATTTTGATTTCAAGGGTAAAATAGTCTTTTAACACGTTTTATATTTTTAGGGTTTTACAACAATGTTCAGAATCAACCTCCCACCATGATGATCAACACAAGTAAATTAAAGACGATTAGAAAAGCCTTGTGCGATACGAATACCAGAAACCCTAACAAATCGATTCACCCAGAAAAACTAAAACCTGTAAAACTAACACAAATCTGATCAGGAGAGTGATGTTATCACTAACAAGAACAAATCATAGCAAGCAAAACAAGGATTAAGATCGATTATGGCAGAAAAGGTGAAAGCCGATTAAGAAGAATTTAGGGTTTTGGTCGCTAGAGAGTGAGCCACCGAAGCACAAGTCTAACTTTCGTAGGCTGGAGTGTAGCAATAAAAATAGTAAAGTGGACCTTTCCGTTCCTATGAAAGTGGTGGAAGAGGTAAACTCTAGATTTGAGAATACTTTATATGGGTACTTTCTTGGTAAACGCGTTGCTTTCCCGGTTGTTGATTATTATGTACGTAATAAGTGGGCTAAGTATGGCGTTCAAAAAGTCATGATGAATGCAAAGGGTTTCTTCTTCTTTAAGTTTAATTCAAAGAAAGGTGTTGATGATGTGCTTGAAAATGGCCCGTGGATGATTAGAAATGTGCCTATTTTTCTTAAACATTGGACCCTAAACACCAACCTACTTAAATAGGATTTGACTAATATTCCGGTATGGGTTAAATTCCATGATGTGCCCCTTGCTATGTTTTCTGATGATGGTCTCAGCCTCCTAGCCACACTGATTGGTACCCCAAAAATGTTAGATTCTTACACTAGTCAGATGTGCTTGGAATCATGGGGTCAAGTAGTTTTGCTAGGTGCTTGATTGATGTTAAGCGGATCAGGCTCTTAGGGAGAGCATCCTTTGTTGAGATACCTTTACTTGATGGGATTTGGTTCTAATATTGAAAAGATTCGGGTTGAATCTGAATGGAAACCGCCTCGGTGTGATACACTGTAAGCTTTTGGTCATATGCTTCTTGATTGTCTAAATCATTCCACCTCTACTCGGCCTAAGCAGTGTTAATGATGGTTTTCAAGCGTCAATAACAAGAATAAGGGTAGGAATGGTGGTCAAAGTTTTCAGTAAGGAGGTTTACTAAACCTAGTGTGGGTCCTAAGTTTAGGTATCAACCTAAAGCGCCTCCTCCCGAACACGAAGGTAGAAAATACAAAGAAGAAAGCCCTTTGAAGTGGCAGTCTGAGTGGGATTGCTACATCTAATCCTTTTGATGCTCTAAATCGGTGATTCGATGAATGTGGCAATCCTCTGATGTAGAGAGTGCAGTAATACAATGGAAGCAAAGGAGGTCGGGTCAATTAAGGCGGTAATGTATCACATGTTCCAAATGTGAGTGATTTAATGAAGATAACGAGGTTGGTCCTACCCTATTGTTGAGAAAATTGGGGAGTTTGAAAAGCTTCTTATGGATGGGAAAGCTACTCTTGTTGATGATAATGGTATTCCTATTAAAAGGTTGCTTATCGTCTTTTACTAAGAGGGTTAACCCATTCACTAAGGTGGGAGAGATTGTGGATTCTGATAGTGAAGAAGAGGTGGTTGAGAACACCTTTGATGAGTCGAGTAATCTATTTGGTGGTGGTCATGATCATGAAGATGATTATGATGACTATGACTATGATAACTATGCGGATCAGGTTTACGATCTCCCAGGTAATCGGGATGCTTATTATGACACGTATGGTATCAAGATTCAAGGCTTTGGTAGGAAGTAATTTTATCTCCACAGGAGTATAATGTTATTTTTTGAGTAGTGGTTTATTTTCTTATATAGAAAATAGGAAGTACTTTGTTATGTAAGCTTTTCGCCTATGTAATGGGCTGAGATGTGAGATTGACTCATATCCTTTGTACTAAACGTTTTTTGAAGTAATTTATTTACCGGGTCTTTGACCTTTTATCCAAAAAAAATTGGTGGATGAATGATTGTTTGGTTATGTACATCAAGAAGGACGTGTTTTAAGTTGCTAGCAGCATATCGAAAACACTAATTACATTTAAATGACGTACGTTGTTGTAGGTAACAAAGAAATGAGAAAATTTAACTATTTATCGGAAGTAAGTTATGGTATTTATAATAATAGGGAAAAAGCCAAAAATACTCTATGTACTTTCGTGAAAACTCATTATGCTTTCTCAACTTTTTATTGTCATTATACTTAACGTTGTTTCCATTTTCGACTCATTATGCTTAATTACTTCTTTATGTATAATGACAATAAAAAGTTGAGAAAGCATAATGAGTTTTCACGAGAAGTACATAGAGTATAATGGTGACACTTTATTGATTATAACTAAAGTTTGATCGGTTTATGTGTGATATTGCGAGTAATCCACATTTTGTCTTATACATGTTTTACAATGGCATCGTCATGTTACATTTTGGCTTCTAGGATTCCCGACTCACGATGGCGTCGACACCTTGTGCTTGTAGGTGAATTAATGCTTTTCAATGGATTCTCCTCGGTATGTTTACTTCATCCTGTCGTTGCATACCTAGTAAGCAAAAGTACAAAGTTTGCGGGTCGAGCACGTTTTGGTTACAAGTGCGGGTTGAAGCGTGATTTTTAGTATGGGTCGATATGAGTAAGTCGACCCGCTAGCAAAAGTTGCCTTTTATCTGTTTTATTCTATCTCGAACAAGAGGATTGAGGTTGTATGCGTTATAGTGGGTCAACTTTAACCCGTTCAACAAGTGCCTATACAACGATAGACATAACCAATTAAAATGAAAATGGTTATGTATAATGACAATATTTGAAAGTACATAAAGCATAATGAGTTTTTGGGGAAAGTACGTTAAGCATTTATAGCTTTTTCCCATAATAATACATTCTTTTGATTGAGTTTGCTCATATGAATTCTTCTCAGTACCACATGTTGCTTAATGTGTATGTATCTAAGGATGCCTCATGCAAGTCACTTAGCTAAATGAAAAGGATGCACCTTCACGTACGGTTGAATCCATTACAATGTAAGATGCTTTAGAAACATTAATTTCAGGTCGAAGTAGACTTATTTGGTGTATAAAAACCATCTTTTGAATTACATTGTACATGATCTATAATGGCTATGGAATCAACCCTACTTAATCGTAGTGATTCTTTTTTCACATAGACGACCATTTATTAGTAACCCGCACCTTTATGGTATTCTGTATGCAGGCGTACAAACTTATTCTCCTTATTAATCTGGTTACATAAAGAAAAAAAAGGCAATATAAGACGATTCTTAATAATTAAATATTGTTCATTTCACAATCAAAGCATAAGAGTGGAACCAAGTGTGCAGCCATCACTCTGAAAGGTATTGCAGGCATGTTTTAACATATTCTTGCGGCCCCTGCAGGGATCTCTAAAATGCTATCAACTACACCCGGCCGCCAAATCGATTCCAACCTTTTCCCTTTCGCAAATAGTTGCACTATCCGTTACATGTATAAGTACTGCTTGTAATGTGATGTGTACAAATAAAAATTTAGCGCGTAGAAATCACTTCCCATATAATCCCATATAATAAAATCAATACACTAATATTGTTCATGGCCACCGGATGCAACATGAATCTGATATATATGCTTTTAAAGCGACACAAACAAACGACGTTAAATTGGCAAAAAAGACTTGATACAAAAATATTCGGGTTGACTTGATCAACACGAACTGAATTGCCAGACCTACCGTATCAAATATCATAACTTTGTCCCATCCAAAAGAAAATTGATAATGTACTTTTTGTTAACTTTTTTGTATTATACTGTAGATATGACTTGTTAACTTTCTTGAAGTGAATATATTCTCATCCATTTGATAAGGCCACCACCCATGTACGTTGATTCAATGTGGGGCATGACACAACACTAGCGTGCCACGGCAGCGACAGCGTTGACCATTGTTGTCATCGATGGAGGTGTGATGACGGAGTTTGTAGTCATGATATTGGGGAAGTTTGGAGCAGATTCTTCTTTTTCATCATAAAGAAAATCCCGAACAATCAGACTACTTGGCCGAGCCACAAGCTCCTCCCAAGCTTCATGTGCCTCGAACCCTTGTTTAAGAAATGCTTCAGTGGCGTCAAGGTGATGCATATCCCACTCTAGTTGGTTTTCAAGCCTCGTGATATTTTGCAACTGGCGTGTGGCTAACTTACAAGTATTCACCTTAATTTTGTCAATTGCTTCTTTTAAATTCTTGTCGTTTTCATTCTGAAAATAATTATTCAACTCAGGAACACCAATTGCACGCCTAATCCCGATTGTGCTATTAGTTAATTCTGGATTGTAAAATCTTCTGGCTTCATCAACTAGACCAGCTTGCACCATCTGGTCAACACGTTTCGACACAAAAGATTGGAGAACAGGCAACGAGACATCAACCCATAAAAAGCAACAACTATACCTTGATTGAAACTCAATGTTATCATAAACTAGAGCCTTAATGTACGAATTAGACCCTCCAGCTATAATAGGAAGCCGGTCCTTTGCTACAATGGAATCAACCACCTGCGACGCACTTTGTCTGAAATCATCAGCGCTGAAATCAACATTAGGATCAGCGAATCCTATAAGATGGTGGGTGATCCCACGACACTCGTCCTGAGTGACTTTATTGGTAGCAATATCAAGACCTTTATAAACTTGAATCTTGTCAGAGTTTACAATTTCAGCAGAAAACTTGGTGGCAAGATCGATTGCAAGCCTTGATTTTCCAGTCCCGTCGCTCCCATCACTATAACCACCTTGTCTTTCTGGCTTCGTGGTAGAAATGTCTCCATATTGATCCCACCGGAAACTCATCGATGGAACTGCTACCTCTTTACAAGCAGAAAGGAGGCTCTTCATAATAGCCCTGCGAGTAAAAGTAAAATTAATATATTAATCAACGGAACCTAGATTGTATAACACTCTAGAAACATAAAAATTATGAAACCTACATGCAGACTTGTAAACGAAAGTAAACTTTTTACACAGATGATCTCCTTGTTAATTTTTGTTTTCTCGCTTCTGTTCAGGTAGATGTATGTTATGTATTTATGTGCATGTATGTTCAGTGATTCTATTTAACTTATTAGTGATGAATCAATGAGATGTTTGAGATGAAAATTGGATATTTATGGAGGAGTGAAAACAACTTTGGGCTATAGAAAGGTGGCCAAATATTGAAGCATATTACGTGTAAAGATATACAATGCCTATCAAGTAAGGTGTCGTTTGTTTTTTCAGAGCTTTTACCTCTTCATCTGCAAACCATGTCTGCAGAAGAAGAGGTTGATCTAAAGTCTTCATCTGCATGGATGAAGACCGTTTGTTTTTCTGCTATTGAAGTACTTCTTTTATTTTCTATTTTTTTTTCTTTTTTTGCGCTATAAATCCTATTGTAATATGGTACAAATGGGTTAATCGTAAAAAAACGTAAGAAAACGTAAAATAACAGACGAAAACGTAAAAAAATGAACTAAAACATAAAAAAAACGGACGAAAAAATACGAAAACGTAAGAAAACGGATTACAACGTAAAAAACGCAACGTAAAAATGAATGACGTAAAAATGAGCGCGGCGTAAATAAAAAGACCGAAATATAAAGAGATGTGAGATATTGAGAAAGAGATGTAAGATTTGTGAAAGAAGATGTAAGAAGTGAAAGATAATGTACGAAATTTAGAAGAGGAAAGAAGTGAAAAGAAGACATATCGAAAAAAACAAAGCAAAGCGTCGCCTCCCTGCAGAAAAAAAAGTGAAAAGAGGAAAAAAGTACTTATTTGAAAAAAACAAACGACACCTTATAAAGTTGTGTGTACGCTTATATTAGAATAAAAGATGTATATTTTAGAGTATTCCAAGCTTCAACTAAAATACAAAGTCTAATCGAATATATCTTATTGCAAGAATAACTTATAATTAATTTGCAATCAAGTATTCGATCAAGATTTTCATAATAATAGTCTTTTGAAGCTAAGACAAAGTGACAGTCAACCCAAAACACGTTTACACATCGAATTGTTGTTAACGTACACCAAAAGATGATATGTTATAATTACACACTACTAGGAAAAAAATTTGCGTCAGCAGGCTGAGATCAAAAGTCTTGCTAAACATAACCTTTCAGCGACAAAAATCTGGAATAAACACCAACATTTAGCGCTGCTGAATTGGCAACAGATAAAAAAATATTATTATACGAAAATATTTTGTCCCTAATTTGCCTCCAAGGCCTTGGCATCAATAAGAGTCAAACCTTGATTGAATCCTTACTACGTACTCTAGTCTAATATTTAGTCCTCAGCCACGGTGCTCTGTGTTCGTGTTGTAATGCCAATTCATCGTTGCAAACTTACCATGAACTTTGATGTCCTTCAACCAATTGTCCTCTAGGTCAATACAATTTTGAATCCACACTCTTCAATGACGGATCTAACTCTGGCCAGCTTTAAAACTGCAACTACCAATCTCCCAAGTGACCAACGCAAAGGAATACGGTCTACCAGTAATCCTTATTCATATACCACTACATGAACTATGAGCGTCCGCCTCCCTACCTATTTTTTCTATGTGATTGGTCTTTCATCTCTTTTATATTCCCAAAACTATAAGGAAAAGCTTCATCGCATAGTGTTTTTGTGTCCAGTATATGATTGAATACCTTTCTTAATGATGACTTAAATGAAGAGATATATTTGGTAACTTCCAAGTAGTTTTTCTAAAATGGACGAGGTCGCGGGAAAGCGAGTATCCCCGTGACCATTTCTGACTCTTTCTCCGAGCATCTCTAAATGTGTACCTAGTGAGGTTTAGAGACCCTAGATCTCTTGTGAAGAGTTTAATGTGCCTACCCACTAAGCCATTTTGTGGTGGTTGCTATGTACTTTTTCTAATCCTTGTATTTTTTCTAGCCTCACATATCAAGTCTTCTAAACCTCAAGCATTCCATTCAAGTTTCCATAAAAAAATATGAAAGTAATAGTAGCATAACTTTCTATGCTACTTAACACATTAAAAATTACAAGTTCTCGGTTCTTTCCTTATCAGATGAGAGGTGGTGATTCTATGATTCAACTATTAACTTTTAGGAAGTTCATTGGCACTAGAGTTTACTATATTTCGATACCAGAGTTACCATTAATGGTAAGTAATCTTAGCTTGCGATACAATGAACACCATGGAATTGAAGCCTTAGTAGCCCCCTTTCTCCTTTTGTATCCGTGTTGATAAATTAATTATTAGCATTGTAATGGCTGGCTATGGTTGGTAGATAATAAAGAAAAGAGTGATTAGTCAAATAAAGAATAGTATTGTGGCTCCTAATGAACAAGAATCCTTTTAAACTGATATGTTTGTTTAGCAAAACCTTTACTTTTGTATTAAATTATAGGTATGTACTGTCATTGTCAGTATCTTTTTTTTGTCTATCTCTTTGTTTCACCACTAAGTTTATACCACTACTATATACTATATTTATTCGGTATATGGGCATTTTGTTCCATGTAAAAGCTGAGCTATAAAATATAATTTCGACTTATTAATTTCTCCAAATTACTTCTTACATGTCAATCATCCGTAAATTCATATATATGGCCGTAGGAATTGTTAAATTTTAGGGTATTAATGTGTAAACACGTGTAAATTCTATCGATTCTTAATGACTTTCAAGTTATGTTCGGTCTGAGAACTTATTCTGAGGGTTAATCATGGACAAAGCATAAATGGTTTAAAGTTCCAAGAAGTTCATTTCTTTGAAGCCTTTCTCATTTCGATGATGAGTCATTTATAGCCGTTAGAGGGTCTTAGTGTATCTTAATCTCATATTTAATAAGTCCTTAATCTAGGGTTAGAAACACTGAGTGTGCGATCATTGTCTCACACTTTTCTCTTCTTTCTGATCATTTCACTGATCTTGTCTCTTCTTTGTATTTGCATGGTTATTGTCTCATTGACATTAATCTGATCTTGTAACACTTTGGATACTATTGTTGATATAATCTAAGCCAACTATTGAGGCTTATGTTTGAATAAAAGTTCTCTTGTTTATTTATTGTTCTTGATACTTTCGTACATGGTATCGAGCGTCGGGCTCATTATCACTATTGACTCACCATCAAGGGTTTCTTCATGAAACTTGGGGACATCTCTTGACAACAAGTTGGTGGTTTGGGGTTATTGCTATTGGCATAATCACTGGTTATTTCTTATTGTGATTTGTTTTTCACTGCATATTGCTCTCGTAAGTCTAAGTCTAATCTCTTCTTCAAACAAGCGATTACTTAAGTCTTTGTGGGTGCAAACGGGTAGACTAACATCTTGATCCGCCACCTACAGGTGGTACGAATACTGCTGGTTTACCCTAGTCCACATGCTTGGTGCTTGTTGTTTCTTAATTACAAAGTCTTATTTATTTGTCTATCTGCTCTTGCTATTATATCTGTTTGTGTTTTATCATCTTCTTGTTTGCATTATGGTACATTGGTGATGATAATATTGGTGGTGGTGGTGGTTCTTCCTTGAGAAAAGCTTATCCTTTGGTGATGCTTTGTATTTACACCCCAATAATACCAATGGTACTCCCATTATTTCTATCAAACTCACTGGGCCGAAAATTATAAAATATGGAATATGGCCATGACCTTTGCTTTAAGGAACTATAATAAGTTAGGGTTTATTGATGGTACTTGCATGAGATGACTCAAACCCTAGTCTTGCTAATCAATGGGATACTTGTAACTCTGTTGTGGTTACGGATTCTTAACTCTCGATCATGAATTATTCTTTGGTGCTATCTATGCTAAAGCGCTTATGAAATGTGGAATGATCTTAAAGATACTTATGATAAGGTTGATGGTTCACTATTTTTAATTTGCATAAAAATATAAACTCTCTTAGTCAAAGTGGGTCTTCTCTTGCTGATTATCTCAAATAATGCAGCTGATGTTGTTACTAACGAGCCTATTGTTCCACAAGTTTCGAGTTTCAATGTTGCCTGTCAATCACAAAACTTTGGAATTGATCCGGTTGTTTTGAAGGCGTGTAAGAATTTTGAAGAGGCAATGCGTGGTGCTAATGTAATGAATGTGGAGAATGTAGTCAATGGTGCTAATTCTAATTCGTCTCCCAAGGTTCATATTGCGAAGCCGATTTCATATGCGGGTGCTACGTCCATCGATTCCACGAAGCGCAAGCCTAATTTTCGTAGGCTGGAATGTGGGAACAAATCTAATGAGGTGGATCTCTCCGTTCTTTTGAAAGTCGTGGAGGAGGTAAACTCTAAATTTGAGAATACCCTTTATGGTTATTTTCTTGGTAAACGTATTGCTTTTCCCGTCGTTGATTATTATGTTCGTGTCGTGGGCCAAGTATGGTATTCAAAGGTTATGATGAATGCTAAGGGTTCTTTTCTTTAAGTTCTCCACAGTAAAGGTGTTAATAATGTTCTTGAAAAGCGGACCGTGGATGATTAGGAATGTGCCAATTATTCTTAAAACTTGGACGTTGAATACTAATCTACTTAAAGAGGATTTAACTAACATTCCGGTGTGGGTTAAATTTCATGATGTTCCTCTTGCTATGTTTTCTGATGATGGTCTTAGTCTCCTTGCTACATTGATTGGTACTCCGAAAATGCTTGATTCTTACACTAGTCAAATGTGCTTGGATTCCTGGGGCCGTAGTAGTTTTGCTAGGTGCTTGATAGAGGTTTGTGCGGCTAAGGCTCTTGGAAAGCCTCACTTGTTGAGATCCCCTTCTTGGATGGATCGGGTTCTACTATTGAAAAGATCCGGGTTGAATATGAATGGAAACCGCCAAGATGTGAAACATGTAAGCGGTTTGGGCATCTGTTGCTTGAATGTCTTAATCTGCTCCACCGTCTACTCGGCCTAAGCAGTGCTCTTGATGGTTTCAAAGCGGTAGTAACAAGAATAAGGGTAGGAATGGTGGTACAAGTGTTCACGTAAGGGAGGTTTTAATAAACCGGTGTGGGGCCTAAGTTTGGTATCAACCTAAAGCCCCACCTAATCCCAGCAGTGGATAATTCTAAAATGAAAGCCCTTGAAGTGGCTAGTATGAGTGGGGACGACAATTGCTACATCTAACCCGTTTGATGCACTTAATGTGATTGATCTTGATGAATGTGGTACTCCTAACATTATTGCGGATTCGGTTGTTCAATGGAAGCTAAGGAGGTTGGACCTGTTAAGCTCGGGAATGTATCACAAGATTCGCATGTGAGTGATTCAATGGAAGCTAACGTGGTTGGTCATACCCTATTGTTGAAAATTGGGAACTTGAAAAGCTTCTTATGGATGGAAAGCTACTCTTGTTGATGATCTTGGGATTCCTATTAAAAGGTTGATTCTATTCGCCCGCCTCATCTACTAAGAGAGTTAATCCTTTTCTAAAGTGGGAGATATCGTGGTTTCGATTACGATGATGAGGTGGTTGCTAACCCATTTGATGAGTACGCTAACATTCGATGGTGGTGGCCATGAGTTTAAAGATGAGTATGATGACTATGATGACTATCGAAGCGAGTTCATGATCTTCCAGGGAATTTGGATGCATTTAATGCCATGTATGGCACCAAGCTTCAAGGTCCTACGAAGTAATTTTGTTTCGTTTTGTCCTATGTTATCATTTGAGTAGTTGTTCGTTTTCTTGTTTAGAAAAATAGGAAGTATCTTGTTATGTAAGCTTTATGCCTATGTAACGGGCTGAGATATGGGATTTCACTCATATCCATTGTTCTTAAACGTTTCTTTGGTTAATATATTTACCAGGGTGCAGGATTACTCCCCTTTACCCAAAAAAAAAAAACAATTTGATTGTATGATTAGCTTGCCTCCATGCACTTGTGAAGGCGCAAAACATTTTGAAAAACACAATCACTAATCAAATTAATGCAATTTCTTATGGGTCTTGATGACACTTATGTTCTATCGAGTAATATTTTAACGAGACCCTTTGCCTAATGTCAAAACGCTTTCTGTTGTCTCGGAGAAGAATCTCACGAAATGTGTCATCGGGAATAGTCATGCTAAACCCAATGCCCTTGCTTTTCTTCGCAAAAACTTTTGATAGTGGAAAATTTTTGATAACAAAAAGGATCATTCAACAAAAATTTCAATAAAGGGTGCGGTTCTAATCACTGTAACAGTTCAAATTACTGAGGACCAAACATGAATCTCAAATGTACTAACGCAAAAACACGGTCACCTGTTGATAGATGTTATGATCTTGTTGGTTATCCTGCTTGGATATGTTAAAAAGAACTTTAATGTTAAACCTTTCAAGATAACAATGTTTCCATGATACTAATCGTATCGCGATAATAGTGCTAGCAACTCTCCTGTTTCTTTGTCTAATGAGCGACTCTCCGGACTTATGAGTCTTCTTAATGACAACAATGTGTCTTACGCTAATGCCAACATGGCGGTAAAGAATTTTCGGGAACCTTCTATAATGGCGGTGTTAAGTTTAACATAAACTTCAACAAATTTTTCAACAACAACACAAAAACCTTATCACGAAACATCGGTCTTGGTTGGATTGTTGACTACGGTGCAAATCGACACATGGTATGTCGCCAAATTTTAATTAATGTTGTTGACATTTCAAATCTTGGTCTAAGCATTGGACATCCCAATGGCACTCGATCCCTAATCACTAAAATTGGTGACTTAAAAGTTAATAATGACCTAACTCTTTTGATGTTACCGTTGTTCCACGAGTACAATGTCGATCTGTATGCATTCATAAGATTGCTAGAGACAATAAGATGTTTGTTGGGTTTAATGAATCTAATTGCTATATCTGATTTACATCAAAAAGGATTGTGGGATTGGTAAACAATGCAATGGGTTATATATGTTTGATATTGATTCTACATGTAAGATTACTTCTAATAACCTTGCATTGCATTTGTCATGTTTCTAGAAATCTACGGCATCAAATACTTGGTCATTCCTCGACCAAGTCCTACATATACTTAAATTCACTCTTAAACTTGATAGCTCATCCGAATCGATCATCTTTGTGATACTTGCAACAAAGCTAAACAAACCAGGAACCATTCCTCTAAGTGAACATAAATCAACTAAAATTGGTCAACTTGTTCATCTAGATGTATGGGGACCATATAAAGTCACTAGAGAGATGGTTACAAATATTTTTAACTATTGTTGATGACTATTCTAGGCGATGTGGGTTTATATGCTTAAGGGAAAGGATGATGTTTATGTTTCCATTGTTAACTTTACTCATATGCTATCAAATCAATTTGAACACAATGTTAAGATTTTCGAAGTGATAATGGGACGTAATTTGTCAATAATAAACTTCAACACTTCTTTCATGAAAAGGAATTCTACATCAAACCTCTTGTGTTTATACACCACAACAAAATGGTATTAGAGAGGAAACATAGGCATCTCCTTAATGTGGCTAGATCCCTTATGTTTGGGAATTACCTTTATATCTTTGCTTTGAATGTGTTCTAAGCTACGCCTATGTCATAAGCAGGTTACCCTCTTGATTACGTGTCGGCAAGTCTCCCTTCTCCCTTGTGTATGGGCATGACCCTTCACTCTCTCTCCTTAGAGTCTTTGGTTGCTTATGCTATGCCACCATTCTCAACATCTCGATAAATTTGGTAGTAGGTGCGAGAAAAGTGTCTTTATTGGTTATTCAAATGAGAAAAAAGTTATAAACTTTTGAGCTTAGAAACAAAAATATCTTTTATTCCGGAGATGTCAAATTTTATGAAAGCTATTTTTCCTTCAAAATGAAAAATACTTTGTCAAAACCTTTTGTTGAAACATATGTGCCTAAAAATTTAAATCATAAAAATTTCTTTAACTCACAAACAAGTCCCAATGATGAAGGAGAGTGACATCCTATGATGATGGCACGGTGTTGAGTCATCCTTCAGGGATGATGAACTTGTTGCGATGTCTATAGATGATAATACACACCCCGAGGGCACCATATCACATGAATCACATCCTGCTGATGCATCCTCACGATTCTGCCGACACATCATCGATTCAAATCGGAACTCGAACAAGAAAGAGGCTTGCCGACCACCATCGCTAGAAGGTCAACCGAGTTTCTAAGTTTCCCGGTAATCTTAATGACTTTATTATAGAAGGAAAGTCAAATATGGTGTTGAAAAGGTTGTTAATTATTCTAACCTAAACAAAGATAATTCTTGCTTTGCTTCTAGTCTTAATAAAAGTATTGAACCTACATTATAAAGAAGCTATCCTTGATAGTAATTAGGTTGATGTTATGAACTCGAAATTGAGGCCTTAAATGAAAATCATGCTTGGGATATAAGCGATCTCCACCTAATAGAACTCCCATTGGTTACAAATGGATCTTTAAAATCAAATATAAAGCCAATGGTGAAGTTGATAGATACAAGGCTAGATTAGTTGTTAAAGGTTATAACCAAAGGGAAGGAATAGACTATGATGAAACTTTTTCTCTGTTGTAAAAATGTCTCTTGTTAGATGTCTTATTGCCTTAGCTATGAAAAACAAATGGCCTCTTTTCCAACTTGATGTTAACCATGCTTTCTTGTATGGAGATCTTGATGAGGATATCTATATGACCATCCCTAAGGGGTTATGTAATGAGAACAATAAGAATAAAGTTTGCAAACTTGTCAAGTCTCTATATGGCCTAAAACAAGCTCCCAGGAAATGGAATGAAAAACTTGTCAGTGTCTTAAAGGAAAATAATTTTGTTCAATCTGTCAATGATAATTCTTTGTTCACCAAAACAGAGAATAACAAGTTTATTGCTCGCTTGTTTATATGGATGATATTGTCCTTCGAAAGCTGTATTGATGAGATAAATCTATTCAAATAGTTTCTAAAATCAAAATTTCATATCAAAGACTTGGGAAACTTAAAATATTTTCTTGGCATTGAGGTTTTAAAAGCGGGAATGACATTTGTCTCTCCCAAAGAAAATATTGTCTTGAACTCCTCAAAGAATTTGGTCTTCTTGGTGCAAACTGTGTCCACTCCCATGGAACCCAACTTTGTTCTTCCATACATTCCCACTGCGATGATCTCTTACTTGTCAACATCATTGGTTATCGAGCTACTTGAGAAACTTATCTATCTCACCCATACAAGACGACATCTCATACTCGGTTCATTGTGCGGCACAATATATGCATTCTCCTTTGAAATCTCATCTAGAATGTGCCCTCAATGTTCGAGATATCTAAAATGAGCTCCGGAAAGGTCTAAGGTACAATTTCAAACAACTCGAAAATCATCTTGAAGGATATAGTGATGCGATTGGGCCAAATGCAAGAAAACCGAGAAAATCATCACGGGTTATTGTGTTTTCTTTAATGATTGTTTGATCTCATGGAAAAGTAAAAACAAAACACTCTTTCAAAATCTTCCACGAGCGGTATAGATCTATGTCTCTGCTGCTGTGAAATCATTGGATTCAAAAATCTTAAAAGATCTAAAAGTTGATATCAATCTCCTGTTAATCTTTTTGTGATAACAAATCGCTTTACAACTTTTTGTCAATCCTGTTTTCCATGAAAGATCAAAACACTTTGAAATTGATGTCCACTTCATCAAGGAAAAAATTGCAAGAGGTGTTATAAGTGCCAAAAGGTTGGCTCTTCAAACCAAGCTATGAGACATACTTACTAAAAACCTCCTGTTTATCGGCACAAATTCTTGTGTGAAAAATTGATGTTGTTTGATATGTTTGCCCATCAGTTATGGGGAATGTTAAATTTTGGGGTATTAATCTGGCAAACATGTCATTCTATCAATTGCTAATGGCTTTCAAGTTATGTTCGGTCAGGCTTATTACGAGGGGTTAATCATGGACAAAGCATAAATGGTTTAAAGTTCCAAGAAGTTCATTTCTCAAGCCTTTCTCATTTCTCACGATGAGTCATTTATAGCCGTTAGAGGGTCTTAATGTATCTTAATCTCCTATTTAACAAGTCCCTTAATCTAGGGTTAGAAACACTTGAGTGTGCAGTCATTGTCTCACACTTTTCTCTTCTTTCTGATCATTTCACTGATCTTGTCTCTTCTTTGTATTTGTATGGTTATTGTCTCATTGACATTAATCTGATCTTGTAACACTTTGGATATTATTGTTGATATAATCTAAGCCGACTATTGAGGCTTAGGTTTGAATAAAAGTTCTACTGTTTATTTATTGTTGTTGATACTTTCGTACAGGAATATTGGATGATAAGTAGGAGGATAAGTATGAGGACTTAGCATTTCTTATGTGAAAAAACTACTAGTGGAGTAGAGGTAATAAACATAAGCTAACGAAAATAGGAACTTATTAGATTAAATCACAAGAAATAAGATTATTCGGATCGGTTTATAAAGGCGGTGAATGAAGAAGAGACGTGATTGCCGAGAAAGAGTTTGAAGTTGCAAAACGACTAAAAGATAAACATAAAACATGTTGTAGTAATGAAGCATATATACACCACACAATCTCAGTTAATGGCCTTGATAGAGTTATGAAGAAAACAATCTAAGAGATCAAGTTACAAAATTAGAAAATAAGAGAAAAGTGAAAGATTGATTGACAAAATCATTATGCATGTGTGATTCTTTAAGAGTGGAGTTACGTGTGAAATACATCTTGGGTCATTTCTTGGGATCACTCATATTATTAAAAAATCACACCTCAAGCATTGCAAATCGTTGAGTTGAACATACCTAGCTTGTTTCCAAAGACCCAAGTTCCTCATGAAGCCAAATAAATCTCTTGAACATAAGCAAGATACCTACCATAAATTACTCACGAAATTCTTAGTAGCAAAGAACTCTTACTCATGAGAAAACCTTAGTAGCGAAAACTCTTACTACGAAAACCTTAGTAGCAAGCTTTATGAACCTTGAAGTCTGCTTTCCTAACTCGGAAATATGTTCAGAATTCCTTACTCGCAACTGGTAACTTACTCGCAAGCTAACTAGCAAAGAAATTCCTTAGTAGTAGAATTCCTTACTCGAAAATGTGTGCATAATTCCTTACTTGATTTTTTTTTGGCTAAATCGAAAGACTTTTACTGGCTAACTCGCCATATTTCAAGTACTAATTTTCTTACTCGCTAATATTCAACTGAAATCTTGCTAACTCGCAAATTACCGGTTTTTAATCTTAAAAATTCATAAATTCAACCTAAAACGAGTTTTTAATCACTGATTTCTACTAGATCTAATCTAATAATACCTAAACTATGATAAAGTAACAAACTTTTCAGATTTTAGAACGATTTTGAAAAATGTTGAAAACACCTAACTCGCAAAAAACGTTAAACCTAAAATTGAAATTCGAACTTTATCAAATCGCAACCAAAATAATCCGTTGGCTCTTGTTAGGTCACCATTATATCACATCACAACATGTATCTTAGAGAGAGAAAGTTTTAGAGAGAGAAAGTGGAAGGATCTTAATTATGATTAAGGAATGTTTATTTCATTAAGAATCAACACTCTCTCCCTTCAAAGGAGGAGGCATTTATAGTGTTTACAATACAAGGGTGTTTACCCTAGGTTCTATAAGAACCTTTCATCACGGTTCATGGGCTTACTACATGAGTCGGATATTTAATTACAAACAATTTATAAACCATAATAGCTAACGACCTATTACAAATTAAATGACCGATACTTCACAATAATAACATGTTCCTAACAAAATATGAGTGAGATAGAATTTACAATATTTATGTATGTAAGTGGTGAGGAAAACAACTGAAATTGGGCTGCTATTTATAGCCATTTTGGCTCAGCAACCCACGGATGGGCCGGAACCAAAAAAAGGGTCTGCCCTTGTTAATTTTTGGTTCCGCCAGTCCTGAAAGGAGATTTTGAATTTTTTGAAAATCTTCCAAATCTAGTTCAAATCTTTCTAAAATATTCTCTATGATCCTACTAGATTTTGTTATCTCAGATTTTGCTAGTATAGGATGATCCAAGTAGTGATTCTATAAATCAATTTCATTTTGATTAAAACATTTAAAAAAGTGAACTTGTAAAGTGTAAAATGTAACTAGCTAAAGTGTGTTTTAATAAAATGTACAATGTTGATTTATGACTTACTAACAATGTTTGACTTGGATAAATATGTAATGATCATTTCTTTAAAGAAATGTACAACACATGAAGCATAGTGTACATGTAGTAAAAATCAACAGTGTGTAATATATGGTTTGAGCCTTTTAGTGATGTTAAGTAAAACTTGTATTTATATGAATAAAAGACTTGACTAAATTTATACTTTACTTAAACAAAGTTTATTATTGTTATCAACAAAACATAGCAAAGATCATAAAATATAAATAAAATGTTTTGGGCTATATTTGTATTAACAAATCATTTTATTAATATAAGGTTCAAAAAATTGATTTTTTAATTATTATTTTTATTATTAAAACTGATGAACAATACTAAATGATAAACAAGATTAACTGATAAACAAGACAACATTAATTTACATGTTGTTCATAAGTGGTCATCAATTAGTATTGTCAATCAGCTCATCAGTTCATCAGTTACATAACAATGTTTATCAGTTAGTCACGTTATTCATTAGTTTTGTAACAAAAAAGTATCGTTGAACAATAAACAGAGCTGCTCATTTTTCATCAATAAATAGTATTGTTCATCAATAAAAAGAGTTGTTCATTAGTTCTCTTTAATTTTGTTTATCAGTTACATCACAATGTTCATCAATAAAAATATTATTCATCGTATACTTTTTTCATTAATAGAAAGTGTTGTTCATCAATAAAAGAGTTGTTCATTTGTTCGTCAATAAAAAGAATTCATTTGTTCATCAATATAAAAGTGTTGTTCATTAATAAAAAGAGTTGTTCATTTGTTCACCAATAAAAAATGTTGTTCATCAATAAAAAAAGTTGTTTATTTCTTCATCAATAAAAAGTATTATTCATTAATAAAAAAAAGTTATTCATCAGTTCATCATAATGTTCATCAATTCTCTTTATTTTTGTTCATCAGTTATATCACAATGTTTATAAGTTAGATTACGTTGTTAATCAGGCAATGTTCAAGAGTTCATCAGTTTTCTAAAAAAATAGAATGTTCATCAGTTTATCAGTTTTTCAAAAAATCATAGTGTTCATCAGTTGTCTAAGAAAAATCAAAATGTTCATCAGTTAAGCATTTTCATCAATTTATCTATTGGTTATTGTCTGTCAGTTAGTATGCCCATCATTTAGTCTTGTTAATCAGTTAAAAAAAGCTAAAAATAAAAAATAAATGTATTGCGGTACACCAATTAGTGCGTCTAAATAAACTTTTTTAAGAAAAAATATATTTTAGACATTTTATCAAACACTTTGTATGCAGAACAAATATATAAAGCGTCATCTTTAATGTCTATATCTCATTCATATCATATCGGATTTGAGTGATCGAAATTTTGGGTAAAGAATGGCCAAAAAGCTACAACTTTCATGTTTTAAGTTTTGCATAATTCATTCTTTAAGCTAGACAAAATTAAAGGCGAAACTGCCAAAAATTTCAGGAAAATCAATATCTACTTTAAAAGTTTAAAAAAAAAGTTGTGATTCATGTATTAAAATGCATATCAATTTAAAAAGAATTAAACTCTGAAAATTATGGTGAACACGATTTTTCGTAAAAATTTGCCGTTTGAAAGTTATAACAATTTGAAATTTGAGGGTTAAACTAAAAAACGGGTTAAAAGTCCACTTTACCCCTTGTCAAATGGGAAAAGAAGGTCAGTGGGATATATTTCAATTTCAATCTTAGCTCTAGGATAATTTTAGAATGGATTGGATGAAGATCTAATGGTGGAATTTACTTTTTATACTTTTTATTTTTGATACACTTTTTATATGATCACAACTCATATTGCTAGTAGTGTTTGTACAATCAACATTATGTTTTTCTTATAATTTGATGTAGTAGACTATTTCAACCAATTAGAATTAAGTGTTAGTTATGCATTCACTTTTTTCAGAATTATTTTCGCAACTTTAATGATTTTCATCCAATCATGATAATTCATTATTAACATTTTTGCTTAATGTTGTTAGCAAAACCCATCTTTCTGAGTATGTGATTGTACCCCTATTGTCGTTCACTCTGTTTCTTCTCTTATGCCTCATCAAACTAACTTTGTGCCTGCTATTCCCCCTGGACTCCGTTTCCACTGGGCTTGGAGCCGAAACCAGAAACATAATGACCTTGAGGAGCTTTTAGATCTTTAAAGTCTTCTTTCCAAATTTTGCCTTAATAATGATCCCCAGTCGTTGGGAATGTTTAATTAAAGACTCAAGACAATTTTCAGTTAAACGCATGACGATTCTATTATCTGACTCCATTTACCTTTCGTCTTCTACAGAAACGAGATGGAACAAGCTTGTTCTATAAAAGGTAAACATTACATCATGGCGAATCAAAAATAAAAGATTATCAATTAGAGTGAAGGTGCACTATAGAGGGATTGATTTAGATTGTGAGGATTCTAATACCTACCTCCATTTACCTTTCATCTTCTACCAACACGAGATGGAACAAGCTTGTTCCAAAAAGGTAAACATTGCATCATGGTGAATCGAAAATAAAGTGAACTTGCACTATAGAGGGCTGGGATTGATTTAAATTCAGTCCGATGTCCGATTTGTGATGATGACCTTGAAACCGAAGAGCACATATCTGGAAAATGTGTGGTCGCGATTCATACTTGGGGAGAGATTTTTAAGTGGTGGAAAATTTCAAATGTTCATTTTCACAACCTTGATGACGTGATCTCCCTAGCAAGCCGATGTCTTCCAAGCTTACCATTGTCTTCGACGCCGTAGTGCAATAAACCTTATCTTATGGAGATTTAGGAATGAGGCCGTATTTGCGGTTAAAAGATCAAAGAAAGATTTCATCTTAAATGATGTGAAACAACTCACCTTTGACAATAGATTTAGGAAAGTATCTTTTAATTCGTTAGATTGGCTTTTTAACCCATGTAACACTCTAACCTTCCCTTATATTTAATTTCGTAGCTCTTTGCTAATCTACATATATATTGTCGTTCAAAGAAAAAATAAGACTGGATGTGTAATAATCACCATTGAAATACCCCTCACCCACTTCCCCTTTCGTCTCACTCACACACCACCCGTTTAACAATCACTTATCATTTACGTATACCTCACTTGAAAACACGCAACACACTCATAACACACGAAAAAGATGCTCATCATAGCTAGTGGTCAACATTAAAAAGTAGAGCCTCACTCGTGACAAGGGTGTTTGTGTAACAAGAGTCATGTGTGACCCTCCCCTAATGCCTCGCCGGTCACCATCACACATAGTCAAAGTTTCATTCCAATTTTCCAAACTTATCTTTTGTATAAACAAGACAAAAATAGAGAACAAAAATAATCAGGTTTTGAGATACATATACTGACACGAACCAAAGTCACTAAAGTCCTTTTTATGTACTTACGGAAACAAAATAGAGACACAACATGTATGTCAGTCTATGTCACAACAGATCATATGGTTTTTTACTGACAGATATTATGTGTCATCTTTTCTGAATGTTGTGCTTTCTATTTTTGTTGAGGAAGAAAAATATTGTCGTACATTATTTGTCGGCATAAATTTTGATTAGTGTAGTCGTGAGATTCTTTGAATAGTTGGATGTTTGGATTTTAAAAAGTAAGAATAAAACTGTAGGAAAGAAAAACTTATCAACCACAAAACTAATGTAGGTAATGAGCACAAATTATAGAATCTTTGCCTTTCTAACTTTTGCCGACTTGAACTAATTACATAAAGAATGAAGAGGTCGAATAACTGTACGGACTAAGCTTTAAGGTTCATGAGTATATATTGTAGTTAAGAGTTATCAAACAACCATTGTAGATTTAAATATTTTAAGCAAGTAAGCCAAAAATTCGCCATGTGTCTTTTCAAAAAGCCACTAAAGTAATCGGTGCAAATTTTCAACTTTACCTTAGATTTTCTCTAATATGTTTTAAATTTTCTCAACTTACATTTGTTAGACCGGCCGTGATAAGGGAATGACGACCACCCAAGACGTGTCTTCCCTTATTACGGTGCCCCCATAGCATGCGTCTTCAACACTAAAAATAGAGGACTCGGTCGATTGCAAGATCGAATCGTGGGTTTGTTTGTGTACAAAAACGGAGGCCGACGGTCAGAAAATGTGTTCTTTAGCTTATTTTGTTTTAAAAAAAAATATTTAATAATTTATATAAATCTATCCTTATAAATATCTCAATATTCCTACATTTTTATTCACATTTCCAAACACAATCTTTATTTATATACTCTAATATTCTCAACTCAAAAAATGTCTCAAAAAACTCTTAAAACCAAAACACCAAAAATCTGACGCCAACAAAACGTGCCAACACTGAATTCCAATTTTTGTCTGGGTTATTCACAAACTGTTAATTTTGAACCCACAAGTTTAATTTGTATACGAACCACAACAACAACAACATCGACCTATTTACCCAAACAATACATTCCAACCTCCGTTTAACCAACAAATCTACCAATAACAACAACAATCCAATTTGTATCGTCCACAAATGTTCAACGATTCATCGTCATCACCACCGTACTAACCTCAAAGTACTCAACATTATTATCTGGTTCGCCCTTTTAATGTTGTTGAGGTAGAAGATTTGGATCGTTTTTTGGTAGTCAGCATTATACTCTGGCTCAAGCTTTGGGTGGTCCATCTGAACCCGTTCAAGACGACTCTCCCGTCGAAGAGGTGACAATTGTCACAAAGATGGTGTCAACAAGAAGTCAAAAATCCAAGAGGACTACAAAATAAGACACTAGAGTTTCATGGACCCAAAAGGAAGAGTTAGCTTTATGTAAAGCTTGGATCAACACGTCCGAAAATTGTTTCAAAGAGAATGCTTAAAAGAGTCATGGTATTAGACGGTTGTACTAGATTACTTTGAGAGGGAAATGGGAGAATTGAAAGGAGGCTACGATGCCTTCAACCAAAATGAAAATCACAAATTCATCCTAAAGTTGGTCAATTTTGCGTCGTTCACAATGATGTAAAACGGAATCAGAGTGCTGCAAATGACCAAGGGGTGTTCGATTTAGTCGTATGTAAATATCGTGCGATGTACGGTCAAAACTTCACACTTGTTGAGTCGTGGAAACTTTTGAGAGAACATAGAAATTGGCAAGAGATAGAAATGCAAAATTTTACAAATCTAAAGCCGTTTCAAACAAAAAAAATCAAAGACTTCGGAAACCACCTCACATAGCACATCGGACTTAGCACATGGTGGTTATATTCTCAGTGATGAAGCGGATGATTCAGAGGACAAAGATGTTTGGGAAGTTCGACCAATGGGCAGGGACAGAGCTAACGAGAAAGCGTCATCCTCGTTCATTCCTTCGGAATTTCAGCTGTTTCTCCTACAACATTCGTTGATTTGTTAGTCGATAAATGAAAAAATATCCACTCGGGACTCTTTTCAAAAAAGTAGGAAGCCCAGAGTCTTATTTTGAGGTCAAGCAGCATCAAATGGAAATGGAAGAAAAGATGAAGCAACAGATAGAATTGGAAGAAAAAAAGTTTCAACAAAAGTAAGAAGAAATTGAGCTACAACGTCAAAGGTTCATTTTCCAAAAAAAATAATAAATAAAATAAAATCCCAATGACCATCTTATTGGAAGACAATGAGAAACGGTGTTGGAGATGAAGAAACAAATCAAGGAGAACTATAATTTAGACTACTAGTTTAAGTTTTAAAATTTAGACTAAGGATCAAATGAGAAGAATTCTTAAAATAAGAAGGATGAGAAATAAATATAACTGCACATTAGAGATGCATCAATTTGAATTAGATGCATCCATAATCTTTTAGATGCATCATAATATATTTTCTAGCAAAAAATTAGATGCATATTTTAGACTATTAGTTTAAGTTTTAAAATTTAGACTAAGGATCAAATGAGAAGAATTCTTAAAATAAGAAGGATGAGAAATAAATATAATCAGCATTAGAGATGCATCAATTTGAATTAGATGCATCCATAATCTTTAGATGCATCATAATATATTTTCTAGCAAAAATTAGATGCATATACATATATTAGATGCATTTCATGAGTTAGCCGAATCCTATGTATTTTTAGTCTCTGCGAGTCAAATTTGTTCTTTAGTACTTAATTTGCATCGTTTTCACTCAAAATCACTTTTGAAACTAATTGTGATGCATCTAAATGAATAAAGATGCATCTAATTCAAGTCGATGCATCTCCAATATGCGATTATAGTTATTTCTCATTCTTCTTATTTTAAGTTTTCTTCTTACTTGATCCTTACCCTTAAATTTTATTGTAATGTTTTAAAATTATTAATAAAATTTTAATTTTAATTTCTAAAAACATGAAAATGAAAAGAAAAAAAAAAATAGAAGTTGTTTTGGGACTCCATATTACACTTTGTCTTATGAACTTATAAAATAATATCTCTAGTTTGATGGAATTTGATATCTTGAAATTTGGATGTATAGTCTTCATCCTAGAAATATCCAACACACTAGAATTTGTTGCCATAGTTTTCAATATTCCAGTAGTGGTTACCATCTTAACTTGATCCCAATTTAAAACAGAAATTGATTTGACCGATTCGTCTTGTTAATATACGAAATTAACGCAAAAATGATGCGCATATAGTACTTTTCACGTAATGCGGGTATTAACACTATTCGACTTCAATTCTTTACATTGTATATTTCCACATAAGGAATCGTTGATTAACCATGTCGAGAGGAAATTTCTAAAAAGTTGACATAAACAAGTAGCTAGTATCTTGTGCCTTTTGAGTTTCATTTTTTAAATACAAATATACTCACTTCCATGGAAAAGAATATGTTCTTCTTGTAGGTATACCGTTACAAGTCACTCCTCGTTCATTTTCTTCCAAATGATTGGATTATGCAAGTCAAAAGTTGGATCAATGTGATGGAATCACAGACTTCCAATTGTTTCGCCACATGTAATCATCGGAATTTTTATCGCACAATGAAAAAGAAAATTGAAAGGCAAAAATACACACACGTTTTAGTTAATCTATCATACTCTACGTGCACCCATTAAATCCACATGTTGTCGACAATGTGACTTAAACTCACAACCATTTGGATGAAGAGCCATCTGGGTTCGGCTGGGCTATAAGCACGTTGGTTATCACACAATGAAATATTAAAACCTATAAAAGTAGAGATCATGTATCTTAAACATAAATATTATTGGAGTATTCCATATTGGGACTTAATTAATCTAAAACCAATTCATGTCTCGGCAATCTAGATGAGTTCTAATATTTGGATATCATATTAATCTTAGAGTGATC
The DNA here is from genome assembly GCA_022545495.1 of Chrysanthemum lavandulifolium. Classification (NCBI taxonomy): domain Eukaryota; kingdom Viridiplantae; phylum Streptophyta; class Magnoliopsida; order Asterales; family Asteraceae; genus Chrysanthemum; species Chrysanthemum lavandulifolium. The sequence goes on from CM040238.1 coordinate 207,740,017, forward strand.
TAGACATGTAATATTTTCTATACGTAGTAGTTGTCACTTGTCGATCTCAAACATAAGGTCATTAACTTTAGATCTTGTTTTACTATAAAATCCGTACTATAAAGGTCTATGTTTCATCATGTACAATGCTACTCTTTATGGAAGAATCAGTTTCCTTTACTTTTGGACGTTTTGGTACGTGATGAATACTTACCATATATTCCCATAAGACTGCTTGGTAAAGAGTAAGAAAAAGAAAAGCATGATAACTCCACAGACACAGTTTTGGTTTTTTATGATCCCATTAGGACATTATATAGACCGGTATCACAATAGCATTAAAAGGCCATGATATAAAAATGATACATGGGTAAAAAAGATAATTAATTCAATAACCAAAAAGACATTTTGCCTAACGCATCGATCCGGTCTTGTTAATCAAGTACAGAACTATCAAGGCTTATAAATAGTGTGTAAACATTCTTGTGGACGACAAGCAAAGGATCGGGCATTATCACTACACTGAAAATGGTTTTTAATGACAGGATTTCAGTGACTATCGTCTTTGTCACTGGTTAGACAGAGTAGTGACAATATAATTCATCGTCACAAAGTTTGGTCGTCAAGCCATTACTTAAGTACTTGATTTGGACATAGTGATATATAGTGAGCGGATCAGTCTCAAAATAAAGAGATCAAGACCTGCCAAAAAAGAGAGCTTTCTTATAATGTTGCAAGTTATCCATGTCCCACTTTAAACAAAAAAGGAAAGAAAAAAAAGTAGCCATGTAGTAACAAGGGTTGGCCTTACTGGCAAAAGGTGCTAGGTGCAAACAGCTATGGAGTTGTCACGCCAGCCTCCTAAAAACGAGGGTTTTACATGGTATGAATTTCTATGGCGGTGGGTTCAAGCCTCATGGATTAGTCGGTCAAAATGTCGGAAACCATAGTTATAATAGTTTCATGCAACTAGGGAGCATAGCAAATGAGTGTACACTTTTATTATTACTCCGTATTTCTTTACGACCTACAAATTTCGATCTTTTTATAAAGATTATTTGTTTTTAGTTTTGTTATTGACAACCAAAATCTCACAAAAATAAATAGTCTAAAGATATTAAACCCGTAAATTACATAGTTTCTTGTATTTGATCGTGGACTTACTACCTGTACCCGATAGGGTACACTAGCCGTGTATGATAGGTAGTAGGGTGGTTTTTGTTTTGAAAATTCAAAACTTGATATTTTCACATTGGAGTTTGAAGAAGATCTCGGTGAGCATCAAGAGTTTGGACCCGAATAGTCCGAGGAATCACACAAGGTGATTCCGAGGAGTAACAGGGAGATGTTTTCGAAGGGGTGGGGAAGTTATCCCGCCCTTGTACCACCGCAACACAGTAAAACTGATATACCATATCTCACCTTGGAAGATTAGAGGAATGGTTCAATTCTCTTTTTCCTTAAGGGTTGGTGAACAAACAAAATTACAACTTGAAGAATGTAACAAACACTTTGGTAAAGAAACTATAAAATCGAGATAATTTGAAAGATAACCTCAAAATATTGAATATGAAAAAAAAATAAATAAATAAATAAAATAAAATAAAAAATAGTGACCCATTTTGACCCAACCCCCCTTCTGACATTTTACCCAACCGGCACAACCCACTCATTTTACCACCTCCCCAAGTAAACTATTTGCGCAAGTGAAAGTAATAGATCTTTGCACTTATCTTTCTGCCAAAGCTTTCTTGTCAGCATAATATGGTACATATTCATTGGCCATAGAATACAGTACCTGCATAATGCAAATTATAGAGGATTCAGATAAAGTATGAATTGATTGAGAATCATGAAATACTTTACATGGACATATGCATACCTGGCAACTTGTGTTACACATGTGACCACGTCTCTGTTTAAGCTGGTCATCGCTGAACATATCATCATCACCCATGTAAATGCAAAGGGATTGAAACCTGCAGAATAACGGGTTCATCAGCTACAGAAATACCCCATTACAGTAATTAACTCTCCATTAAACGACCAGCTGCATATCTGATTTAGTGTTCTCGCCAAGGAATCATTCTAAAAAATGAAAGTTCCAACATTTTTGCCATGTGTCTTTATGTTTACAATTTATTTCTCAAAGTTACCAGATACATTAATGTATATAGACGCACATCAGAAGCTATATGATATGCATGTATGTGTACAAAACTCTCGCCTATAAGCAGTTATTGGGGAATCTGGATTTGCATCTCTCGCATCAACTCTGATCCTCGACCTTCACTTATTAGTTTTGAAGCTAAATCAATCATCTCAGCAGTTTCAGGGAAAGTTTCTGTTACGCCCATGATTAGGATATGTGTCATAGTTTATTAAGTGTTAGGATAAGTCTTCGTGTTAGGATAAGTCTTTCTGTTTGTGTGGGATTATCTCATAAATAAGTATTTAATGTGTTACAATGAATTAAAGTCATTAAGCTTTGTCAAATAAAATATATATGGTCCTCTCTTCTTCTTCTCTTAGGAGCTCGCATCACGCTTGAAGGGGTGCTACTTTTGTTACAACCTTAATGGGTCGTATCAACTGGTGCTTTCATTGAGAGTTTCATTGGGAGCCAAACGATTCTAGGGTTTCCAAAAAAAAAACTATTTATCTGTATTGTTCATCGAGTATTGTTCCTCGCCGAAAGTTACTGTTCATCGGAGTACTGTTCATCGATCACTATTCACAATTTATTGTTCTTCGAGTTACTGTTCATGGCATCGGGGAGCAGCGATCGGGACGCACTATCTAAGCTCTTTCAAATGGGTACAGTGGCCGAATATCAGAATGAGTTTCAGATACTTATAAATCGAGTAACAGGGATCTCTGAAAATTTACTTAGATCGTTTTATATCTCTGGACTAAAACCGGCTCTACAATGTGCACTCTTAAGGTCAAACTCTACAACTTCAGACGAAGCTTTTTCATTAGCTCGCTTAATTGAAGCACGTTTCGAGGACCAATGGCCGGCTACAACCAGCGCTATACTCGGTGGATATCAAAAGAAAGCATCTGATTCTTCTGCGACATAAGAAGTTGCACCAGAAGCTGTATCAAAAGCTACTACCAGCGCTATCACAGTTACAAAGATTGAAGAGATTGTGAAGTTTTACATTCCAGAATCAAAAGAAAAAGAAACTCGAACGAAGCTGGAAAAGGAGAATAAACGATCGACATTGGGATTGACTGAATTCGCAGAAAGAAGGAATCAAGAATGTACAAGTGAGGCTGTTAACGCGTATTATTCACCTGCACTAATGGGGTTAGCTTATAAAGATACACATTTAGTTGTGTTTGTGGGAGTGTTGTGGGCGTATAAACGAGTCAGTGGGTTGTGGTATGCTCCATCCGAATGGAAAGAATGTAGAACAGGAATTCAAGTGCCGCCATTGTTACCAATCGAGATTGAGAACAAGTTGAAAGAGAGAACACAAATATTTAGGACACGTCTCAAAATTTAGGATCCGGGAATCAAGATTTTTTGTTTTTTAAAACAACACCTTGAGGACAAGGTGGTTTTTGAAATAGTGGAGAGTGTTACACCCATAATTAGGATATGTGTCATAGTTTATTAAGTCTTAGGATAAGTCTTCGTGTTAGTATAAGTCTTTGTGTTTGCGTGAGATTATCTCATAACTGGTATTTAATGTTTTACAATGAATAGAAGTCATTAAGCTTTGTCACTAAAATATGTATGGTCTTCTCTTCTTCTTTCCTTAGGAGCTCGCATCACGCTTGAAAGGGTGCTACTATCGATACAACCTTAACCGGGTCGTATAAGTTTCTCTAAATTCCCGGTCACTAACCGGAGCCTGAACAATTCGATCATAGGTACGATCATATATCCAATTAAAATTTTTTTAACATTCAAATGAAAACATACACATATAAAGTCACAAAGGACAAATGATAGTTACATTTATGTGGAATACTAGTTTCAATCATTGTGATATTCAGACATGGGCGGGTCATACTGAGCTGACCGTAACTATTTCTCAATGAAGCGATTTAACAGGTTTTTATACATTTCGAAAGACTTTCAACATATTTGAAATCAACACATTGGAATATTACTCTTTTCAGTTAAATACGATAGCTCGGCCCATTTGACCAATCAGAGATCGAATGTAACCCAAATCGACCCATTGTACGTAAATTGGTCTATATTGGCACCTCTAATACAAATTGATGCAATTTAAACTAGAATAAGAAGCACATTACTAAGATTTCAAATTATAATTTTTGTAGCTAACATCCAAACTGCTAGTGAGTGTCAACACACAGGTACCATTAGAAATTCAAGGCCACAGTTCCACACTATTCAGAAGGAAATAAAGTTGCATGGAGAAACTGTTACCTGTAGAATAGCAGCACGAACAACTCTTGAGCATGCTGCATTGGTACGCATGTAATGAACAATATCCTATCAAAGAAATAAAGTAAGTTATTTTTTTAAGGGCTAATAATTTGAAGATGCATCTAACTTGTCAATTTGTGTGGTTCCGTGTAATTATCTTTTTTTTTTTTTTTTTTTTTGTGGCTATTAAAACAAAGCTCTCTAATTTCGATCTTTGTGTGTATTTTGTGCATATAAAATAACCGTTTACCTTTCAAATTTGAAAAAGTAATGGCAGAATTGGCCACAAAATACACACAAAAGGTCGAAATTTAAGAGCTTTGTGTTAAAAAAAAAAAAAAAACTACAGTAACCACAAAACGACAAGTTAGATGCATTTCCAAATCATTAGCCCTTTATTTAACCATTTGTATCTTAGTTCCGGTTTAATGCAATTTAAAATTAAGAGAATACGGAAGCACTTACTTGACAGCCTGTACCGTGTCCAAGCAGCACTACGCCCTCTGAATCTTCTTTATTTATTAAGTAACAAGATTTTAATGCCCGCGCGTTGCCGCGGGGGCATCGTGCCATGTTTACGCGAAATGATTAGATACAATTTTGCGGTTGTCTTTCTGGTTCTTAGACAATGAAATAATGATATACGGAGTAGCACAAACTAATTTGAAACTGATGTTTAATTATAGACCCGATGATCATATAAATGATGCACACACTAACTTCCAAAATCAATTGTTAGTTACATATTTTTGGTTCTCGATACAATTCACAAATCCAAACAGTAAATACAATTATAAACATTAACTTAATTACATATAAATGTTATAATTATACAAAATATGGTAGGCCAAAACACTCAAAAGTTTCGACTTAGTAAACAACATCTATGTGGCCAGGTACCATCTCGATATCCTGCACGCACATGATCCATTTCTTGAAGTAATGAGGAAGCGGAACCGCAAGAAAGTGAATAACATCAAAGAATCTACATAGCCTAAATGGAAACCTGGGATGCAGGGACGTCGGAACAGGGGTGGACAGGGCAACTACTCGTCGGTATAACCGTTCATGAAAAGCCGCTATATGCAATTATATTTTGCTAACTTTCTGCAACTTAAAAAACCATATCGTGGGACAAAGCAATAGATCAAATGATTTTAAAACAATCTTTGCATATAGCTAAGTAACATAAAAGATCTTGACTACAACATATCAAGACATTATCACCTCAAATAAAGATACCATATATGACTAAATTAATTCAATAGCCGCACACTTTGATAAACCTTGAAAATTGACGATGAGTTTCTGCTCTTTCAGTTTCACCACCCTTGTTTCACTTTCCATGGTTCAAAGATCGAATGTCTTCGTAGCTAGAAAGTTTCTTTCTTTAAGTGATCTAGCCACTACCAAAAAGGCTGGTTCCATCTAGGTCGAATCCTTTACACAATCTGTCTGAGCAACAAATGGCAAAAGACCTGTATGAGATTGCTTACCAAAACAGATTTATTCACTCGAATAACATTAAAAAAAAAAAAAAAAAAAAAACAGATAAGGAGTTTAATAAGAAATCACAAACATCCACAAAACTATCTATCTCAATTCAAATGCACGAAACATTTCTACCAAGCTGTGGAATCCATGTTTTAATAAGATTATCGACAAAAAATAATATAATTGTTCGATCCTCATGAGTATTTGTAAGTAATTATATGAAAACAATAAGAATCAAATGAGTATGAGGTTGAACTACGGAGATTGTGATGGTTTCCTTATGAGACGAAGGCGAAAGACACTATCAAAGAGCATACCAAAATCGAATTAACACAAACTCAATAACTATCCTAGCCTACTGACATACAAAATCCATAGGAAAAGGGCCACATGAATTAAATGCATCACCTGTACCACACTAACATGAAACATGCTATCTCGCATCAACCTTAATTTATAGCCAAAAGTTACATAACCACCATAACTTGCAAACCTTAAAAGTTGCAGAACCTTAAAAACTTGCAGATTTCAAAACATATTAACACTTACATACCTTAAAACTTGCAGATCCTTAGACTTAGATTGCAGACATTAAACTTACAATATAGTCACGTAACTTGTCAATAACCCATCTAAGCTCTACAACCTGAACCCCGCTTGACTCACCCACCTAATTCGACACACACACACCTTACTTGACGCTCCTGACCAGGCCAACACGTTTACCCCAGCTAACCCGTTTGCCTGTGTGCCCCTGTTGCCACGTACCAAATTAATCAAATATGTATCATTAGACCCAATAAGTAATATGAACTATGTTGTGGTAAGCTCGCTGCCAATTATGGATATCTTACACGATATCATTATTAGCAGCTGTCAATTATTATGTAGTGAGCTTGCTAAAATTTCATAATGTATTATGCCAATAAGAAGTGCCAAACACCCCGTATAAGTATAGGTATAACAATAAGTAATCCCAAACCTCCTAAAATTAATCGTACTAAGCATTCCAAAACAACACTATGCACCTGAATTAAAACAGATAAAAAGTCGGTATGAATTTTTTTCAGCTTACATCGCCCGGAAAAAAGACTTTCAAAAAATTAAACGCCTCAAGTGACGAAAGTCGGCGAATATGGAGTCATATAGACTGTGAGACTTCTTTTGCTGATCTTAGTCATACTTGAAACTATTGTATATATCTTTTGGCCAAAAATACTTTAGACAACAACGCGTAATTTGTTCATATTTTTATTTTTTCAACTTAATCCACAACAGTTGTAAGTTTGGAAAATATGAAAAATCTTAAAATTGATTTTAACGTCAACGAAAATAAAAACCTATGAAAGCTGAAGGGAAACCCAAACTCCTCACGACTTTTATACTAATGCTAAAAACAATATAGTCTTATATTTAAAACCCAAATACTTACAGAATTCAATTTTTTTTGGAGGAACACGGCAGGATTTGGTATCTGGTATAACACTGTTACAATGACCTATGTTGCTTTCCATGGTCCAGTGCCTGAAAAAAAGAAAGCATTCAGATCAAGAGTTTGAACTAACACCCCAAATAAGAAAAATAAAGAGATATTGGCTGTAAGTTCTTCAAATAAACTGAAGTAAGCACGGTTACTGCAAGTGATAAGTTGGAGGGCTCACTCCCTAAAAGTAATTTTAGAGGCAAACAAAATCACGACTGCTGTTTTGTCTGCTTCATATACCATTCTTATGCCATCACATGATTCACACACTTCAATGACCTGTAATCCTACAATATGAAATATATGTTAAGTGGCCCTTTTATTTTTACAAAATGAAGCACTATAGTGAAGCTAGGAATCTAAATAATTAACAGTGTAGAAACTTACAGGCGCCAAACCCTTGCACATTCAAAATTTTCTCAAACTCCAAGATTTCATTCCATTGATACGCTGCATCAGTTGCAATCAAGTTCATCATTGCCAACATTTCTGGATCTTTTTTATATCTGTAACATATAGTTGGAAATCAGAAAGATTGATATAAAAGGTTCAAGAGACCAGAAACAAAATACATGACCCTTAAAACACCTACTGGAAACACGGGATTCAACTTTTACCTGAAACCACAACCCGAAACCCGTAAACCATGTAACCTGCAAGGTAACCTTGCTCGGCAACTAATATCATGCCTAATAGCTTAGTTTTCTATTAAATTGTCCTAAAAACTTCACAAATCTAAAATCCTATGGTTTGTTCATGCATCATAAGTTCAAACAAATAACTAGAGGTTGAAAAAAAAAGACACAAAAAACTTACCGAAAACCCAATTCTTTCAAAACTTTCATCAAACACATATCAATTTCATCTATACTTTTGATACCAGCAACCATAACTCCACTTCATAATTCACCCACAACAACTTTGCATTTGATCGAACACGTTATGAGCATCCACGAAATCAGCATAATATAACTTATATTAATACCTCTGTGTGAAATCTGCCCCACTGTAAGCGCTTAACTTCTAGTAATAGCATAAATCTTTGAAAAACTACTTCCTCCGCTTGTATCTTAATGGTTTTTTTTTTCTTATTTTATTGGATTTTCTGTCGCTTGGTGTTTCTTTGGATCTAACTTTTTTGGTTAACATTAATCTAAAGATGAAAGGACGATCAAGAACCTTCTTATTCATAATGTAAGTAGAATTTGGTATAGAAGATACCTGTTGTACAAAGCTGCAGGTTGGTATGATGATCACTGCTTGTAATAGGATGCACAGAGTTTCCTTCTTTCTTTTTTCTTGGCAATTTGGGGTTTGAAAGTGTTGTAGTGTATTTGTTTTTCTGCAAAAAAATTTTGTACTAATGAGGTTAGATGAAGAAGCTTCTGCTAGTACATATTTGGTATTCACGTGTAACCTTTAGTACAGCTTTGGTATACATTTGTATGGCTAAGATCATGTTGATACGTGTATTAGGTTCCCAAAGAGTATTAGTAAGTGATTAAGGGTTAATGGCCGTCTACAGTAAATCTTCCACCTCCATTTGTCCAATAGAAAGATGACAATGCTATATGATATCACCTAATAGGCCTATTAAAACAATAATCACAACCTATACACCAATAATATGAACGTTTAACAAACTCATTAATCCTTAACAGTTTCATAATGTTGAAACAACTTTTCCATCTATATAACATATTATAATTGATCAACTGGCCAAGCTCCAACGCATCCTGCATTTACACACTAAATGCAGACCGCGAATAGCGGCATGATAAGTATAGTTATATGTGTTTCTACCCGTTTAGTAATTCGTTTCACAACACTTCGAATGTATATGTTAGTTGTAAGTGTTTGTTTGGCATCTGTAACTTTCCGTAGCTTTCCCGCGACATCATTATTCCCGCATATAAATACCATGCAATCTCTTACGCACAAACACTACCCCCAAAGATATGATTTTGATTGAATCAAGATTATATTGATTGAAATAAATGAAATAAAGGTTAAAGTTGAAAATTTGAATTAAAATAAAATAAACTCATTAAAAATATAAAAACTAAAACTCATAAAAATATATCAAAATTGATGTTGAATTAAAGAGCGTAAAATTTTAGAAAATATGGTGAAATTAGATTATAAAAAAAATAAGTAGATAAAAGATATTTTAATTTAAAAATAAAGATGAATTTTTAGTTAAAACGATACATGTAATTTTATAATTGGTTTCTTTATCTTAATTTTTAGTGGTTAGGAGTTAGGTTTGGGTTTGTTAGGCAGGCTTTGGAGTTTGTTAAGAAGTCGACATACGTCATCTCACGATTGGAGCTCATTATCTTAATTTTGGTTAGAAAAACTCTTTTCATAATAAGCAAGTAAAAAAGTCTAAATTTTTAAGCCTTATAATTTTAGAATGCCTAAATAGATTATAAAGTAAGTATAGATAAGAAAAAACAGAATTGAATGGACTTGATAGAGAAATAAACAAGTGACCTGTAGCATCCTTTAATATCTAAGGAATATCAACCAATTTATAATTAATGGGTCGATTTGGGTCGTGTCATGCCTCAACGGGTTCATGTCAACGTAGTTAAATAAAATGATTTAAGGGTAAAGTAAAAAGATCACCATTAAATCATTTATACAACAATTATCTTGTCCATATAAATCCAAACACTAACATATACGGAGTACTAATTTTCTGCTTTTATTTTGTTCATATAATGCCATAAATAACCTGGAACTGAAACCATGGAAGATTGTAGGCCCGTTTTCTAGATCTATAATCAAAATATACCAAAATATAGAAAATAATTGAATCGGGAAAAGCTTTTCTTATTAGAGGCACTTTATTTTTCTTATTCACAAATTCATGCTTATCATGACAAATCATCACCATCCATTTAATTTGATCTAATGGTGGGATTAACCCAAGATTTAAATGTAAACCCAAGTTCAGTGTTTTTATTCTCGTTTTTTTTTTTCTTTTTATTCACATATTTTTTTTCTTATTTTTTATAAATTCACGTTTTTATATTTAATTCACGTTTTTTTAATTAATTCACGTTTTTCTTAGTTTCGCTTATTTTCATACATTTTCTTCGCTTTACACGTTTCGTCCGCTTTCATACGTTTTAGTCGTTTCATCGATTTCTTTCGTTTCGTCAATTTTCATACGTTTTTATCCATTTTCAAACGTATTTTTACGCTTTCATACGTTTTCGTGTTTTCATACGTATTCGTCCATTTTCTTACGTTTTCGTCCGCTTTCTTATGTTTTCATACGTTTCTAACTATCACAAGTATTATGAATATCACTTTGTGATATTATGAATATCACATGTGGTTTTTCATGTTACAAAACATTAGTTGAAAATCACTTATAATATTCAGAAAACCACTTGTGATATTCTCAGAATATCACAAGTAATTTTCAGAATATCACAAGTGATTTTCTGAATATCACAGAATATCACTTGTAATCATCTTAATATCACAGAATATCACTTGTGATATTCAAAATATTATTTGTGATACTCAGAATATCACTTGTGATATTCTGAATATCACAGAATGTCAATAATGGAGGAAAACGTAAGAAAACGGGCGAAAACGTATGAAAACGGACAAAAAATAGATGAAAACGTATGGAAACGGACGAAAACGTATGAAAACGTATGAAAGGGAAGAAAAAAAACGCGAATTAAAAAAAAACGTAAATAACGTGAATTAAAAAAACAAACAAACAAAAGAAAACGTGCATATATAAAAAATGTGAATTTAAAAAAAACGTGAATATTAAAAAAAAACGTTTAATTAAAAAAAAAGCGTGTTTATACAGAAAACGTGAATAATTAGAAAAAACAAAAAACGAAAGAAAGAAAGACGAAAAAAAATGTGTATAAAAAAAACAAAAAGACAAGAAAAAAAACATGGACTTAGGTTGAGACATATTAAATCTTCGGTTAATCCCCACCATTAGATCAAACTAGATGGATGGTGGGAATTTGTCCCTTGGTAAGTATCAAAATAAGAGTAAGCATTTGAAAATTCCTCTTTCTTATTATTAGTCATCATCATCTTTGTTACAGATTCTAAACTATATATACAATATGAAAAGGTACAATGAAACGTTGTGTTGGTTCAAAAATAACCAACAGATATGTCGGTTAGGAGTTGTAACTGCCAAATAGCAGTTACTTTTGTAACTGTCATAAAACTGCTTGTGGTTGACTTTCTTGTTTGACTTCTGGGTTGACCGGGTCGTCTGGGTGTTGACTGGTTCGATTTGGGTATTGTGATGGGTCGATTGGTATTAACCCAATATTCTCCCCCGTAATCACAATCGCTGCGACGTAGGTCTTTAAGTCTTCTTGATTCATCTTCTAGTTAAATCCACCATCTGAGCTTTTAATTTCTTGTAGAGCTTGTGATCATCCTTATATCCAGGTAGATCAATTTTCCTTCGGTTATTTCCACCTTTTCTTCTGTGATCTTCATTATGTCCATGTTGATCATATATTTTCTGGTTATTTTCACCTTTTATTATTGTGATCTTCATTAAGTCCAGGTTGATCATGTTCTTCTAGTTATTTCCACCTTCATTGTTGTGATCTTCCTTAATTTCTTGTAGAGCTTGTGATCATCCTTATATCCAGGTAGATCAATTTTCCTTCGGTTATTTCCACCTTTTCTTCTGTGATCTTCATTATGTCCATGTTGATCATATATTTTCTGGTTATTTCCACCTTTTATTATTGTGATCTTCATTAAGTCCAGGTTGATCATGTTCTTCTAGTTATTTCCACCTTCATTCTTGTGATCTTCCTTAAGTCCAGGTTGATCATGTTCTTCTGGTTATTTTCACCTTCATTGTTGTGATCTTCCTTAATTTCGGGCTGATCATGTTTTCTTGGTTATTTCCACCTTCATTGTTGTGATCTTCCTTAATTCCGGGCTGATCATGTTTTCTTGGTGCTTCTTCAACAGTTTGCCATAAGCAATGTTGGTTCTAAGTCTTCTTCAATGAGATTAGATTGTTCTTCTTTCTTTGATGGACATTTGTTTGCAAAATGCCCATACTCTTTGCATTTAAAACACATCACCTTACTCTTATCATGAGTAAATTTATTAGAGTTTCTGTTTGATTTTTCCTTGAAATTATTTTCTTGGTCTCGCAACAAATCATGTCCACAATTTTCACAGTGTCTTCTGTGAGTAATGTTATTGTTGTGACGTGTAAACAATAACTTATATTGATCGTTATTGTCCTTATTATTCTTAAACTTTATTCTTTCCCCGTACGTCTTGAGTCTCCCAATTACTTCTTCCATCGTCATTTCACTTAGGTCGGAGTATTGCTCTATTGATGCAACTATTTGCAGATACCTATCGGGTACAGCATTTAATAGTTTCCGTACTAAGGTTTCATCTTCTATTTTGTGTCCTAGACTAGCGGCTTTGTTTACGAGTGTTGTGAGTTTTGTGGTGTAGGTGTCGATTGTTTCGTCTTTCTTCATATATAACATCTCAAAGTCGGATTTGAGTGTTTGTATTCTTGCTTGTTTAACTCTGTCTTCGCCAACGTGTCTGGTTTTCAAAGCATTCCAAATGTCCTTCGCGGTTTTGTGCTTTGTTATTTGAAGTAATTGTTCTTCAGGTAAGGCTTGATAAAAGAAAGCAATAGCGGTTTTGTCTTTTTTCTTATCGGGTTGAGTCGATTCAGTCGGCTCTATTGTTTCACATAAACTATTCGCTTCGAGAATGATATGTATTCGAATTGCCCATAATGAGTAATTCGCGGGCTTTAGGATTGGGCATTGAAATTGGGGTGTACTATTTGTAATATTAGTACTAGGTTCCTTATTACCACTTTCTTTCGTCATATCTTAAATATATTGAGAATAAAAAATATATCCAAAAATCTAACACGAGGTGTGTTGAAAAAATGTTTTATTTTTCCTTATAGGGTATAAAACTTTATAGGACTAGTTTTTTTTAATCCAAAACTATCTTCGGAGATTACATATTTTATAAAAACGAATAACCTAAGCTTAATTATTCCTTAAAAAATTATTCCTAATCAGTATACTAAGCAGTGTAATCACTAGGTTAATATACTATCCAAAATATAATAAGATACTAATTTAAAAGGTAACTTATCAAAATAAAAATCAATATATATCAAAAGTAATATGTAAAGTAAAAAAATGAAAGGTGGTATTTGTAAACTTTTGGAACCTGGAGGGGTTGATGGTCTAACCCGATGCCCTAATAATAAAAATACTGTGTGGCCCTAATTGTGTACGCGCCTCTTCTTATTACTTTTTGTTAATACAAATATCGTCATTAAACGTTATTTATATTTTTTATCTTTGCCTAAGTTTTGTTAACGACAAAAGTAAATTTAATTTATAAAAGCTTAAAGCTTGTCAAGTTTATTAGATATTAAAACAAGCTTTCTTAAACAAATATATTCATCATTCAAGCATTTACATTTATGATTAGTAACATCTTGATATGACTCTAATCATTATGTATGATAGTAGTTTGTAGAATGTGTTAGGTTCCTAAAACCAAACACTACTTAAGCATTGCATATTTCTATTAATAGTAATACAACATTTGACATCATGTATTACATCATGGGAATCATTTGTAGATTCCATTAGATATTTTGTGAAGATTTATACTCTCCATATCTTGCACAATCTCTCTTAGATTGAGTTGACTTTAAGCAAGATTTGATATCTTGACCGTCAGACCGCGGTACCAAAATGGTACAGGCGGAACCCTTTAAGGGTCCGTGGTCCGTGGACGCTCTGTCCATTTTGGCTATAAATAGCAATGCCAAGCCAAGTAGTTTCTCATCCTTTTCTAACATACTCTCATACATATCTTCTCTCAACCTTTCTAACTCGGTTGCATATCATATTAGTGATCTCTTTTGTAGCAAAGAAGATCAAGTCATATTCAAGCTTCAACGAGAAGTTGGAAGTCTTGTTTGTTTAGTGTTGTATGATCTAGTGTTGATTCATACTTCATTGTTGTATCAAACCATCATAATCTTGTGAGTGTGAGTGGTTAGTATTTTAGTCCTCAAAATACATTTGTGTGTGGGAGTTGTTGTACCCTTTGAAAGAACTCGACATCTAGCTTAGTGTCGGAAATAGTGTGGCGAAGTGTAAAGGTTTTCTCCACGGTGAAAGGAGCTTGTTGACTAGTGAAGTTAAACTCGAGTGTGAGACTCGGGGAGTGGAGTAGGCAAGGAAAAAGAGTCCTTGTAGTCGAACCACTATAAACAACTTGTTGTGGTTTGATCATTCTTTCCTTATTTACTTATTACATATTGCTTGTATATTTCATTAACATACTTAAGATCAATATCAATTGATCTTTCAATAAGTTTCAAAACAAAGTTTTTAATCGGTAAACTATTCAACCCCCCTTCTAGTTTTCTACACTTTTGTTTTCTTATCTCTTTAGTTGAGATAAAAACAAATGCGTCTCTTTATTCTTCTGAGACAAGTTCTTCTGTCTCTATCTCTTGGGAAGATAACTGCTTCTTCTCCTTCTTCAATTGATGATGGTTAACCGCCTGTTTATGGCTATGTTTAACCGTCTCTTCTTCTTCTCCGGTGTTGCGTGTTCTTCGCGAGCACTATTAATCCTCCAATTGAAACCTAGGGTTTCGAATGATTTGGGGGTTTTTTAATCCGTGAGAAATTTGATGATTGGAGTATGCAAATGAATCAATTGTGACTCAATTGATCCTTCTGGGCTCGATTCTTTTTATGAACAGGTGTGTTTGTTCTAATTCGAATCTTGATTATGCCCTAATTGATGACCTTGGTATATTGGTTTTTCTTTCTTCTTTGTTCTTGAATTTGATTCGGATTGTTTTGCAAAAATGAATGAAAAGAGGAACCCTTTTGATGCCGGTAACAATTCACTCTTGTGATTGATACCTTGGTGACAAAAGTTGTTGTTTCCTTTGATGAAATATCACAACGAAAAATAATCTTGTGGTTAATTTTTGGTTCGAACTGTTTTTGCAAACAAAAAAATTTGGGTCTTTTCTGATGGTGTTGATTCAAGAACGGATTTTAGAAAAGCCTTTGGTATATGATGATTCCGGCTTTAATACCAATTGTTGGCTCGTTTTCTGGATCTATAATCAAAATATACCAAAATATAGGAAATAATTGAATCGGGAAAAGCTTTTCTTATTATTAGTCATCATCATCTTTGTTATAGATTCTAAACTACATATACAATATGAAAAGGTACAATGAAACGTTGTGTTGGTTCAAAATGAACCAACAGATATGTCGGCTAGGAGTTGTAACTGCCAAATAGCAGTTACTTTTGTAACTGTCATAAAACTGTTTGTGGTTGACTTTCTTGTTTGACTTCTGGGTTGACCGGGTCGTCTGTGTGTTGACTGGGTCGATTTGGGTATTGTGATTGGTCGATTGGGATTAACCCAATAAAGATAAGCGAGATTAATAAAGAGTTGCCTCTTTCAAACTCGAGACACCATATCCACTGTAAGAATGTGTTTGGTAAAAGTAGGAGCGAAGCGAGAACAGGTGAAATGTGAAGCGATGCATGCAATTTCACACCACCATCACGAACTTCTTAAAGAAGCGTTGAAAAATGAGCATTCCAAAAAATAGGAAAGCCCACCGCTCCTTTGCCAAACGAACAACAAAATCAAAAATTTCATTTGCCACCGTTCATCGCCCAAAACTCCAAAGCCCGCACCAAACATAGCCGAAAGCAAAAAATGAACCAATGACCACTTCTCTTTATCCAAAGCAACTGCCAGCGGCTCCAAATATCTGCACATAAATGAAAAAAACGATTCAAACTTAAAAACTTGAGTGAGCATTTAAGTGAAATCAACTTTACCGAAATGAATGTCCAAAACAAATTTCTAATCAGTATATCTATACATGCATCTTTAAGCGTAGAACTTGTTCTTTTACTCCACATTATATCATTTTGAAAAGGGACCAAAAAGGGGGATGTGGATATCATTTTGACCAGCAGTATATCGATTCGATTATGTTTTATTACATATATTTTACTCTCCCATGATGTGCTTCGTATAATGCATGTGTGTACTGGCATGATCCATTTATCAGTTTTCTTTACTGTAGACATGTATTTTTATTGCTTCCTCCGTCCCATATTAAGTGTCAACAATGGAATATTGAGATGTCCTAAATTAAGTGTCCAAAATGTATTCCAACCAATGAGATGAGACTTTAGTGCGTAAAAATGATATTTGATTGATGGAGAGTATAGTTAGTGGAATTTCTTAAAACTTTGTGCATATGAAAAATGAACACTTAATATGGGACGAAAGGAGTACAATTTTATACATACTTTGTAGCCAAGAACCCATCTGTCAATCCCCCAATAAAAACGACTTGTTGTTTATAATCACCGGTTTTAAATGCAACCTGCGTGAAAAGTAAAGCATATCAATATCCATATTATGGAACTAAATATTTTACGGAAAATGAAAAAAAAAATCGATCAAACTTGACATTTATTGTGATTGTGTGTAGCCAACTATTTTTTTTTTTTCATCAGAACACAAAACTTTGAATTTTGTCATTGATATACGATTTCCAACGTGTCACAACACGCAGTCATCGCCAACTCATCGGGGGTGTTACACGCTGACCGCCAACTCATTTACCCACTATTACTTTTAGGGATAATAACAAAAAAATCTATCGAACTTGACCACTTTTATCATTGTAACACAAATCTTTTGATTTTTGTTAATGTATGTATCCAAATAATCTAAACATGGCATCGTTAGTCCTTTTATACTAACGGCCGTTAGCACATAACTTAAAAAAAAATTCTTACGTTTTCATCCCTTTGTATATGTTTTCGTTCGTTTTCATCCATTTTTATAAATTTTTCGTTCATTTTCTTATGTTTTTATACGTTTTCGTCCGTTTTTACGTTTTCGTCATTTTATTTTACGTTTTTGTACGGTTTCATCCGTTTTTATAGCTACATACGTCCGTTTATTTTATTAATGCAACGTTAGTCCGTTATACGTTTTCTCCGTTTTACGTTTTAGTCGATTTTACACGTTTAAATCGATTTACACGTTTTCGTCCGCTTTTGACACGTTTTCATTTGATTTTACATGTTTGCGTCTGTTTTACACGTTTTGTTTGATTTTACGGATGAAAGCATATAAAACGGATGAAAAGTAAGAAAATCGGCGAAAAAGTATAAACCGGATGAAACATATACAAAAGGTAAGAAAGTGGACGAAAATATATAAAACGGATGAAAACGTAAGAAAACAAATGAAAACGATAAAAAGGATGAAAATGTAAGAAAACGAAATTTTAAGTTATGTGCTAACGGCTACGTTAGTATAAAGGACTAACGATGCAAAGTTTAGATTATTTGGATACATACATTAACACAAATTCAAAAGTTTGTGTTACAATGACCAAAGTGGTCAAGTTCGATACATTTTTTTGTAATTATCCCTAAAAGTAATAGTGGGTAAATGAGTTGGCGGTCACGCAGAATAATCTCGAGTTGGCGTTCACGTGTCATGACATCACCTGAAATCGTCGTCGTATAATGACAAAATTCAAAGTTTTGTGTTATAAACGAAAAAAATAATGGCTACACACAATCACAATAGATGTCAAGTTGATCGATTTTTTTATTATTTTCAATATTTTAATCAATGGGTTAGCATAAAAATTACACAAACCCAACTAAAAGTGACATCCTTTCCAAGATAACTTATCACTAGTGAACAAAAGGTTGACATGATAGTTGATTTGACATTTATTAGTCTTGTTCGATCAGCTTTTAAGATGTCCATAAAGAATCGAAGTGGAGAGCCATGACTTAGAACTCTTAGGCATAATTATGTCTGTGATGGCGGCCTGGTTACGTCGGTCTTGGCGTCATTTCTCTCCGACGACCGACGACGACCTATTCGCCACGGTGGTGACCGAGATTTTTTTTTTTTTTTTTTCACTTCATACAACGTAACTTGCATGCATACCTTTGTTTTTCACTTCATGCAACGTAACTTGCATGCATACCTTTGATGCAACGTGTAACAATGTTCGGTTGCATGCATACCTTTCACGTGCAACATACCTCTTTGAAATGGTATGCATACCATAGCATTGCATAAAAAATGGTTTCTTTTCACGAATGGTGGAAACCTGAATGGTGGAAACGGAAAGGTATGCATACACAAGAATGGTGGAAAGGTATGCATACACAACATACCTCTTTGAAATGGTATGCTTACACAAGAATGGTGGAAGCTGGAAAGGTTTATTTCATTTGTGTTTGTGTTTGATAACCTTTTTGTTTGTTTGTGTTTTGTGAATTCGATCGTCTCACCCAAACTAGGTTGCCATTTCTTTCTCACCCAACCAAGTGCAACCGACCTCCCACAATGGGGTGACCGATCGCAACCGATCAATCGACCGACCTTTTCGACCGCCCACTGCGCATAGCCTTATCTGTATAGCTGCTTAGTGTTTCATCACCTCCCACTAGCAATAAGCTAGTGACTAAATAAAATGCTAGAACATATATTCACATAAAGTCTTGTTCTACATCATCAAATAGCCACTCCCATCGTAAACCTCAAAACCTATTATTAACTTCCCGAAAGTTTACCATCTAAATGAGCCATCTCACCACCAAACACTCAACACCAATCCCCATGTAGAAAATATCAAGCCCGTTGATCAAGCCGTTATCATCTTAAGGAAAACAAAAAACATAGAAAGGGAGTCGGCATACAAGCGAACATATGTTTATGACTATTTATAATTCATTAGAAATAGTATCATACTATCATGTGCCTAGAAAGTGGAGATTCAGATTGATATTGAAATCTTAAATAGTAAAAACGTACTAAATGATCAAGAACTTAGTATAGTGACCACATAACCTTAATTTAAACGCTCATATTACCAACCAGATATATAGCGTTTGGATTTGCTTCTGTTGTAATGAAACACTCAATAATCAGATCTACTTATTTAAAGATTTTTTTTACTTGATAAATAGATTCGTCTGCATTTTTTAATCAACAAATTTATATTAGAATTATAAATTCTTTCGATTTACATAGAGGTCTGTGCCAACGAACGAAAAGTTGTCTTCTTAGCCCTTTTTGAATTGCAAAGTCAATTCTTTTAAAAACTACGTTTGCAGAATCACATGGGAACTTTGAATAAGCATAAAATTATAACTACTTTGCATCCATTTAACACTCGAAACTGCTTCTGGGTTACATCATAAAAAGTCCTAATAATCAAAATCCCAAACACCCTCTAACCAAATAAAATGTCCTAATAGTTGGTTTTTTATTATTATAATTTTTTTTAACAGCAACTATCTCGCAATATATATACAACAAATCAATCTCGCATGTCACAAACATGACTTGAAACTACAACTAGTTGGCCGATGAACATTTTGGAACACAATTCATTTGCTAGCTTTTTATTTATTTGTTTGTTTCTTGCATTCTTTCTAGTTTTAATGGTGTTTGTGTAAATTTAGCAAATGAATCTTGAAATATATGTATAACACAGACCCGTTTGTTTATGTTTGCGTTCCACATGGGATTCCTTATGTTTACTTTAGCAACCATTTTTGGTTTCTTTTTGTCGAAATTTACTTACTGGTTTATGTATAAAGATATTCTTGATTCTTGATACATGGTTTTGGGTATAAGAATTGAAATATCACTAATGTGTAAGATATATGTTTAATCTAATAATTTATATGATCATCGTGAATGCTTACAATCCTGTTCATATCTATACTACCTTGTAATGTAGTTAGGACTTTCTAAAAAAGGAAGTCTTAATTTTTTAAGCCTACACATCTTACTATAATTAGTAATTTATATAATTAAATTCTACACTATAATAATTGCATTATAATCTATACTAATGACACATTAAATTTTAGAATTAAAATAGATGTTACAAACTTACAATAATACAATTTTATAGTTGTAATTTTTATCATAAATATTCAAGTTATACATAAAGTTCAAATGAGTATAAGTATGGATATCTATATTTGTATTGATATACTTTACGGAAATTCAAATACACATCTACTCTTTTCGAACTATCAAACGGGTAAACCGTCAAATACTAACTCTCATTTCATACCGCTTAAAGATCAAGGTACGAGAAAAACTGACATGTTGGGTACCGCCACTGCTTTGCGCGGGTACTATGCTAGTCTTATATGATAATTTATGGGTTGTTGTAGACGTTTTTGGACATGGTTTGTTGTAGCTGTGTTTGGAATTGTGACTTTGTACTCGAACGATGTACCTTTCGCGTTAAGTACTAAGTACACTGTTGAGATGGCTAACTGATTGCTAGTAACAATCAACACTCTCCTTCAGAGTCTAAACTCTTCATTCGGTAGAGATTCTATGCTCGATAGAAATCTTAAGATTTTAAAAAGTAACTTGAACCGCGTTCCTTGGAACAGACACCTAATCATTCACTCGTCTCTTGGGAATATCAGTTATTTTTACTACCCTCTTATAGGATAATAAACTGTGTCACTATTGACATACAAACTGATTTTCATTATTCTACAAACCATTTTTACGGTCATCCTAAGAATGTTTTACTGCTGTTTTATGAAATCAAAATTTTTGATCTTACTATTGTTTTACAAACGATGAATTGTTTTCTTATTATCCTATAACTTGTTCTACAAATCATTTCACAAATTATTTTGTAAATCGATTTGTTGCTTGGCTACTAAACCTTGGGAGTGAATGCCGCACCTATCTGGATAATTGTTGATCGTCTTACCAGATCTGCTTATTTTCTGTCAATCAAATAAATGGGCAGTATGGACAACTTGCTCGCCTATACGTGAAGGAGATCGTTGCATGTCGTGGAGTGCCGATCTCTCTCATCCCTGATTGTGATAGTCGTTGCACATCAAATTTTTGGCAATCACTCTAAAGAGCCATGTGAGCAGATAATGGATATGAGAACGCGTACCATCCATAGACTGATGGCTAGAGTGAGAGAACCATTCAAACGTTAAAGGACATGTTGCGTACCTACATGATCGATTTCGACAAGGGTTGGGATAGACACCTCCCATTGGCCGAATTCTCTTATAACAATAGCCACGTCGTACGAGGCACTTTATGGTCGAAAGTCTCGATCATCAATTTGTTAAGCTGAAGTGGGAGATGCCTAACTCATTGGTCCTGAACTTGTTCATGAGACTACTGAGAAGATTTTTCATATCAAAATCAGAATGCAAACTGCTCGCGATCATCCGAAAAGCTATGCCGAGACGTGACGTAAACCTTTTGAATCCCAAGTGGAGACAAAGCTATACTTAAGGTCTCGCCATGGAAAGGTGTTACATTTTAGTGAATGTGTGTTACGTTTTAGTAAATGTGTGTTACGTTTTAGTAAATGTGTGCTATGTTTTGTAAAAGTGGAAAGCTTAATTATCGCTATGTTGATCTTTTCAAATCATTGCTAAGATTAGACGGGTAGCTTGCAGCCTCGAGCTACCGTCAGAACTTAGCAGTGTTCACAAAAATTTTCTTGTGTGCAATCTGAAGAAATGTCTTGTTGATGAGACAGTTGTTATCTCTCTAGAAGAGATCCAGGTTAATGAACGTCTAAACCGTATGGAGGAATCTATCGAAATCACGGCCCTTGAAGTCAAACGAATTGAGCAAAGTCGTATTCATATTGTTAAATTTTGATGAAAATTTAAGAGAGGTCCTAATTCACGCGAGAACGTGAAGGTAAAATCAAGCGAAAGTATCCTCATCTCTTTTCAATCCAAATAGGTAACATGAATTGAATCACGAGGACGCGATTCCTTTAAGAATGGTAGTCTGTAACATCCCGCAATTTTTCAAACATGTTTGTTACAAGGAAATATTCTTACCTTTCATTTGCAAACTCTTCCGAGCTCATTTGATGTGAAAACGAGAAGTTCTCTCGTGAAACGTGAAAATTGCACACAACGCATACTGGCACAACCAACAATTCGATTTGATTAATATATCATTTGTGGGAAACTAGTCGTGTGATATTCATTTTTATTGAAAAAATTATTCTGAACGCGACGATGTAACTTTCGTGAGTTGAATTGATCGTTTGCTAGTCCAAACGATCCCTGAAACACTTAATCAAGAAAGTTTACAAAAATTACAGTTATGGCCCTGATGACGTATAGTATGTACAACAGGCCTGCTAAGCCCAATACATACTCTACGCCCACTCTAGGCTCAGGCCCAATGATTACAAATCCTGGACTCAGGTCCAACAACCACAAACCATGGGCCAACAGTAAGCTCAATGACTAAATTAGCTATAGCCCAGACCTCGAGATGCGTGCGAGGTACATAACAGGCTGAAAATTCAACCGATAGGCCTCTCACGTCCGCATCTGCGATTAACACAAAACCCTTGTCCGTCAAGGGTCCGGCTCCGGCAACTAACCACTATATGCGATAATCCAGAAGCTCCGGTGCAAACCTTGCCTATAAAAGGGCTCTAATCCCATACAAAGTACAACAACTTTCTCTCATAATTACACACATACTTCTACTTTCCTCTCAAGAATGTGTACTTACTCACGCCGGAGTCTAATCGTGGGTCCATCCTCACGATAAGACTAACAGTTTACCTTTCTTGTGCAGGGATCTCATTCAAACTACTTGAATTAGTACAAGACCAACCCACTGGACACTTATCGGCCCGGTCCGATAAGCTACATTCACATCTGTTACCACCCATCTTATAAATTGTACTAATAAGTTGGCGTCATCCGTGGGACCCAGTACATAACTGCGTTCCAGAAAATACTCACCATGAGCACTAGATTTGGACCAACTCACGCCGCCCATGTCTACGTTGAGCACGGTAGAAAGAGAAGACCTGTAAGATATTAAGTTTTCACATACACATCAAACCATAACACAAAGTGGCACGCAATAGATGGAATTCTAGAGAGAAAGTTAGAGGTTTAGGGAACTTAGTGAGAGAAAGTGAAAGATATTATTATGAGTTCCAAACCTCTACCTTGGAAGGTAGAGAGTATTTATAGTCTTACATAAAACGCCACACATCAACGGGTCGGTGGATCGTGCATACAGCTGGGTAAAGACCCGTCCGTCCTCCACGGTGTTACTTAACTAAATACTACTTAACTTAAAATAACTACGACTACGAGCTTTTAACGATTACATATACTGAGGTGACCGACTCTTTAATACATGGAATTTCTAATTCCTAACAATCTCCCTAAGGAGGTCACCTCAATCATGTACCAAAATTACATTGAATACAAATAGATATTACATTAACAATTGATCTTGCATTCTTGATGTAGTCCTTTGCTCCTAAGCTCGTAGTCATTGATTCTTCACATTGCATGTTTGGTTACTTCAAGTGGAGGTCTTTACCGATCCACGTGATAATAATTTTGAGCCATCTTTGAGATCATCACCTATCAACAATCTCGTGACATCCTTTGTGGTGTTGGTATTATGTGATGTTGTGACTTTAGGACCGACATGCTCACATTCGGATCATGATATCTTCTCATCGAGTAGCGGAAGCTTTTGTTGAATCATGATATTGGCGCAGCAGAAAGCGAAGCATGGAGTGAAAATATCGAGTCATTGATGCACTAATCATGATTTCTTTTGAGTTGAATGTGTTAAGTGAGCATGCGGCTATGGATTGACCGCTTCATTCGATCACCGCAAACGCCGGGTGTACCGCATACAACAGCTAGCAATAAATCGCACGAAAGTGTCTTTGATCACTTTCGTTGAATTGAGGTACACGCCCACGGTGCCCCGCTGATCAAGACAAGCATCGCCTGTGATCGTATAATTCAAGAATTTCCTTGACAGGTTTCGCAATGCTCTAGTCGTTCTCAAACCGAACATCTCAAAGAAGACAACACGGAGTGAGTGAACCAATAATTTTAAGTCCACCGATTGATGAAAAGAGATTTGAAAACAATCGTATTGCTCAATAGAAATTGTTTTTGCAATACAACGAAGGTTTTATTGAAAATCAATTATCAATCATAAAACACCTTTTGGTTTGAAAATGAGTACACGGTCGATGTGCTAAAGAAAAGAGTTGTTAAGCACAAAGACCGGTTTTCAAAGGTATCCGCAATCCATAACTCGAACGTGATTGATTCAAGAGATTGAATCGCCCCATTGTTTCGCTCGGTTGTCACATGGTTGATCTATATAATAGATCTCACATGCCACCTACCAGAGCTTGTTTGATGTTGGCTCCAAGGCTTTCCATCTTCATTGTGAATATGTAAACACATCACTCGGATGTTCGCAATACCACAAGGATAATGCGAGGACTCAAGATATAATCTCTTTCCACATTGTGTGAAGTAGAGAGTCTTCATTGAAAGTGTCCTAATGAGATTTATTGATGATCTCGTGGCTCTAGACTCAATTTGTGCATATTTGGATCCCGTGTCGGAGACTAGGGAGAGGGTCTCTTCTTCAATATCAACAATCTCTAAGAGAAAGTCGATAGATAATGTCGGTTCCCGTGAGAATGAAACAAGTCCTTTAAGAGGAACTTGAGTGGTTTGGAAAGTTGAAGTGCAAGCGCCATCGGGTCCATGACGCCTTGTCTTCAATACCGATGTTACCATCAAGAGCATATGAAGTGAACCCGGTTTCGCCCTAAGGTTGAATAAATGGAGGGCTATTTGTTTTCACCCTTTCTCATTCAATTCTTTTAATTCTTCAACCCTTCAAGGCTTACCGAGACTTCATAGCTAGAACCTTGTTGGGTTTATTCCAAGACTAGCTCGGCCTTAGTCCGCACTCTTCCCATATCTCATTTTTCTCCTTTTATCATCATACCTAAGGACTTCTACACTAACTAGTGGATTGTCCTCGGTAGATCCCTCCTGTTCGGCGGATCATGGGAACCAATACCTAACCTTATCATCCTTATATCACCATACATAAAGTAAAGTTGGTCGGTCTATTTGGTATTGTTCATCCGCCATTGGAACCAATTGAAAACCATTTGAAAATCAATTTAGATACTTGTGATATATTATCAAAGCATTTTGTACCGAATTGTTTTTGATATTTTTAGAACGAGAACTCCCCTCAACATGTGCATCAAGTATTTGAAAATGTTTTGCACACGGAGGCAAGAGAAAGAATTTACTTCTTTGATTACCATTTTCTAAAGATATCAACATCACTTCCCACATCAAATCAAGTAGATAAAGCATTTTGGGAAGGATGAGATTTTCATGATTTTGCTCCCCTCAATATGTGCTTCTAGGTTTGAAAAGAGTTTTGCACATACTAGAGGAACCCGCACATTGAGATAAATGATCACATTTCAAATCATAGGTTTAAGATAGATGCTCCCCTCAACATGTGCATGGAAAATTTGAAATCGTTTGTCACATGTGGGAAGGACAGCATGTACATCCTTATAAAACCATTTACCGAATTATCGCTTAAACCAATTTAAATCACACATTCTCCCCGATCACAATTATCAAATCATTTGAGATTTGTGATCTCTTATAGATTTAAATTGATTTTGAAAGCTTTTAAGGAGAATTGTGACTTGATTATGAAAGCGTTTTAATCGATACGGATCGGATTTTAAGACTTTAAACTCCATTGATAAAACATGCATGTACATCTTTTGAAAACAATTTAATGCCAAATAACTTTTTAATTTAATTGAAATCATTCTCCCTCAATCAATGACATAGGTTGTTGATTGAGAGATAGAGATTTTGACAAATAAGTCCCGATGATTATCAAAAATAGAGATCGAGTTATTTTTCAAAGCATTTAGTTTTCAAGCAGATAAATGTTTATAGAATCGAGCATGGAATTTTGAAAACATGATAAAACATGGCTCGTTCTTTCTTTTAAAACCGGTTATTGCTCGAAATGACAATAAACCATTGTTTCTCTTTCTCCCAAAAATATTTTGATTTTTGATTTTTGATTTTTTTTTTTTTTAAAAAATTCGAACAACATCTAAAGTCCCGTGTCATTCTTTGAATGACAACACAAAGACCGTAGATATTATCGAATCGAGAAAAACATGACAAAATGACAATATTTTTGAAGATTTTTCAATTTTTCAAATTTTTATGGATTTTGAAAGTTTTATATTTTTCTATTTGATTTTGAAGGTTTTATAATTTTGTATTTTGTTTTTCGAATAAATATTTACAAGAGATAGATGAAGATAGACCTTTACTCCTCGCCTTCCTCCAAGACGTTTGAGTGTTTTCGTTGAAGGCTTTTCAAACCAAGACGTGGAAGAATAAACTCAAAACGTTCTCTTGGAAGAGCTTTGGTGAAGATGTCTCGCTAACCGATATTCGGACCTCACAAAATATAGTTCCACCACACCTTTTTCCACTTGTTCCTCGATGAAATGATGTCGAATGTCGATATGCTTTGCTCTTGAGTGTTGAACGTTGTTGCATGAGAGAGCAATAGCACTTTTATTATCACAAGACAGAGGATTTTGTTGAATTCAAAGCCATAGTCGATAATCGAGATCTCATCCATAAGATTTGAGCACAACAAGATGACATGGCTATGTATTCAGCCTCTGAGAGGAAATAGAAGTACTCATTTGCTTTTTGAAGACCACTCACAAGCTTATCACCCAAAACCGAGCACCTCGGACGTATTTCGACGAGTATCTTGACAACCGCATGATCAAGATCTGATAGGTCGTTAGTGACATACCGGTGTCCTTGGGTACCAAAGTCCCATATTGATGGTTCCTTGAGATACCGAAGACCCGCTTAACCGCTTCAAGGTGCTTTTTAGTAGGCTTAGCTCGGTATCTAGCACACATGCAAACAACGAACAAGATGTCCGGTCTACTAGTCGTGAGGTACATCGTGATCCAATCATACTACGATATTTTGTTTGGTCAATCATGATCCCCGAGAGGTCCTCATCTAGTTTGGTTCGATCAATCATGGGGTGTCAACAGGTCACTTGAATCAAATCCAAATTTCTTTAAGATCTCGGTTGCATATTTAGATTGATTTATGAAAATGCCTCCGGACTTTGTGAAATTTGTAATCCCAAGAAAATGACATTTGTCCCATCATTGACATTTGAAATTTTGAACTCATTTCATTTGAAAACGATCACATTCCATTGGGTCCGCCGAGGCAAAAATAATATCATCAACATAAATTTGAACATGAATTAAATGTTTGCTCGACTTCGGTGAACAATGTTGGATCAACTACTCCTTTGATGAATCCGTTGATAGAAGAAACTTTGATAGCGTATCATACCATGCCCTGGAGCTTGCTTTAAACCGTAAAGAGCCTTCTTCAAACGATAAACGTGAGTAGGATGCTCTTGATTCACAAAGCCTTCAGTTGGTCGACATAGACGACTTCTTTAAGATCTCCGCTCGTAAATGCCGCCTTTACATCCATCCGATAGACTACCATGTTCTTACTAGCAAGATTAGCCAAAAGATTTCGATTGCCTCGATTCGAGCAACAGAGCAAAAGATTCTTCAAAGTCAATACCCTCCTCTTGACGGTATCCTTTAGCAACTAATCGAGCCTTGTTCTTCAACACATCACCATGCTCATCAAGTTTCACTTTGAAGATCCATTTTAGAGCAATAATCATAGCACAACTGGAGGTACTAACTCCCATACATCAAGTCGATCAAACTCATGAATTTCTTCTTGCATGGCATTGAACCGCCTATCTTCATTCATGGCGGTTTTAACATCTTTTGGTTCGATCTTAGAGAGTACGGAGTTGAAGAAGCACCATAAGGCATCGGTTGCAAGTTGTTTCCGTGTGGATACTGGACGAGAGGATTTCCAATGATGTTGTCTAATGGATGATCGTGAGTCCATTTTCCGAGGTGTTCATGTGGTAGTTGTTGAGGGATCAAGTAGCAGAGTCGATGTCTCTCAAGAAGATGGTTCGATGAAGATTCAGAGCAAATATGTTTTCAAATGGAGCATCTTCGTGAGTAGCAAAGGGATTAACTTCATCATTGATGCTAGATACAGTTCCATGATGTACAATCAAGATTGATGATTTGTTGATGAGATCGAGTGATCAGCAGCGCTTCTTGACTTAATGAGATTGAGACCAAGGGTTGACTTCATTCATGTGGATAGGAGTAGCCTCGTTGATGGATTTGACATTTCATCAAGATTTGTTTCATAGTGTTCATCAAACATTGGATCGAACAATTTCCTTAAATCATCTTCGATGGAGGTACATATGGAGTCGTTGGAGAGGATTTGGTACAAGGATGAACCAATGGGACTGTTTTGAAGTGAGGGTCCGAATGGATTGTCCAGAGCCATAGGACCACCGCGATAGAAACTCTCTCGACTATCTTTATCAACCCATATGTAGACAATTTGAAGTGACCACCGATGAAGAAAACATGATATACCAAACTTGAAATCAAGAAGAATTTCGCATTTGCATCTTAAGCTTGCACTAATGTTGGAAGAACAATGTCGAGAATTTATGCTTCAAGCAAATCTCTAAGTACTCAATACTCAACCAAAGTATGAGACTTTAACACCTCTTGCGATTATCCACAACGCCATATTCGTGTGTCATCGAGTAAAACTACGTAACTCCTTAAAGTGATAGTTAACCGATCAACCATCCAACCGGTAACTAGATAAACCAAGTCTTCAACTTAAAATTCTTAGACCCGAGCAAGTTATCAAATAAGAACACGCCTTTGAAATTTAACTTCAATCTCAAATAAGTGATAATTGATTAACTCAAGTAATCGCCTTGTGTCAATGCCCAACACGTGAATAAACGTACAACCGGATGTACGCCGATCCACCGAATGAACCGAACAAATGATTTTCGACATTAATGCATTCTTCCTAAAGGTATACATGTAGAGACCGATCCGAAGATTCACCACAAATGTCTTCGAGCGAATGAGGTAGTCATTTTCCTTAATGTTCATGTGGTTGATTTATAGCGAGCACAATGAGAGGAACAATAATCCGTAAAGATTTGGCAAAGGAATACCAAAGAGCGGATCATTATCCATGAACAACAATCCGTGAAGATTTGGCACAGAATACCAAAGAGCGGATCATTATTCAATAGTGCAACTTACAATATCATGATAGTCATTATAAACGCCTTGTGAAATAACCGGAGATAAGGTTTCTTGAGAATTCCAAGAAGTACTTCTTAGATGGTGAACCAGTTGAGTCAATAGAAACCGAGCATGAGCTTCGTGTCGGATGATCAACATTCATCGGAGGTTGAAAGTACTCATCAAACATATCTTTGAAAACAATGAATCCCAAACATTGATTCCCATTTATCCTTAGTAAGTGAAGCATTAGGCGTTGGAGGAGAGTCATCAAAATCAAAACAATGAATCCCAGTTATCCTTAGTATATTCACTCTTCATCAAAAGAATATACACTCATCATCATCAAAAATTAAGTCTTATAACCATTATTCAAACATCCATCATCATGTAGTATATTCACTCTTTCTCCCTCAAAAATTGCATCCGGTTGCCATTTTGATTTAACAAGTGAATAAGAGTATACACCAATGAACGAGATCCACTTGATGACCGAATGAGCGTGGAAAACATGAAGCTTGTTGATGAAGAATGTAGATGAGTATGGCCATTCATGAGAGAATTTCTCATTAGTCAAGATAAAGCGCACGTAAGAGCGTACACTTTTCTTTTCTATGAGGAACGGGGCTCAAGTGTTATCTCGCAGACGCCATAATGATGAAGTACGAGGCCCGAATCGATTTGAACAGACGTCATTGTTAAGAGCCCAATCATATGTTTAGAGCCGCCCAATCCAAATACCAAGGGACGATTTGTACGACCGCTTTGGACAACAGACGAAGACAGAGAATTGGAAACATTGGATCCCCACGCCGATGGGTTCCTTTTGGTTAGCACAAACAATCTTTGAATCACAGAAACCCTAGATGCAATGGCATTATCCCTAGGAGTCGAACTAGTAGAAGCATCGACTTAGTCAAATGACATTTTGTGCTTAATGGGATTATTCTACCGGTTGGCTTCCAAACCTTAACAGCACTATTCTAGGCATAGTGGATCTAGTTAAAGGGCAAGGTTTGCCATGCGTGAATATTCGACCTATTGGCTTCCACCGAAATCCTACATTGGTAAAAACCTTCCCGTAGGTTTCGTGATTGCTTAACTGCTTCGCCTCCAAACTTTCTTAATCGGGTTATGAATCTTAGACCTCGTAAATAACACATCACATTTATCATGATTACCGTAAAATAAACATTTTTACATGTTTTTTGAGAAACATAAGGCCTCGAATTAATTTTAAGAAGCTTAGAGCTAATACTAGAACTAACACGATTCTTTTGTTCAAATCAAACTTCTTGTCCCTATGGTGTTCTTTCACTTCCTTATCATGATCACTTTTAGTTTGTAATCCTATCCTTCTTTGCATTGCTTCTAGGTTTTGACCCGCTAACT
This sequence comes from Chrysanthemum lavandulifolium, assembly GCA_022545495.1. Taxonomy (NCBI): domain Eukaryota; kingdom Viridiplantae; phylum Streptophyta; class Magnoliopsida; order Asterales; family Asteraceae; genus Chrysanthemum; species Chrysanthemum lavandulifolium. The sequence goes on from CM040238.1 coordinate 207,770,999, forward strand.
TTAGTGTCAATCTTAACATCCAGAGAAGTAACGATGGGAACATTACATGGCTTCACTACTTTCTCGCATTCCCGGTCTAGAAGTGTTGGGATCCGAAATTCTAGGAGGCACATCACAGGTTGCTTGCTTGAATTTAGACATGGAACAAGGCATATCAAGGGTCACATGCTTGGCTTTAGGCATAGAACAAGGCACAACTATTCTATCTCGCCTATTGCTAGATTTCGGACTTGTGACAATTACATACTCTAAGAGTTCCCGAGATCGTTTGGCATCCATGCATAGGCTATAGTACTATCAAAAGGTTTTTCTAATCTTTCATCTTCAACAATCTCACGGAGACCCTTCAAACTTTCCTTAAGGTATGAGAGATATGCTTTATGTGCAAGTTCATTATTCCTAATGGGCGGGGAATATATAACATATCGATAGCATATTTATCACAAGCGTAAACCTTAGGAATGTAATATTTGCAATTGGGGATTGGCAACTTTCCTTTCACCTCACGCTTGATTCTCAATCTCATTAAGTAAAGAAGTTATCTTTTCAATTTGTTTATCATGATTACCTTTGAAAGAATCACATAACTCTTTGTTTTGATCATTAACCTTTGAAATTTCACTTTAAAACAATCATTTTCCTTTTGCAAGTTATCAATAATGTTTTGAAGTTGGAAATTCGAGAATCTAAAGGTGGAGGCATATAGGAACCAACACATCCTTCTTTTCACCTTTCGGTTGTGAGACTTGGGTTCTCAATCTTCCGATCGTGTTACAATGAGCTCGAACTGCTCATCACGCTTGCTAATTTCAAAATCGCATCAAATTCAGAGCATCCAAGGATGTCTTGATATTTGAGGTTTTAACATTTTCTTTAGATGTTGATATTTTAATTGCAAAGCAAGATGCTCAACTTCCAATTTAGAAAACTGTTTCACCAGTTATCATGATCATCCTGCTCAATTTTCTCATGCAATTTAGAATTAGTTTTTCAAGCTCAATGACACGATCATGGGAGACTTTCGAGCAACAGATAATTCATGAAATTGAGAAGCATTAATGGAACAATTCAGTAGCAAATGTAAAACACATCTTGAGTAATACATTCGTAAATAAGATTCTCATTCAAGGTATGCAAGTTATTCCTCTCAATCTCATTATATTTTAATTTCGCTCATAGTCACTAACCTCAACTATCATTGCATCAAATTCCTTTTCCATTTCTTTAATATCCGATTTTATCCCTTTTAAGACTCTCAAAATGATCTTTTAGTAGTTTAAAGAAAGGCATGACCTCTCGTTAGATAGCATTCTTTTGTTTGCTCAAAACCCTTTCCCTTCAGCTATCCCCCTGGGTGTGATCCTTTCTTACAAGTTTTCTCAAAATCGACAAATAGTTGAAGAATAACATATTGACCGATTAAGGTCTTGCTCTTAGTGGCAATAGTTCTAGGAACTAAATGCATTGGTGTATTTGGAGGATACACAATGCTTTAGGGAACTTCCTACAAGGGGATTCTTTTCAACAAGATTTTCAGCTTTTGCAAGTCCATATCCTTTTCCGTAACACTTGTTCGGGGTCAATAGAGTCCGAGGCTTAAACTTGTTCAAGGAGATCCAATTTTCTTTAGTGTAATTATGGGGTTTGATCGTTATGTTATTCTTTTACACTCGTGATCTTCTAACTTCTTATTCATTTTCTCCCTAGTGACTTCATCGATTTCTTATCTTCCTCAAAGGCACTCAACGCAACTAGGTTTTCGCCTAGGCTTAAGGATTTCATTACCATCATAAAGCACCTTATGAGCATTTCTAGCCTTTTAATTACCTCTGTGATTTGGTTCCTCAACAAGGGAATGCTATGCTTATCGCTTAAGACTCTATGCTTAGTGATCATGTGAGCAATTGAATGGTATTCCTTGTACGCATAACTTATTTTCAAGCTTGTTTTTCAAAGTTTTAGATTGGAAAATCATTCAAAAGTTTTGATTCCTTAGCCTTGAATTCTTGCTTAAGCATTTTAACATTTTCTTGAAGTTCGTGTTTTGCTTAGCGCTTTAGAAAGCTTTTCTTGTAAGGAGTTTAACTCTTGTTTTAATACTTCTTCTAAAATTACTTTTTCTAATGATTGTACGATTTGGACATCCATTTCCGCTCACGAGTGGTCAACTCAAACTTAGCACTGCTCATAAATAGCAACTTGATCCTTATATATGTTAAGCTCGGTGGTAGGTGGAATCATCAGCACAAATGCAACATACTCATGCAGTTCATAATCATCATTTTGAGTAGAAGATGCACAACTAGGTACAGCAGAAACTTCCATGCAACTTACCTCAAGATTGACATGCACAGTCGTGACGGTGCATCTCTATCTTGGGTACATCCGAAGCTTCCATGGAGCGCCTTTGCATTAACTTGCACGGGTTGTGATCGTGCACCTCTCTCTTGTGAATTTGAGCATGAAGATTCTATTTTGCATTATCCGACTCATCATTATTTGTTTTCCGACATTCTCGCATTCAAGAACACCCGATTCTTCCACGTATACATTACCCAACTTATCACAACAATCTTTCAACCGCACCGACACTCATTCACTTTTTCATTCTTTTGTGCGATTCTTCAATGTACTTTTTCACATTATCCATGAGTTGGATAAATGTCTCAATGAATTCTCGAATTTCCATTCCAAGATGTTTTTGAAGGAAATTCCAATCAAGTGTTGATCGAATCGCAATATTCCCATCGATGAATGGTCAAATTGTTTGTAGATTACTTGAAGAGTCGACCGAACCATCCTTTTGAACCTCTTCATTGGTAAGTTGCGCTTTAAATGTTCTAAGTTCAACAAAGAAGCTTCTTGTCAATGTAGGTAAGTCCTGGCGGAAAAGAGCACTACATGTTCGATCCCCGACTATGGATAACAAATGAATGAGGTGCAGATGAAGTAGTCGATAGGGCTCAATGTCGCATTTCATTTGCATGGCATTCGTAGCTTGACCGGTGCAATTTCTCTCATTAGATTCGTAACACGAGATCTCACATCCTCATTGCTTAATTCAATCATCTTTAATCGCTCGTGTAGCATACATTATCATTGTTGTCCACAACATCATACGCTTTAAGCACTTCAAATCACCGGGTCAAGAGAGTAAGACATGATGTGGAAGGATGCACGGATTTTACACGTCTATGATTTAAACCGAGAAATAGAATCTTTCGGGATTTTACTAAAATCAAGACGAAACCGTTAAGCAATGACCAATGGAAGGGTGTTAAGATGACCGATGGAATGACACAATGAAAGACAATTGTGTGTTAGGACTTATAGATTGTTCGTGGGATAAGGCGAGATGTTGATTGGTTGTGATTTGGATTGGTTGTTGCACGATTTTATGGAGAAATTTAGGTCTAAAACTTAAAAGCTCAATAACTTCCTTTCGAGAGGATTTGGGCCTCGAAAAATTCGCTTCACGACATCGTGGTGAAACTTCACAATATTCAGTCGTTCGGTCGTTTTGACAGTATTTCAACGAAACGGAGTTACGGATCAAAAGTTATGGCCGCTTGAAGTTTTGACGTAAAAGTCAACTTTGGTCAAACCTCTTCTTCGTAAAAATCAACCAAGTCGCTATAACCCTTGAAGATAAGTCGCTAAGTAGCAAGTCGCTAACTCACCTAAGTCGCTAAGCACCAAGTCGCTAGTCCCAAGTCGCTAGACAAATGCAAGTCGCTAAGTAGTAACTCGCTAAGCCTCAAGTCGCTAGCAAAATTTTGGCAAGAATTGCCACTCAAGTCGCTAAAGATACAAGTCGCTAAAGAGCAACTCGCACATGCACCAAGTCGCTACCACTGTCGCTACCCGTAGTGGAGAGTCCACTACTTGTATTGTAAATCGCTAGATCTAAGTCGCTAGGTCTAAAATCAGAACTCGCTACAAATTTGTAAAGCAAGTCGCTACGAAGAAAGTAATCCGTGAGTCTAAGTCGCTAGCAAGAAAACCACATAAACATCACTTTTCAATCCAAAACAACCCAACCAAGATGATTCAAGCTACCAAATGAAAACCTAAACACTTGTGATGATTCTAAACATAAAAGTACTAACAAAATCCAAGCTTTAACACAAGAAATCAACCAAATGATGCAAAACCACTAAACTTTTTCAAACTCAAAACCACCTAAAACCACTAGAAATCCAAAGATGTGCAAGATATGATCTAACCATGGCTCTTGATACCAATTGTAAGATATTAGTTTTCACATACACATCAAACCATAACACAAAGTGGCATATAGATGGAATTCTAGAGAGAAAGTTAGAGGTTTAGGAACTTAGTGAGAGAAAGTGAAAGATATTATTATGAGCTCCAACTCTACCTTGGAAGGTAGAGAGTATTTATAGTCTTACATAAAACGCCACACAACGGTTACTTAACTAAATACGTGGATCGCATACATACTTGGGTAAAGACCCGTCCGTCCTCCACGATGTTACTTAACTAAATACTACTTAACTTAAAATAACTACGACTACGAGCTTTTAACGATTACATATACTTGAGGTGACCGACTCTTTAATACATGGAATTTCTAATTCCTAACAATGAAAGTCTCGGGATTCATGCATGCGGTCACCGATCCGGAATTGATTAAGCGGTTACACGACAGAGTTTCGAAGTCAATGAACGAGGCGATGAACATAACTTCTTCCTTCCTAAAAGGGGAAGTAGCCACAGAAAGTCATGTAAGAAAAAGGCAATGGATGCAACGACCAACGGAACGAACAATAGCCAATCATCGACAAAGTTTCAAAAAGGGATTCAAAGATAAGACAAGAACAAGAGAAAGGCAACAAGGTTTCCGCAACCCACGAAAACCTTTCGAGGAAATAGTGATACAAAAGAAAGCAAAATCCACAAACCTTTTCATAACCATGCCAACTGAAAAAGAAATCGAAGGAAATTCTGCGAATTTCATAGAAAAGCAAGACACACCAGAGAAGAATATGCGCATTTGAGAAAGCGAGAGAGAAGGAATGCAAAAGCGCCGATGAAACAGCACGCGTTAGGATAACTTGGCCAAGCAAAAAGATCACAACCCTACGTACCTAGAAACGAGAAAGACTCAAGAAGAAAATTGATAAGGATTTAAAAGGTACCTTTTAAGGGTCATTTAAGCCCTTAATTGATCACTTTGTATCCGTTATTACTTAATTTCGTTCCTTTTCACTTTTAGGTCTCTTGAAGGCAAATTGGGGAATGACACTTATTCGGACAAAAGGCGCGAATATATGAAGAAAATGGCCAAAGTCAAGAATCGAGACACTCAAGCTATTGGGCCGAAGGGACGGCGTCGGCGCTTAATGCAATCGTCGCAACATGTTTTGTGACGACTCAAGAGCCAAATTGCTTATTTACAAGTGTGACATCGGGTTTTAAAGAGTAGGGCATCACGGCTCGGACAACCTAGATTTGATCCGAGACGGTGTCAGAGATCAAGGCGGCAGCGTCGCACAGGCATAAGGTGACCGTCTGGTCGCAACATCTTGCCAAGTAACGTCTTGTTTGGCCATAACTTTTGCATCTGAACTCGGTTTAGGTGATTCAAAAGCTCACGCGATCGGAACGAGAAAATATCTGAGTTTGGTGAAAAAGTCGTTGTGGCGCCATCACTCTTTAGGTGTGTGCCGTCACTCTTTGCCGATAGAAAATACGTCTATAAATATAACATTATAACTTCACTTTTGTAAGCCCTAAACCCTAAGTCCGATTCTAGGGTTTAGGTAGGTGTTTTTCCGACAACTTAAAGGGTTTCAAACACTCTATAAACATCGTGTAATAGTTTTTTGTTAATCCAATCCTATGGTATGTCTTCAATTATCATAATTGTTGCTTGCTCTTCATTAATTATGTGGCTAATTCACCTAGTGTTTGCTTATGATTATATGAAACTTGTATATAATTAATTAGATCTCATTGATTTCTTAGTGATGCTTGTGTCTATCTTCATCATTAGGGGTGTGACAATTTCAATGAGTCTAATTGATTTAGTTTATAATTCTTGCATCCTACTGTCTCTTGTTTGATTGGTTGTCTCTTATCTTAATTGTGATTGACCTAGTATTGCGATAGGTCATTCATTGTCTTATTAATGCTTGATTAATCTTTGTTGAACCTTAGTTTATAATCACCTAGAGTTATTGTACGCTAAACATCCAAAGAATACCTTAGTGTTAAGTTTATGAATCCTAGAGATTTTGTAGTCATTAACCTTTGGTAGCTTCAAAGAGTTAGGGATAAACGCATACCCTATGACCTTAGAAAACACAAGCGTTAAGAATAAGGGCGTGACAATTCAACCATCAATAGGACGTGACAATTCGGTAGGTAGAATTGGATAGCTAGCAATGAGTAATGCATCATAAGTAGATACGCTTCACGTTCTGGTAGACCCCTAATTTAGTATCTTTTAGGATTGTTGACTAGCAACTAATTCCACCCTCCCTTTCAAAACCGAGATATTTTAATTCATAAAATATAAAAATACAAAATAATCATCCTCACCTTTAGACTTAAATCGACATACACTTGACCTAACGACACTATTCCCTTGAGAACGATATCAATACCCGTGGCTTACCCTAACACTACACTACAACGATTAGGTTCATCGCCTAGGGTGTTGAAAAACTTCTTTCGACGAAAAGGAAGTTCCTTTGACCCCGAGCGCGTTGTGCAGCGTATCAAGTTTTGGCGCCGCCTGAGGGAATAGTTATTGCTTAGGATTGATTTATATCTCGTTTAGGTCTACTCACAAGATTCCTATCAAGTGATATTTTTCTTTTATTAGCTTCCTTGTAGTCTATCCCCTTCTTTGTGCCTTTGTTCGTAAAACTTGTCCATTGACTCTTCATTCAACATTATGGAGAAGCGAATCCACTATATCCGCGATTAAGTTTTTCATAAAACATTATGATATTACTAAAGCGGATTATTCAAGATGGTGGGAAGAAAGCCATAAACCTTTTGAGGGTTTCACCATTCCATCAAGCCCACAAAACACCTCATCTAGTGAAACCTATGCTTCGTGTGAGCCTTCACCTAGGATAGACTTTCGTGAAAAACCTCCATGTTTAGAAACTATTTTAGTAAGGCCCTTAGGAGAACTTACCAAATTTGTGAAAATATTATGGTAAGCAACCAAGCATTAAACCATAAGTTGGATCAATTACTAGGTTTGGTTTCATCACGACCTAAGGAAATAATACATAACGAGCATATAGATGATGTAGATGTGATTGAGGATAAGGTGAAAATTCTAGACCCACAAGGTATCCCACAAGTCCCACCATCATTTAAGGCATACACACCGCACGTGACTTACCCGGAAGTAGTAGAAGAGACTTTAGGAATCCAAATGGAGGTAGAACATTTGAACCAAACGCAACTAGAGAATATAGGTTTGAATACTTGTAGTCTCAGTCTTACTCTTAGTTCTAGGGAATTTCCTATCGTTGATGAACCGGAACCTCAATCTTTTTTCCCATCCTTAGATATATATCTTGGAGACAAAAGAGGAACCGATCCACCCATCAACCAATTTAGTCCGGGTAGTTTTAGGATGAAGGAAGCCATTCACACACCCCCTTCACCTAACGAGGCAAATCGCCACCCTAAGGGTGTGTATCGCTACTATCACCAGCACTTAAACTTAAGTGTAGGGAAAACCTCCCCTTTATCCGTTAAATAAGGGTAGAATCAAGCTCGTGACTCGAACAAAAACAAGCGCTTCTTGAGAGGCAACCCATGTGTATTTGTTTTTCATTTTTATTAGTGTGTCGTATATCTTTTATTGATTGTTTATTCTCATGTTTAAATTTGTAAAAATGCTTTATTTTGTGTTTAACCTCATCTTAATTACATATAAAGGGATTTTACATATGGGATAAGTGTAGGGAGGATTACACACGTTTTCAAAAAGAACGTGAACATGAGAATTACGATTATTTAAAAGATATACATGTGTGTTTGTTCGAGTCAAATGCTTGTATCGAGTCATAATGGATGTTTTGTAGGAAATTTTCCGATTCGAAGATAAAAAATTTCGAGTTTTTCGGAAAATCGCGAGACAGTTCTGTCGGGATAACTTTGACGGCGTGGTCATAACCTAACGACATCGGGAGGGTAGAAACGACTTTTAACTTTTCTCGTTTTACTGTGCTACTTATAAATTTTAGAATTTTCAAGGTCTTAATTTTCCGGAAAATCTGTAAACATCCATTCCACAAGCATTATATCTTACTTAAGTCTGGAATTACATCTTGTTGTGATTTTTCTTTGTTCGGTTTGATGCTTTGGTTGTTTGTTTTCTTAAAGTGTGCAGGTTTTATTTATCAAGAAGAAGATACATAAGATTTGATGGAGCTTTTCACGCATACATTCTTCTTGGAAAAGATTTAACCACTACTTCACACGGATCCTACCGAGCTAATCGGGGAGTACTAGTTTTTTCGTTTTAATTACCTTCCATTATCATAACTTTGATACTTTCGGGAACATTGGGGACAATGTTCGGTTTAAATGTAGGAGGAAAAATAAAGCGGAACTTTGAAACTATGCTTATCCTTGACTATTTGCTTTGTCCAATTTCATTTGTGTAATAAACCATGAGAAATATCGGTTAGGGTAATTTTGGCACCAAATTTAAAATTTTTCATGACATGTAAGCGTCTCATGGATAGGAAGTTATATGACTAGCACAAAACCCTTTACCACATAAATTCCACCCAAAATGTGAGGATCGCCCTTAGATTTGGAGGAATTAAAGCATTCATCTTTGATGCTTAGAGTGTGAACCGGTAGTATAATAGATTCTAGAACTTGTTTTGTGATGCATTCGAGATCGTTAGTAAGACTACACTTGTGTAGTTAGGAATAACTAAATGATAAGAGGCATTAGGATAACCCTTGTTTGATACATGTAATATAATTACTTCTTCCACATCGGTTGAGTAATTCCCCACACCCCTGCGTTGTACTCATCTTTAGTACACAATACCCTAGTTAACCCCTCGAGCCTATCTTTTCGCGGTTCTCGTGATGTTTCGGTTTCTCGAATATCAATGAAGAGCATTGTTTACAATCCACCCCAAATGTACACCCAAATCGCCTTAGCCTACCTTGTATGCACTCACTTTTAGTGCATTATTGTTATCACACTAAACCCTTAGCTCAATTATCTAGTTGCTTGCATAAGTTGCTAAGTCGAGTCATATCTTTTGTACACAGTTTTGGGACGATTAGGACTCATGGGAAAAGTTAAATTTTATAAAATGACGGAAGGGCGTTAAATTCAAATTCCTTTATTTGCATAATAATGTACTCCAAGTGTTTTGATCTTTTCACTTGGGTCAAATTAGTGTTAGAGTAATAAAACTCAAGTGTAGGGATGTGCCTATAAATCCTATTATTTTGATGTTATCGTAGAGGATGGTAGAGTAAAAGTGTATGAAAAAAATAAAAAATAGAAAAAAAAAGAGAAAAAGAAAAAATAGAGTGTTAAAAAAATGAAAAGGCATACGGGCTACCATCCTACATCTATCTTTAAATTTATGTTTGTTTGTTTCCGTTATCTAGAGTTTAGAGTGTCGAGTCTTGGCTTATAGCGCCATTCTTCGCATGCTTGTAACATAAAGATTTTGACTTGCCACCACTAAATCGCCTATCCCACCAAACCCTTTGTTTCCTACCGTAAGCCTAACGTTACAACCCTTTAAAAGACCTCTTGGATAGTTTTCCTAGGTGCTTACGCCAAAGTGATGGAGGTTTGATCTAGTCTCAAGCCTATGGTAATCTATGTACTAGGACCGGTTAATGAGTGTTTATCTTCCATTTCTAACTTGTTACATTTCATATACACCGAAAGATGCGAGTACCCAAACACCCCATGTGAGGTGCTAGTATGTAATTCCGTTCTTGTTATGACTTTATGGGCTTATATGTGTTGTGGATCGTTCTAAACTAATGCTTCATGACCCCTAACTTATAAATTAATTGGCTAAAAGCACATTTGCTTGAGGACAAGCAAATACCAAGTGTAGGGATATTTGATAAGGATTTAAAAAGGTACATTTTTAGGGGTCATTTAAGCCCTTAATTGATCACTTTTGTATCTGTTATTACTTAATTTCGTTCCTTTTCACTTTTTAGGTCTCTTGAAGGCAAATTGCTGGAATGACACTTATTCGGACGAAAAGGCGCGAATATCTGAAGAAAATGGCCAAAGTCAAGAACCAAGACACCAGTCTTTGGGCCCGAAGGACGGCGTCATTAAGCTGCGATGCCGTCGCAACATGTTTTGTGACGACTTAGTAGCCAAATTGCTTATTTACAAGTGGCGTCGGGTTTTAAAAAGTAGGCGTCGAAGCTCGGACAACCTAGATTTGATCCGAGACGGCGTCGAGACCGAATCTGACGGCATCACGGGCATAAGGTGGCCGCCACAATTGCAACATCGCCAAGTAGGCGATCTGTTTTGGCCATAACTTTTGCATCTGAACTCAATTTAGGTGATTCAAAAGCCCACGAGACCGGAACGAGAAAATCTATAGTTTGGTGAAAAATTTGTTTAACGTCATCAATCTTTAGGTGTGGCCGTCACTCTTTTGCCGAAGAAAATCGCCAATAAATATAACATTATAACTTCACTTTTGTAAGCCCTAAATCCTAAGTCCGATTCTAGGGTTTAGGTAGGTGTTTTCCAAACAACTTAAAGGGTTTCAAACTTTGTATAAACATTGTGTAATGGTTTGTTTGTTAATCCAATCCTATGGTATGTCTTCAATTATCATAATTGTTGCTTGCTCTTCATTAATTATGCTTGGCTAATTCACCTAGTGTTTGCTTATGATTATATGAAACTTGTATATAATTAATTAGATCTCATTGATTTCTTAGAGATGCTTGTGTCTATCTTCATCATTAGGGTGTGACAATTTCAATGAGTCTAATTGATTTAGTTTATAATTCTTGCATCCCACATCTCTTGTTTGATTGGTTGTCTCTTATCTTAATTGTGATTGACCTAGTATTGCGATAGGTCATTCATTGTCTTATTAATGCTTGATTAATCTTTGTTGAACCTTAGTTTATAATCACCTAGAGTTATTGTAGGCTAAACATCCAAAGAATACCTTAGTGTTAAGTTTATGAATCCTAGAGATTTTGTAGTCATTAACCTTTGGTAGCTTCAAGAGTTAGAGAAAACGCATACCCTACGACCTTAGAAAACACAACGTGTTAAGAATAAGGACGTAGCAATTCAACCATCAATAGGACGTGACAATTCAGTAGGTAGAATTGGATAGCTAGCAAGGAGTAATGCATTATAAGTAGATACGCTTCACGTTCCTGGTAGACCCCTAATTTAGTGTCTTTTGGGATAGTTGACTAGCAACTAATTCCACCCTCCCTTTCAAAACTGAGATATTTTAATTCATAAAATATAAAAATACAAAAGTAATCATCCTCACCTTTATACTTAAATCGACATACACTTCAAATTTAACGACACTATTCCCTAGAGAATGATATCAATACCGTGGCTTACCCTAACACTACCCTACAACGATTAGGTTCTTTGCCTAGGGTGTTGAAAAACTTGCTCGACGAAAGGAAGTTCCTTTGACCCCGAGCAGCGTTGTACGTATAAAAATACAAGCGATAAAAAGATGCATTGCTAATTCAAAACAATCAAGTTGCGGAAAGACCATGCGGACGCGGTTCCCGAAACCAAACAAAAATCGTGTTAGCTTGGAAGAAGTAGCGAACCAAAGGAATAAGAGATGCAAAAATACATGACACCATACTACGAGCGAAAAGACTAATAAACCGATGGAAATATGCGAGTCACGGCCAAGATGGAGAATAGCAAAAGCTAAAGAATGGATCCGTCCGGTGGAAAGCGAAGCGGGGATGGAAGCAAAGGATAAACCTTATCCAAATGCTCAAAAGAAGGAGAATGCCAAGTCTGATTCGCGTTCCTTCAAGAAATATTGTGTCAAATCCAACAGAACAATAGGCACTCGGGGCTATGAGCCTAGGCGCGCCTACCTACAAAAAAAAAATAAATGAAAATTAATCTTTGACGACGCGAAAATAGTAAAATTACCGCTATAAATACGCGAGGTAAAGAATAGAAAGGGTAAAAAAAGTGGAGTAGAACCACTTCTTCCTTGGAAAAACTAGTATATAACATGAGGGAAAGAAAAATTTCGAGAAACAAAAAGAAGTGAAGAGATGCTTGGTAAAAGGGAATATAGCCACCTCTCAACAAATGACACATAGCCACCGAATTATCGTCTCTAAAAACCCATCGTTACACGAACCTTTATCCCCAAGAAGAAAACGTAAAGGCAAAGGCGAGCAGGTTGAAGCATGTTCTAAAGTGACAACTAATAACACTTAGTCGTTCTAAAATGATGACCATTCACAACACTCCTTCCGCCAAAACCCATGTCCATTGAAGTTTGTGTGGACATCTTTGAGATCTAGGGCATACCAAGGTGAGGCACAAGCAGAAAGCTCTCACTAACCCTTTGAGATTTTGGTAGTGCGTATAGTTCCTTCCGAATAGTTGGCTCACAGTGGAAGAAGGAACTATCTCACGAGAAAGGGTCGAGGTATGATTCTTGTCGCGAAGAGTTTGGTCCACAGGAAGGATAACAAAGGAAGTGGCACAACGCCATACGTAAAATGCCCCAACTAACAAGAAACTTCCCGGAAAGGTAAACAAATAGATGATGAAAACTATGCCTTCATTCCTCTGCTTATACAACCCGACCCTCCAAACAAGCGTCGTCTACTAATCCGGGCATATCGGGTTGGATAGGCGGGTTTAAGGAACAAATGATCGATTCGAGCGCGGGATAAAGCAAAAGTTGTACAAGCGGAAAGGTAACCTCTTTGAAAGCCCTTCCACACGCACGGCAAGGCGGGTTTGAGCAGAAGCCTCTTGAAGGGTCTATCAAACTGTTGTATGCCCTACAACAGAAGCACGGACCTTTCAAGAAACAACCGCAAACCCACAAACTTTAGGAACCCCAGGAGAATATAACGGCCTCAAGAGAAGCGGAAACCAAACACCTTCTAAAAGCGGATGGCAGACAAGAAGAAAGGTTCGAATCAAGTAAAAAAACACCCACGCTAGAAATCGGGGAGAAGTAACAGTGTCAACAAAAGCGAACCCGACCAAAAAGTTTCTTTAAGAAAGGATATCACAACTACTACACACAAGGCAAAGCGCCACGGACAACTACTAAAACAAAACCTCAAAATATGAATGGAAGCGGAACCTTAAAGAGTACTTGCCAAGAATGATGACAACCATCAAGAAAGATCCCATGGGAATGGCGTCACCAGTTATAAGACTCGAAATCAAAGAGGGTAAGGATAGTTAGAAATATGTACCCGAATTTTTATGATAATAATCATTGTAATATATTTAAAAACGCAATCAATTAATAAAAAAATGAAGATTAGCTACCTTCATTATTTTATTCTTTCTTACGTGCATAAGAAGCGCAAGCACAAGAATTGGGTACGGCCCAAAATATGTTATTTCAGAATGGCATAAGGTTATCACGAATAACACAACTGGTGAACAGCTTAATCACCAGAGTACGTAAGAGGTATTGCAAGCCCAATACTGGGAGGATAGCCCAAAATTATCCAAAGACTATTACAAATGTACATATCCGTATAACGTTAAAAATAGCACCGCACGGATAAAAAGAGTATGTGCGCAAAAGACTATTACAAAACGCATATCCGTATAACGTTAACAATAGCAACACAAAAGTGGAAAGTAACATTATACTAAAAGTATCAAGAATTCGAATAAGGAAAAAGTTGTAGCATAAGCGCAAAGCAAAGAGAAAGCATGCGGAGATACAAGTGAAAAAGTCGACTACAACTATCGCGGCGCCATAAAAGAAACAAAAGCAGACATTTTTCGATGATTATAAAGCATCTCGAAAAAAAAAAAAAAAAAAAAAAAAAAAGCCAAATCCAATAGAGCGATGGCGCTCACTTGAGGCTCGAGACAAAACCGCAAAAACCTCACTAACCCCAGAAGATGGGTCATTTGCAACCTCAACGGGGTGTTGGACCCACCAACATCATAATCTTCAATGAGAAAAGGTATTGATGTGTGTAAATACTCATCATTTTTAGTCAATCTGAGCTGCAAAACGTTTAAAAATGCTCGAATGCATCAAAATCTGAAAATATTCCAAAATTGCATTTTATATGTTTCGGATGCAAAATGTTCAAAATCGGATGAAAATGAGCAAAGTTTGCATAATTGGCGCTTTCGAGTCCCCAGTTTCAAAAATTGTCGAAATAGTCCCCTGAGCACATAATTTCAAAGAAAAATCACCAAAGGTCCTTTTAAAATCATAAGTTGTCAAAATTAGTCCTTTGGTAAAAATGTAAAAGTTTGAAAATTACAAAAGTGGTCCTTCAAGTTTGAAATTTGGCAAAAATGGCCCTGAAATTGGAAAATGGCAAGTTTGGTCCTTGTACTTTTGAGATTGTCACTTTTGGTCCCTTGAAACATCTTTGATGAATTGGCGACTCAAGTCCTCAATTTTCGATTTTACACTAATGGTCCTTGATAATTAAAGCCCTTAAACCAATTGTGACCGCCATATTTGATTTGGACCCCATCATTTAACCACTTTTGACCCCCCTTCTATTATTAACCCATGGTCAAACTTTGGTCAAAAGAAGCAACGCAGCAAAAAGTCACCCTCCCAATGCAAAAACGGACTCCATCCCCTCCTCTCCTCCACTCAACCATGTCCCCCCCCCCACCTTAGCTACCATCCAATATGCATTAAATGCACTTCCCCCCCACTCGACCTCTCCATTTGTTAAAGCAATTTGGCGCCAAAATCCATTTAAGCGGCCAAGATTGCTTCTAACCATCAATGGTGAGAAACAAGTGGGAAACATTGAGTGGATAGAAGAAGATTGGAATATAAAAGAAAGCAAAGAGAGAAAGAAGAGAGTAGAATTTTAGTTTAAAATTTTCCTAATGTCGTTTTTCTTGTTAATGTATTAGTTTAATTTCAAAGCTGTAATTTTTTGTTCCCAAGTGTTAAACTCAAGTTATATTTGCAGTATAATCAAGTTTTAATCAGTGATTCCAAGGTTTTATCTATTTTCACATTTTTGCATAACTGTTGAAAATTTTCATTTCAAAGTCTGACAAACAAGCTCTTCTTAGCTTATCATTAAGCTTCAACAAGCTTAAATGAGCTTATTATAACTTATTGCAAGCCTACATTCAAGTTTCAATTCACATTGGACCTTGGTCAACAAAAGTCAACTGGGAGCTAAAATGGTATAAAAGGGCAATGGTTGATTCGAGATATGGATTTGGGTTAGTCGTAGACATTGGGTTGGATAAATTACGTTAGAGGTTCATGGGTTCATTGTTTCAAGCCATTGTGGCTAAGGACCCTTTGTAAGTAAATTTCAAGTTTCATTGCAAAAATCATTTTGGTAATTTTAATTAGTTTCAATCTGTATTTAGTTGTATTTAGGTTATTTGAACTTAGATTGATCATTAAAATATGTTGGTTCGATGATTTACTCATTTAATCTTCATAATGATTGAAATAAAGGTGTGTTTGGATCGGTGCTTAAGTCCGTGTTCGAGGCCTGTTGAGTGTGTAACTCTTGTTGTTTTAAGTTTACTTAGCTCTACATAACTCATATCATCTTACTTTTGTGCTTATAACCCACCAAAGTCAAAATCCATCTCTTTTGTCTTAAATCGCTAAGCTGTTGTGATCTTTGCAAATCAAACTTTTGTTTTGTGTTTAAAAGTCATAAACATAGCTTGTAGTATCTTTATTTAATCACTTAACATCATTTTCAGTTCACAAAATTGGATCAAAACTCATGGAAGTCAACTTTCCATGTTCATGTTAAAAGTCAAAATTAGCAAAATCGGTTTGAGCCCATATGGAAGGAATTTTCATGGACTCATTCTTGGACCAAATTCGGTGAGAATTATTGTTTTAAAAACTTAAGCTGGTCTCATTTCTTTTAGTCATTTTTGTATAATTTTATAATTTTTATAAAAGCTTCAAACAAGCTTGTCTTTTGGGTCTTAGTTGCCCTGTTCAGAAACTTAGCTTATGCTGAGTTTTTCTCAGTTTTGTCCAGGGTTGCACAGAGTTCATTAGAGCTTATCCAAGCTTGTTTTTTTTGTTTAAACATAGTCACCCAGGTCTAGTTTAAGTCTCTACATTTAGTTTTTGATTTCTAGCTTATTCAAGTGCTTAATTTCCGCTAAACACGGTACCCTCTCCTTTGTTTTGTGCTTAAACTCAAATAAGCCAAATCCTTGCAACTTGTAATCCAGTGGTTAAAAACAGTTAAGATTTGTTGCATTTTAGTTATTTTAGCAGTTTATAACCACGTAAGCAGTTGGTGGCTTGTTTTGTTCATTTGGCTTATTCAGTGCTTATTTATAAGCCCTTGGCTTAGATTCCATATTCTTACACATAAGCACCTGTTTTTCCATTTTCCTAGCTTCCTAATATAATTTTAGAGCTTTCCTAAAATTTTGATTTTCAAGCTTGTTTGCTATTTTCCAATTTAAATCAATTTTAGCCCTTTTTAAATAGCATTTAATACAATTAATTAAGAAAAGGTTCAAAAAATAATTTTTCATTTTTCTTAAGTTTAGATAAATATAAAAGTCAAAAAATATTTTTCTAGATTTTCTTAGTTAAATTTGTATTTTTAAGCCATTTAATTAGTTTTAATGGTTTTAATTCTAGAAAATAGAAAATAATCGGAAAAATATAAAAATAGTTTTGAAAATTCTTTTTGATATTTTAGATTTTTTTCAAGTCTTAATTTTATTTTTCTAGCTTTATTTCCTAATTTCTTGTATTTTAGGTTAATATTTAATAATTAAAATTAGTTTTTAAATAATAATAATTAATTAAATAATTGTAAAAGTAATTTTCTTTTTCTATAAATTTTCTTTTATCATTAGGTTTGTGAAAATATCATTTTCATATTTTTAGGGTTAATATTGATTAAGTTTCACTTTTTCTTTTGTACGTCACGTAGAGTTTAATTTCAGTTTTGAAAAAAACATAAAAACAAAAACAACATTTTAAATATAGTGATAGCGTTTATTTAATAGTTTTTATCTTTTTAATTTCTTTTAATTTGCATTTAAGCCGTTGTAATTTGTTGGCTTTTTCTGTAGTTATAATCATATCAAATCCCTTTTTCGTTCAAATTCCTCGATCACTTTACGTTTGATAATCCATTGCATAGCTCGCTGGGACATAACGACCGGGAAACCCTATACTTCTCGGATCTTCATTGAGTTAGGTATACGAACGTTTTAAGTTCCTTACGATTCGGCCATTCACAGTGGTCGGCTTGGTGAGAAAACTTATTTGTTTGGGCGCGGATCAAATTTTGGCGGTATCGCGGAAATATCAATCTTGATAGGAAGAGGCGCAACCGCAAGGCAAAGCAAGTACAAACAGAGGCTAGATCACTAGTGAAGATGTTTCCATACCCATCGCGCTACGAGCGGACAAAGGGTGATGGAAGAATTGTAAACATCGGCAATAGACAACCGGATAACCATCAAGGCATTTTCTAACACGATCAACCCTCTTTGAACAACCTCCAAAGAGCAAGACAAAGAGTTGTTGCCAACAATAACATTACTACACTTATCATAAACAGGGACGATGAGTTGCTCAAGATCCGGCTGTAACCCTGCAATCATAGGACCATTCGCGGAAGGCTCATCAACACAGAGAAGGTCCATAACTTCCGCAATACCAGCATTCTTGCTAGACTTAAGCACGGAGAGCAAAGAAAACTCCACATTTTCAAGGGCCCTTACAGCGGAAACATAGTGATCTTTTGCAGAGGGATTATATGCAGCAAGCTCAACAAGCTCTCTTTCTCCTTACCATGGATGATGCGTGGTGAGCCTTCAGCATACCCTTATCAGCGGCGCTCAATTACCTTTACCATTGCCGCAGTATACTCTGGAGAGTTTAAGCACTAAAACACAGCGAGGCTCATACCGTTCGTTAATAACCAACGACGGCTAGATAATAGTGTAAGGAATCGAGGATAAAACTCCTCATCAAGATGACTAGCCAGGGCATACAAGTCAGCAACGGCCAAATCAACCTTCCGCAAAAGTTCGCCCATCTTAGCATCATGAATCTTACAAAATTCCTCCTCCAAAGCAGCAAAGGACGGAGCTCGACTGCGGAGCTCAGAGCATGACTCCTCCAAAGTCCGCACCTACAAACAAAACAAAGTTAGAAAACAACGGAGAAAAAACAAGAGGAGCAACAATAAAAAAAGAGGAGGGCACGGATGCACACCTGTCCGGAAAGACTAGAATTCTGAGACTTAAGAACAACAACCTCAGCTCTCAAGATCGATGACTCATAATCTTTAGCATCAAGAGACGATTGAAGTGTTGCCACCTTTGCTCGAAGAGAATTTCGTTCTTCCTCAAGCGCAGAATTCTGGCTCTTCAAAGATGAAAGCTCGTAGCGTAAGGCGCTAAAGGCCTTAAAGACAGTCGTTCGGAAGAAATAGTATTGGCAACCTCAGACTTCAGAGTCGAAATCTCCTTATCCTTACTCGCCAACAAAGACAATAAGCGTTTCCGCTCCATAGCATTATATTCTAAACGCTGACGAACTTCAGAACTAAAGCACAATTGTCGCGCCACAGAAACATTAAACTCACCCAGGAAGCGTTCATACCCCATATCACGGATAGAGGAAAAGAAGGTAGGAGGAGCGAACTCGTCTACCATAGCGACGACACTCATCAACATCATCAAGCGAACCTTTGGCAACATTCCATTTCGGAGCGTGAATGCAGACGGAGAATCGTAATCTGGACCATCAACGATACGGATGTCCCAGTGAAACATCAAGATCCGAAGGTCATCAAGAATTGGATAAATACCACCAACCGGAGAAAGGCTATCCGGAAGAAGGTTGGAACATCCACTTGACCCTTCCCCTTCTCAATAGAATGAGCAGTGGTAACTCGGCATCCGTCATAGCAAGTAGCGCGGAGAGGCGTGAATAAACAAATAAAGAACAAGTAAATAAAGGAAGGAAAGACAAAGGAATTATGAAAAGACAAAAGTATAAACAACAAACACGGAAGGAGAGCCATCAAGATGAAGCAAACCAAAGCCGATTCGGTGGATGTCGGCTTCACAAAAGGAGTAGTTGAAAATAAATGAGAAAAAGAAGAATGAGTGGGCAAAGCATTCAAGCAATATTCAAGAGTTTGCGAACTTTGAGCTAGCAACTTAATAGACTCTAAAGACTTACCACCGGTAGAAGCCCTACCAAAATTGTTAAGGTCACTTCTTGCCTTCTTAGGGGATGGACAAGGCGATGCCAGCTTTCCTCCTTTTCCTACCAGAACCAGAAGCCACCCCACTGTCAAAACCAGCATCAGAAGCTGAATAGTCAGGACGTAGGACAACGTCACCAGACGAACGATAAACTCGGATTTCCAAACAAGTAGCTGCATGACCAGCCTCACCAGAGAAAGGAGGGGCAAGAGAGACAGTACAACCTTCGGTCAATTGTAGCAAGGGAACTTCATCCTCCTCCCGTGGTTGGGTATCAGCAAGCAACTCCAAAGGGTTCTTTTGCTTAACCAAAGACAACAAATCCATAGCTGCAGCAAACAAACGGGAAAGAAACAAAGGTAAGGGCAAAATAATAATAAAGTAACTGAAAGAAAAACATAGATATGGCATAAAACACGGGATAAAAGTCATTGCCCAAAGTGTAATTACGGCTCAACCCAACCAAACAAAGGAAAGGATCCGGAAACTTAACAAAGGAAGAAGCATTGGTAACAAGGGAGGCAACATGTTCAACATCAAATTCAGTATCCCTAGGGGTGGCATCCTTAGGAAGATTTCCACCAATGAAGAAAGGATGAATAGAAGGACAAGCAAATGAGTCAATCCATAAAAAGTGATCTTTCCAACTTTTAAGGCAATCAAGGGGCTTGGTATAGCAAACACCAAAGCTATCAACACGTTTACTAAAAGAAAGCCATCTATGACTCCGAGACAAGATATAAAAACACCTAAACAAACCAACCGAGGGTTCAATACCAAGTGCAAAACAAAGAATTTCAAATTGAGAAACCTTAGCAGCACCGATGACGAAAGTCGCGAGATAAAAATATGATAGTAATTAAGAATCGAAACCGAGAAAGAAGATAAGGGAAGGCGGAAATTAGCAAACTCAAAGAAACGGTATATAACACCGATTTTTCCGCTCGGAGCTTCACGAATACTTTTGTCGGGATCGAGCAATTCGGATGAACAAAGGCGGAATCGAATAATCAACACGAAATGATCAAGTGCCTTACGAGATAATTTAGACTTGGTAGAAGAAAAAGTACCCATAACGGAAAAGAAAAAGGGAATCAAGAACCTCACATTGCGGAACGTGGAAAGCAGATACAACCAAAAGTAAAACCAGTTGAAGAATAGCGTTACAGCAATGTAAAAAGCGATTAAAAAGAAAAAATGGCTAAAGCCAACATATGGGATATTTATACAAGCGGAATGATGATTAACCTAGAAAACCTAAGAGGACACGCGTCCAAAAAAATCTAATCCAACGATTCAAAGTCAAAACTATGTGGATAAGAATAATAGAAGACCAAGGGCCCGTGAGTCAAATCAACGAATATGAAAAGCCGTAAAATGTCCACGTTGTAAAAACACTTCCCAAGGAAAGGAGCGTCGAAGGAACAGCTTCGAGAACGGAAGAAAAATTGATCCATAAGTAGTCTAAGTAAATCCACCAGCGATGCGACAATATCCGCACGCAATGCACATACTAGACTGGGGACTGGATGATATAGCGGTTCTAAGGATAGAAAAAGCATTTCGAAAAGGAAAAATGCAAGATGAAATCCTTAGTCAACTCAAGTCTAGTGACATCCACCGCATGCGACAATATCCGCACGCAATGAACATACTAGACTGGGGGGACTTGATGACGTATAGTATGTACAGCAGGCCTGCTAAGCCCAATACATACTCTACGCCCACTCTAGGCTCAGGCCCAATGATTACAAATCCTGGACTCAGGTCCAACAACCACAAACCCTGGGCCAATAGTAAGCCCAATGACTAAATTTCCTATGGCCCAGACCTCGAGATGCGCGCAAGGTACATAACAGGCTGAACCTTCAACCGATAGGCCTCTCACGTCCGCATCCGCGATTAACACGGAACCCTTGTCCATCAAGGGTCTGGCTCTGGCGACTAACAACTATATGCGATAATCCAGGAAGCTCCAGCGGCAAACCTTGCCTATAAAAGGGCTCTAATCCCCATACAAGGTACAACAACTTTCTCTCAAGAATGTGTACTTACTCTCGCGGAGTCTAATCGTGGGTCCGTCCCACGATAAGACTAACAGTTTACCTTTCTTGTCTGGGGATCTCATTCAAACTACTTGAATTAGTACAAGACCAACCCATCTGGACACTTATCGGCCGGTCCGATAAGCTACATTCACATCTGTTACCACCCATCGCATAAATTGTACTAACATGCCCCTAGAATAATATTTAACCGCAGCCCTTAACTTTAGGTAATGTACAAATTTTCCCCTGCAGTATTCTCCCATGTATAAAAGTATTATTAGGGTTTTCTTAACCCTAAATGCACACCCACTCACTCTCTCTCTCTCTCTCATCTCTCCAGAGCAGAGCGCACCACCTTTTTTACTGTCCGCTTGTTACTCCAGTGCCACCTGTGATGTGTACCACCGCCGTTTCAAGATCGTGTTTAGATACAGGTTTTGAACGAGATGATTAGGTCGCGCTTAGGTTTCTGTGGTATGTGTTTGAGTTTGTGTATTCGCCTCAGCCACTCATCTTTCTCTCTCGATTGGTTTGGTATGTCAAATGTAAGACTCGTCTTCTATTCTTTTGCTTCTAAACCGATTATAAGATCGTTGTTGTGTTTTTGTAGATTAATAACGGGTTTAAAAATGAATTCAAAACGTATTGGTGGTATAAATTCGTGTGGTGATAATGGTTAAAATGGTGTCGTGGTTTTGTTTTACTCTCGGGTCAACTCATGTTAGTTTGGGTCGAGACACTCTTGGGTCACAGCGTGTGCCTTGGATTAGTGCGAACTTGTGATGATTACTTTCTACTTTTCAGTTATTTGATTTAACAAGTATTATTTAGATTGTGTTATCGTGTTCATTTTGAGTTTATTACTTTTGGTTCGGTAAAACCCGTGGCTTATTTAGTGCTTATTTGATCCTGGTTGTACGTGGTTAAGCTCATTTGAGTCTCGTGTTAGTCTCGGTTTGGATCTGATTATTGTTTATTTTGGTCTAGTTCGCAACAACGACCCATAAAGGGCGTTTGTTCATTTCCTGTCAAAGAAAACAACCCACGTAGGGGTGTGTTCGTACAACTTATTATTTTTTCCAACTTATTTGCTTTGCGTCTTAATCAGGATTTATTATGGTGAAATGGTAAAACTCATGAGCAGTAATGCTTATTGGACTTTTGGTAAAAGCTTAAATTGACTTTTAAAACTGTTTGGTTTCAGATTATAAAGAGCAGCCGTAGGGTGTTCTGGTTTTGTGCTTGTTTCTTGGTCTTGTTTTAACAGTGAACACCAAGGGTGTGTTGTTTACTTTGTTTTCATCTCGGCTAAACATCAACCGCCAAGGGGTGTTGGTAATTTGCCCTTGTATATTGATTATGTTGTGTGTGTGAGACTTGCGGTTAAGACTAGTTAATGGGCCGAATGTCCATTAAAACATATGAGTGTGTTTGGTTTTCTTGTAAACATGGGCCAAAGCCCACAAAGTTTATAATTGAGGTGTGTTTGTGTATTCTCTTAATGGGCTAATTAGCCCACAAGCTATCAATAAAAGGTGTTTGATTAATATTAAAAATGTTATGAATTAATTAACATGTATTTTACAAACATGAAATATCGGACTAACACGTATTTATTTGGTTGGTCATTTGATACGTTTCGGATAAGATTTTGAGATTTTGTACTCGGTATTTGGGGTTGTGATATGGATTTGGATACGGAGCATGATTTGACATTGGATATATATAATTGGACTGAGATTATTATTTTGGACTATTAGACAATTATTGGATTTGCATCGACATTTATTGGACATTAAGCTACTTGGATTTATTGGACTTGAAATGAATATAATATATTAGACTTATTACGAATTTAATATATATGATTCGGAACGAATACAATAAAAAAATACTGTCTAATAACCAATGAATACTTTCTATTAAATTGTTTTGAGGAAATTGATTTTAATAAAGTCACGATGACTTGGGAATGTTATATAAATGGACGCGTCATGCCGAAATTTATAAAACACTCTAAACTTCTATTTTATAATCAAGTCTCCTTTATTAAGCCTGACAAGAATCGAAAAGTATATTGTTACTTAATTGTAAAATATTTAATTGAAATATTAACTTGTGTTTTTTATAAACGCAGAATGGCTTTTCTAAACTGCTTGGGATTGTTGGGTAAACACCGAAGCTTATCAATTGACTTACTTTATTGATGTAATTATGTGTCGTATATTTTTTTGGGCACATGTTTTGGCGGTAAAAAAAATGGACTCAAGGAGACGTTAGTACTTCCTCGACTTCTTACTTGTTATTGCCTACTCGACGTGAGTCTTTGTCAATACTTCTTGACTATTCTTTCATAATATATTGGGATTGTATTATGCTTTGGTGTGAGTTACATTTGGGATATGTATTATCCTTTGGCGTGAGTTGCATTTCGAGTCTATGCTTTCTTAACACCACACGAAACATTGATACTAAAATTTTTGCGATATGGATATTGGACTTTTGAAATTATTGATACGAGTATTTCACGAAAACTAAGACACATTGTCTTTTGAAAAATTCATTTGATTTGCGAGACGTATTCTGAGATAAGCCATATACTATTAGGTTGTGCCAATGTCGTACCATTGTGCCTGTACTTTTTGGATATTGTTGTGTCTTTCTTCGTGATAAGGTTGTGTTTGCTCCTCGATGCCAGTTGTGATAATTGTGATCCTTGCTTTGCTTTATTTGATGTGAGTTCATGGCCCCTACTTTTACTTGTTTTATAACCGTTTTGGGGGTGAATACATGCTCGCTTTTTACTAAATGCAAATGCTTGATTGATTTGAATGCACCATCGATAACTTGTTTTGGTAAAATGCGTGATGTGGTTGAATTGAATATGCTTTTATGTGGACACAAGAAATTGATTTATATGAAATGTTTTGATTGGACACGAAAATGTTTTGTGAACTATTACGTGTCGAGGTTAAGGTTAGTGACGCACCCTCCGATCGGTCGAAGGATCCCCTTCGCCTCGATCAATTCAGACACGAAGACCCAAGTCTTTCTTCATAAATCATTGGTGGCGTAAAACCATTGATCATTGATATGGTTACTAGTTGGGAATTCGCCACGAAGGCTATGCCGCCGGTGTCTTCTCTTGAAGGCGCCAAGACAAAGGAGAATCTTGACTTGGTCTTCCCCACGTTCTCATTATTCCCTTAGCTTCCCACCAAGGCGTAGATAGTAGGGATGAAGCCCTAGCGGTTACCACAAATCGGGGGCGCCCCATGATCTCCTAAACGTGTGCTAACTCTCTCCAAGCTATTTTCTTCACCTATAAATAGGTTGGATTTAGTCATTTCAATGGTATGTTCACTCAACACAAGATTTCACATACTTCATATTACTTACAACACATATCACATACTTACTCACGCCGGAGGAGGTTCGCAGCCCTACCTGCAAGAATCACTTAACGAAGTGTCTACTATTTCTTATTGCAGATTGGCTACAAGTTTGGCGCAAGCATATCACCTCGTACCCTTCGATCACCATCAAGGCACGGTCATCTGAACTATTGTACAATCGGTGGCGCCATCCGTGGGACCGCTACTATTGGTCTCGTTATTCCAAACTTACACCCGGTCAATCAAGCTCACTTGTTTTACGGCATGAATCAAGGAAGAGAGGATACACCCTCGGGTTTCTCGACCTTGACACCAATCCTACCGATGATCCTAACAACCTTCCCAATATAACCGCATTCACCTTTACCATACGATCTCACTCGAAATAACTCCCAACAACCATGCTTCAACCTCGCCAACCCTGAACCGTGAATCACCCCGCGTTTGTCGAAGCTAACATCGAAACATTAGAATCTTTATTGAGGGGCTCGAAGGAAGCAAGCTCGAAATGTGGAGATCGAAGGGAGTTAGAATATCAAGCGATGAGTATGACGAAGAGTTAGAAATGGAGGCTAGGCCCTTGGCTCACAGGGCTACACGTCGATTACTAAGGATAGGGTCTCCGAGTAGTCGAAGGCCAAGTGGAAGGTCGGTTGGTTTGAAGACGTACGGAGAGGGTCTCACGCAGAAGGAAGGAACAATGGAAGGATCCAATGGAAGGAGTCACCAAGGAAACTACGAAGCTTAACTTGCCACCACTTTTGGCGGCTCATCCGGGAAGAACCGAGGCGGGGGTCTGTTGTAGCCTTCTCACGCATCCGCGTGAAGGCAATCCATCTCAAATGAATGGGAGGAAATCTTCCTCCTCATGGTATGTACCCTCCTTTTGAGACTCAATCTTACCCTCGAGGGTCTATCCCCACCTAATGGGCGGGCTAGCAACCCGCTTTACTCGACCATACGGAAGCATGCCCTACGGACAACCTATGGTATATCCTTCAGACCACATAAGTCACCCACCTTATATACCTACTGCTTACCTCAATATGTTAACTAAAACCACATTGGAATACCTCCAAATCATAACCCGTACAATGTCGCCCCTACCTACATGCCGCCTTATAATCGCCTTTATTCGAGCCCATGGGTTCCACAACACCTTCGTAAGATGGATGAAGACTACCCTTTGCACGATGGGTTGAAATGCCCGCGCATATTGGTACTTATGATGGGAAGGGGACCGGATAACTTTTACACATGTTCGAAGGGCTATCGAATGCGAAGTGGGTCATGCCGTTGCTTGCCACATGTTTACATATACCCCACGAGACTACGCTCAGATATGGTGGAACGGGCAAAAACCGAGGTAGCATTGTGAATTTGGATGATCTCAAGGCCAAGTTCGGTCACGCTTCACCAATGAAGAAGTTCACAAGAACACATCTAAGAAGGCACAACATTAGCGAAGGAAAATGAGAGAACTGTGGCTTTCATCACCAGATACACCGATGACACCTTACAGATACTGGGTCTGCACGAAGACCAACTCATCTCAGGTTTCGTGCATGGCCTACGAAACAAAATTCTGGTGGAATTCCTCTCTACTGACCTTACTTCAACCTACAAAGGCTTATTGGAGAAGGCTTACACATGGACCGAAGAAAAAGAAGTGTCTACCAACGGGGCTCCGGTCGAAACTAAAGAGAGTCACAGCAAGGTCCCGAAACATCCTTCGTGGGAAGGGTCAAAGAACAGACACAAAGGCAGGGACAGGTTTACGCCCTACCACAAAAACATCAACCATGGGCTCTTGGCTAATCTGTCTAAATATCCAAGGGAAATACTCGCTACAGAAAAGGCGGTGAAGGCCTTTGATCCTCCTCCTCGTTTGGCAAGCAGAGGAAGGACCGGGGATACCACCAAATACTGCTATTTCCATAATGATTACGGGAACGACACCAATAATTGCAGAGAGCTAAAGAAAAAGATAGAAGAGGCCGTGAAGTCTGGCCAATTGGGACATTTGGTGAAGGGTATAAAGAAAGGTAAAGAAAAGGTCTCCGACACACAGTTGGGGAGAGACACCACACCCGCCGAAGCACCCATCCTCATGGTGTACAAGGATGAATCTGGTTTAAAAAGGAAAGAAGCGGAGGAAGCATTATGCGGAGTAGGAGATGTCACTTTTCCTTCAATCACAGGCAAAGTTCTTTCAAATGACCCCGTGGTCATCAAGGTCTTGATCTTCAACAGAGAAGTAAACAAAGCCTACCTAGACTATGGTAGCTCTTGTAAAGTGATCTACGAACATTGCTTTCTAAAGCTCAAGCCTTCGATAAGGTCAAAGAGAGTAGATTCGAAGGTACCTTTGGTAGGGTTCTCAGGGGAACACTCATGGCCCTTGGGAGAAGTCCCTCTAGAGGTTACGATCGAGAAGGAAGGCTAAAAAGAATGAAACTCGGTTTCGCGATCGTAGGTCTCAATCTCCTTATATCCGTTGATAGGAGAACAACAATGCATAAAATGGGCATCGTTGTCTCCACTATACATGCCATGATCAAATTCCAAACACCTTCAAGATTGGAATGGTTTCTCCACCATTCTACGTGAAGAAGCCTACGAAGTAGGCAAAAGTGGTCAAACAGTCTCCTAAGAGCCTCAGAAAGATGTTCTCAAATTGATCGATGTCAAGAATGCATTGTAGTAAACGATATCACCCCGATCGACGGTGGTAATCGAAAAGCAGCCCCTACCTCTTTTAAAGCCGAATTAGAAAATATACTACGGCCAATGCGATGTCTTCGCATGGACCTACACCGATACGACGAGGGTCCCGTAAATCTCACCATAGACGGAAAGCCCTTCTAAGATCGAACACAAGCTTAATGAGTTTAAACACATTGAACCTATCAAACAAAAGCGTCGAAGCCTAGCCCGAAAGAAACGCCGCAAAGATGCAAAAAGCGATGAGCTCGTAAAGCAGCATACTGTGGAGGTGAAGTATCAAACACAGGTAGCCAATCCGGTGATGGTCAAGAAGCATGACGGAGGGTGGCGGATGTGTGGACTTCACAGATATCAACAAAGCTCGCCAAGGATCTGCTATCCTCCGCCGTAAATCGATTGGAAAGTAGAATCCTTGTCGGTTTTGTCTCGAAATGTTTTCTTGACGCTTACAGCGGTTATCATCATATACAAATGGCGGAAGAGGATGAAGAAAAGACGGCCTTTTACGTGAAAAGGCGCTTATTGTTACAAAAGATGCCTTTTGGTTTGAAAATGCGAGTGCTACCTACCAACGTTTAGTGGACAAAGCCTTCCTGGCGGAGATAGGTAGGAATCTTGAGGCGACGAGACGATATGGTTATCAAGAGTAGAACGGAGGAGGATATGCTCCGACGTCAAGGAAACCTTCGACCAGCTTCGCGCCATCAACATGAAGTTAAATCCAAAGAAATGTTCCTTCGGTGTGGAAGAAGTACAATTTTTGGGACATCTGATCACCAAGCAAGGTATTAAGGCAATCCTTAGAAGGTTAAGGCCATCACGGATTTGCAGCCTCCTAGGTCCCTAAAGTAAGTGCAAAGTCTGAACGGAAAGCTATCAGCCCTCAGCAGGTTCTTATCGAAGGGTGCAGACAGATCTTTGCCGTTCTTCAAGACACTCAAAGGATGCACGAATAAAAAGATGTTTCAAAGGATACGATGCGTAAGTTGCCTTCCAAAAGCTCAAGGAGTTCATGGTTATTCTACCTACACTTATCGCCCCAATCAAAGGCTAAGTGTTGTTTATGTATATCATGACCTCCTTCGAAAGCCTCGGCGTTGTGTTATTGGCGTAAAGGAGAAGAAGCAAATCCCTATCTACTTCATTAGCGAGGGTTCTATAGGAGCCGAGCTAAATTATCCAAAGATTGGAGAAGCTAATCTTGGCTTTGGTCCATGCCATGAGGCGCCTCAAGGTACTTCCAAGCTCACCCCATAGCCGTATTTCATCGACAAACCCATTAAGCAGATACTTTGCCGAGAAACGGAAGGATAGCTGAGTGGGCTATCGAGTTAGGAGAACACAAAATTGAATACAAAGGCGTAAACTCGGTCAAAGGGCAAATATTGGCGGACTTTAGCGTAAACACCTCCAACCAAAGCGGGACACAAAAGTTGTCGAAAAGAAGACGAATAAGATGGTCAAGGGTGGAAACTTTATATCGACGGAGCCTCCAGCTCAAGCGGTTCTGCGCAGTCTAATGCTTGTTGATCCCGGCGGAAGGAGTACACTTATGCACCGCTTTGAATTGATGCTACTAACAATGAAGTAGTACCAAGCCTTGCTAGCAGAGCCTCCGGTTGGCCAAGGACATGGAGGTAGAAGACTTGGCTATTTTCGTTGACTCACAACTGGTGGCCAACCAGATAAAAGGCTCCTACGAAGCGAGACAACCTGTGATCAAGCAATACCTGGATAAGGCCAAGGAAATGCTCGAAGGGTTTACATCCTACAACATAGAGCATGTTCGGAGAAATCAAAACAAGAAGGCGGATGCACTTAGCAAACTGGCATCAATGGCCTTTGCTCATTTAACTAAAGAGGTTCTGGTCGAAGTGTTGGCAGATATGTCCATCGTCCGAAAGGAGGTGTCTGACGTAATATTGGAGGAACACTCAAATTAGATGACTCCAATTAGAGAATATCTAATAAGTGGTATACTGCCGGAGGATCAGAAATTAGATCGAAAGGTCCGCATCAAATCACCACAGTACATAATCATGGGGAACTATCTATACCGAATATCCTTTTTGTCCCATGGCTCCGTTTTGTAGGACCTAGGCAAGCCGCCAACATCATTCAAGAAGTGCACGAAGGATCTTGTGGGCTTCACGCAGGACCCCGCTCCGTTGTTTCGAAAATCATGAGGGTCGGATATTATTGGCCTTCGATGCACAGGGACGCTGTCGACATCATTTAGAAGTGTGAAGCCTGTCAAGTTCACTCAAGGGTTCCAAGGCTACCAAAACAAGATATGACCTCTGTGATGTCCGCATGGCCCTTCAGCCAATGGGGGATAGACATAGTAGGTCCTCTACCAATTGCTCCAGGAGGAGTAAAGTTCTTGGTCGTAGCCATCGACTACTTCACGAAATGGGTGGAAGTGAAGCCTTTGGCATCCATCACAGGAAGGCACATGGAAAAGTTTGTATGGAACACATTATCTCGCGGTTTGAGTACCTACATCATCATCTCGGATAATGGGAAGCAGTCGTAGAAGGGTATTCCCAAAGTGTTTTGCAAAGGCCTTAACATAAAACATCTTTCACTCCGCTCACCATCCTCAAGGTAACGGAAAAGTGGAAGTTACTAATGAGGACATCATCCAAGGCATAGAACGAAGGTCGGGATACAATCACCACGGTTGGGTAGATGAACTACCTCAAGTACTTTGGGCTCACAGAACGCACACAAAGTCAAGCCATGGGAAACGCCTTTTAGCTTGACATATGGCACGGAAGTCGTCATCCTTCTAAGTAAGTGTCGAAACGAGAAGGGTCATGAACTTCGGCGCATAGAAACGAAGAAAGACTCAGAGCAACCTAGACCTACTCAAGAACGAAGGAAATAGCCTCAATCGTGGAGGCTATCCATAAGCAAAAGATTGAAAGGTACTACAACAATCGGGTTCGGCCTTCGACCTTGAGCCGGGGAATCCTCCGACTCAACAACAGCAAGTAAAGTTGAGTACCGTGGTAAACTAGGACCTACATGGTAAGGGCCCCACGTTGTTAAGGAAGCATATGGAAACGGAGCCCATGTCGGAAACCTTGGATGGAGACGCTATTGATAGAACTTGGAATGGCACTACCTTCGTAAGTTCTACGTATGAAACTTACAATGTCCAAGGACATTTTTATTTTCTTCAATCAATATATTTGCATTCTTCTCACTTGGGAAAGAAGCATTAATGGTAGGCGTCTAGTATTCATTTCTTAAAATGATGTAATCCTCCTACCCACTTAATGATATAACGATTACCCTTAATCTCTTGTTCCGCTCAATACAACAAAGATTTGTCTACCAAGTCGCTTTATAAGTTTCAATGTCGAAGGATGTACAAAGACTAACAACATGTCTTGCTCATATGCATAACATCCATCTCAACTTCACATTAACTTTCCTATATGGCCTTAAGGTATTTTAAGCCTTCACGCCCAAAGGATCAAGATGGAGTGGTCGCAATCCTCCTCAAGAGTCAAATTATACGATTGCTATATTCTTGGTGAAGTAATTACACACAATGAGGCTATGCATCTACCATCGCCTTAGGTTGTAAAAAATTTTTACGCAAGTAAAATGAAAAGAGAAGAATCACATGGCAAAATACAAGCCCTAGTAGCTTTAATGTAGATTAATGACTAGTTTAACTAGTCTAAATGTGCCATAGCCTTAACGATCCAACTAAGCAAAACATTGTCTTAGGTCAAGCCTACATCACACACAACAAATGTTAATTGTTTCATCAGCACAAAGCTTGGAAAGGAACATGACAAATTGTTTTAAACAGGTACGCACCACTGGGATCAAATTACAACCACATGGTTGCCTTCATCAAACTTTGGAATGAGTAGGATCACCAACATGGGGATGGAGCCTTCGGTGTGAGTCTTCTTCAAGGAGATGGGGCTGGACTTTCCTTGGCTTCTTGGCAAGCAGGTCCTCAATAGAGGCACTGGGTCCTTTGTCACTCGGCAAGGAAAGGGAACTCTAAAGCAACCAAGTTATTACCGCATCATCATACTCTTTCTCATGAGTTGCCCTGTAGTATGGAACTTTCTCCGACTTCACCGGTTCCTCCGTCGCAGCCTATCTCCTCTAAAGTGGTACACTTGCCATGAAATATGGCCGCATTCACTGTGTTCCCAATTGCAATCCCACATCATCACTATGGTAAATTTCTATGGTAATGTAGGGATGACCTTGGTTACCAAGTCCACCTATCCTTCTTCACCATCTTCGACGAAGGTTTAACCCATCTACCTTTCCCCGAGCTTGATCTCTTGGTCCATCGCCTTAGCTCTCTCCTTCGAGGCCTCCACACTTGGACGAAAGAAGACATGTCGCTCTTGTAGCCTACAACCTTGAGCCTTCGAGAGTTAACTGCTACATTCGCTTTGCTTGCCGCCAATTGACCTTCGAGCCTTTCAACATCGCCCGAGATCTTGCACCAAGGGGTTCTTGTCAAAATCCTCCAATGCATCTTCACATTTTTTTCTCCAGGTCTGCATACTTCTTATCCCTATCCTTCTCCTTTGCAAGCATAGCATCCATTTCTTCTCGAGCCTTGGTGACAGCACGGAACAACTCCCTTGTCCTATTATTGAAGTTGGTTGTCTAGCATGCATTGTCGGACATAACTCTTGTCATGAAGGTCGCAGAGCCTTTCCATGGACATGTTGTCCATCACCCCTTCCACCCAAAGGGATTACACGGTCCACAAGCAGATGAAAAGCTAAGGAGAGAAAGCTCCTTCGATCGTGAAGTCCCTGCAACATATATAAACTTGTTAATACATTATTACCGTATCTCATTTTTTGTAACAGAAAGAAAAATTACAATGGATGTCATCTCCGCTGGGCCCTTCGATGGTCGGAAACACCAGCCTTACCCCAGGCTCTTTTTGTCGGTAGTTCGAGAGGAGGTAGGCGAGGATAAGCTTCCTCTTCAAGCGGACTTTGCGCCTTTTGCACTGGTACCTTTCATGCTTCGGACCTCTCACCAATCTTTGGAGGGTCCTACGATGGCCAACCCGTCCTTCTGAGACGGGTTCATCGATTCTACAACATTCTCCACAAGTCGGTCTTCAACATCTATGGGTTCCTTTGTGAGGAGGAGGAGAAAACATGTTTGATGGGTCGGGCTTCCACATCATTATTATTTATCGACACTTATGGAGAGCCCACACCATAGATCGCCTCACGGGATTCTTCGAATGAAGTCGACCTCTTTTGCACCACCACCACCACAAAGTTTCGAATGACATTTCGCATCTAAGGAGCAAATAAGATAAATATCGAAAGATAAGTTTTATCTCTTATTTTAATCAAAAATACATACTTTCTCCATCACAAATTATCTCGTACCAAAGGAGATCCTCCCATCTTTCAAAGAAGGCCAAGAATGAAAAGAATTGGCTCAGAAATGTTTGGCAATCACCGATGACGAGCCAAGCACCGATACAAAGGATTCCTCCTCACAAGATAAAAAAGGGATCGTTGAACCTTTTTCATCATACCGAAATTTGGGTTTAACAATGCGTGGAAAGTGGTGGGATAATGGTGTTTTGATGTAAAAGAATTTGCCTTTCCAGCCTCGATGTTTGTAAACGGCCTATCTATGAGAATAGGTACATCCTTTCACCCTCTCGCTAATGTCAACCAATCTCCTCTAGGTATAAATTCAGAAAACCTCTAACACGCTTAATGATGGTTCAAACCATGAGCTTTACACATAACGATGTATGTCGTAAGCTTGGCTAGGCCAAAAGGGTTAAACCAAGATATGTGTACCTCAGTAATCGGAGGAGTTCTAAAATCAAAGGGTGCAAGGGTATCCTAAGGTTGGAGGTGGTGAATGCATGGGTGTATAAGCTCACATAGTTTTCTAGGGCATCAAAAATCCTTGATTTCTACCGTAAAATGACTTTATGCTCTTTGGGAATTGGATAATCGGTGAGGAACGCTTTGAGCTCCTCCCTTGTCAAGGTGCAACCTTGTTGTTTGATTACAAATTTCTTATTTGTAGACATTGATCCTTCTAAAATCTACAATAAAGTATTTGAAAACAAATACGAAGGAATACTTTACCTTGTTTGATCGAAAACTTGATCGGAAGAGGTTTTAGTAGGTGAAAACTTGGGCGTGAGATAAAATAATGTTAGGGTTTTACTGTTTTTTAACATTATATACCCTCACATATGGTAAATCTCGGCCCTACACGTGTCTTGACTTATCCCCTTACCACCGGATTTCAAACCCTTTTTTGAAATGACGTTTTATTTTACCGAGGAAAAGGGGGTAGTTAGGATAAATGTAAGCATTAATTACGGTCAATGGTTGCTAAACGTTTCATCTTCGCTCATTTTTGTGACAAAGGGAGGTTTCGTTTCTATTTCGAGTCGTAAGCAATATTTCTTGTTCGTACATATCACTTTCGACCGGGGCTTGATGACGCATTCTCCGATCAGTCGAAGGATCCTCTTGACCTCATCGAATTGCATTACGAAGACTCAAGTCTTTCTTCATAAGTCATTGGTGGTGTAAACCATTCATCATTGATATGGTTACTAGTTGGGATCTCGCCACCAAGGCCTATGCCCTTCGGTGTCTTCTCTTGGGCGCCAAGACAAAGGAGAATCTTGACTTGGTCTTCCCACGCTCCCACTATTCCCTTAGCTTCCCCGCCAAGTGTAGATAGTGGGATGAAGTTCAGCGATTACCACAAATCGTGGGACTTCCATGATCTCCTAAACATGTGCTAACTCTCTCCAAGCTATTTTCTTCACCTATAAATAGGTCGGACGAGTCATTTCAATGGTATGTTCACTCAACACAGTATTTCACATACTTCATATTACTTACATCACATATCACATACTTACTCTCACGCCGGAGGTGGTTCGCGGGGCCCAACCCCTACGCAATCACTTAACGAAATGTCTACTATTTCTTATTGCAGATTGGCTACAAGTTTGGCGCAAGCATATCACCCCTCATACCCTTCAATCACCATCGAAGGCCTGGTCGTATGAACTGTTGTACAATCAGTTAGAAACCCAAACGCTGTTATAAAATGTTAAATCCTGGCTCAGGATAGTGCGAGTGTTATGAATAGATCTATTGGGAATGGCCACCTCGTCCCGATTGGCGATGCCAGTGCATTGGACGTATAACATGTCGGATGTTGTATGTGATTAGAGACAGTTACGACTCGTGATGTCTAGAGTTAGTTGTATGACTTAGCCTGCGTAATAGTTAAGCTTGTGTGTGACACTATATGCATTGTAGTGTTTACACTTTTGATTTGATTTGATATGGTCCAAGATGTTGCTTTATGAACTATTTTGCATATATTTGTTTTGATACTGTGAGTTAGGCAATGTGAGCCTATGGTAAATTTTGACTTGATTGTGAACGATTATTTGTACTTGAAAACCTTGTGGTTCACATTACTATTTTACGAAAGGTAAATTATGTTTTCTCGACATTGTGGGTGACACAATGGTCGAAAAGCTCTCTTTTGGAACTCGAACGTTTTAAGCAAACCTATGAACTCGCCAACCTCATGTTGACACTTTTAGCATGTATTTTCAGTTATTGAGGCAATAGCTTATCATTTGGAGGCGCTTGGCAATGGTATGGCATGGTCATAGTCTACTCTGAAATTTACATTTGGGACAGCTTTATTATTATTATGGGCATGTATTCCACACTATTTTTAAATAATGTAAACTTTATACCTTTGATTATGAAGTTTCTTAATGTAAAACCGTTGTTCTAGACTT
This sequence comes from Chrysanthemum lavandulifolium, assembly GCA_022545495.1. Taxonomy (NCBI): domain Eukaryota; kingdom Viridiplantae; phylum Streptophyta; class Magnoliopsida; order Asterales; family Asteraceae; genus Chrysanthemum; species Chrysanthemum lavandulifolium. The sequence continues at coordinate 207,806,447 of CM040238.1, forward strand.
TGTGTTGTGATACCAATTTAGTAGCACCTGCGACATAATTTTCCGTTGTGGCCCATTTTTCAAGGTGTTAAAAAGTTGAAGTCATCTTTTTGTAAAACGCCCTTTCTTTTTGATCATGGAAAGTGTGAAATGTCCAGTTACACATCCAGTTCATCCGACGGACATCAAAATACGAAATTAATAATACAAAATTAGTTACGGATAATCCAAAATGTTACACTTATATCATATACTCGATTTAGTTAAAGTTAATAAAGTAAAACATACCATATTCATGTCCTTCGTGACAAAGGTCATTCATGGCTATGTTAGTGGAGTATGTTTGCACTGTTGTGATGGCCCCTCCATCAGGTTCAAACAGCATGACATTATACTCCCTACCCGAAACAACCTGAGTAAACACCAACCATTGACCCGCTTATTTTCAAGTCTTCAACCAGTTTCACCCAACCAAACCCATACAAGAACGAGTGTACATATCGACCATACACATCTTTTGAACTTTCCACCATTACTTCGTACTTAATGGTGTTACTAGTAACCATGACCGACTCTTTAGGGGTTGGACTATTTAATTATCTTGAAAATCTTCTGGCAATGACTTTATATAAAGAGATGTGTCTATAACTGGCACTAAACATCGCCAAAATTGAGCGCTTCCTGGTTCGTAATTGTGAAATTCCTCCCATTCTCGTTGTAGCAAGTTACATAAAAGACGTCCTCACCCTCTTCTACAAAATGCATGTAACTAACATCACATGGCGTAAGGTTGTGCATAACAAAATCATTCCACCTAGGTCTCTCAACCGCACAAACTAACTCTGACACTCTCTTAACACTGACTTTCCATCTAACGCCCGCACAGTTAACTAGGTAAATAGAATGATTGCCATGATAGGAACCTCCTAAAATGTAGTCCTTATGCAGTTGATGTATGTCAAAATTAATTTTTAAACATTATGAATTTCTTAAAAACTAATTTCTTACTGAAAGAACACTTAAATTCATATATATGGTGTTAACTTACAAATTCATCCAAAAGCTCATCAGCATCGTCCACCACGCACACAAATTGATTGCCATACATTTTTACTGCATTAACGAATAAGATTAACACAAATAACGTTGAATGAAATAATATATATATATATATATATATATATATATATATATATATATATATATATATATATATATATATATATATATATATATATATATATATATATATATATATATATTCTTGCATGTTGTGTATGTTGATTGATTTTGCACCACCGTTACGTCCGGCGGTATGTGCTTGTGGTGTGTAATTTGATCGGTTGAAGGAAGATATAATGTGTTTGTGTGTGATTTGATCGGGTTATACGCGACTAAGTTTGTTTGCGAAAAATGTCCTCGTCGATGATCGTGCCAGGGGGTAGCAGGTGGGTGTTAAAGGCGGGAATAATGAATTGACAAAATTACCCTCACGTGCAACGCATGTGGGGACTAACTAACGGGATTTAGTAACGAGCGTTAGCCAAAATCCTGAATTTGCAACTACAGTAAGTTCAAGGGCAAAACTCGCAAAAAATATAACGTTAGGAACATTTCTCGCAAAAAAATTTTGGAGGACAGTTCTCGCAAAAATCAAAAAGTTTAGGGACATTTTTTGCAGTTTACTCATAGCTTAAACTAAATTAAAAGTAACGCAATTTAAAGCACGAAACATACCCAAGATAATCAACCAAAACAAACGTACCCTAGATAATCAACCAAAACGAATAGCATCTAATAACATCACCATAGTAACTTATTTAATTGATTAATTTGTTAGTTAGTTAATTGAAAATGAACTAAAGGATTCTATTTATTCTTAAAGAAAACATCTATTATCGACGAGATTAAAAATAACAAGGTTAATTTAAAATATCTAATACTTGCCCTTCAAGAATGTCCGGATTTCGTATCTCCTTTTATTTTATTTTACTTTGTCTGCAAAACCGTATAACTTCAGAATTTTGTACTAGCAGGTACCATGCAATTAAAGTTTTGGGCAAATAATGTTTTATTCATTACACATGTTTTGTGACAATACCTTAACAAATATAATATGAAAGGTTGTAATATAAACTTTAACAAACTCATGCGGCTGATTGTAAATTTAGCTAAACCTAAAGGGGCAATAATAGCATTTACCAAGTGAAGATTACATAATTTTGTAGAAAAATCTTATTTAACTATCTTATGCACAATGTAAAAACCCATACTTGCACGTATATTGTAACTATATATTTAGCACGGGCATTGTAACTATATATGTATATTTTACATAATATTATAAAAGAAATATTTAACAGCCTCGTGTATATACATGGGTTTAAAAATTATTTTAATAATATTGTTTTGGCAGTGACACATGACTTCGTTAATTATGTGGAGGAAAATAAATAAACAAAAATACTTGTTTGTCAACTCGACCCATCTCATTTCAGCATGTACTAAAATTGATCCGTTTTGGACAATAACCAATCTTGACTATGTAACCACCTCAGCACATCAAATCTATATCCATAGTATGCAATATACAATGGATTTGGTTCATGGGGCTGAGGTTCTCTTTTATCCTTAAAGATTGGTGAACAGACCAGAATTACAACTTTAAGAATGTAACAAACACTTTGTAAAGAAACTACAAAATCAAGAGAATTTGAAAAATAATCGCAAAAATGTTGAATAATAATAAGAAAAAAATGACACCATTGTTATCTTAGCTCCAAGGATCATCCCACCCATTAGGACCCCCACTCTTAACGAAACCCATGATCGCCTCTACAGCTTCGGCGGCTCTATTGGATAAAGAATGGTTTCCATGCTCTATTTCAACTTTCTCTGCACCCCCTAATGCTCTACACAATCTGTATTCAGAAGATTTGGACGAGATCAGTCATTTATCCAAGACATTCATAAATGTGGCAACACGGCATATTTACTTATGAACGGGGATTAAGGTTATGTTATATCTCTATTCTCTAACGAGTTGAATGGGTGACTCAAAAACATTTAGCTAAAAAGGAAATGAGTCAAAGGGCAAAAGGTTATGTATTGCTGACGTAAACAACCTACTGCATTGTTTTAATCAAAAAATTAGATTATTTTGTAATCATACTTGTCACCAAAACAAAACAAACAAAATGACCCATTTTGACCCAACCCCCTTTTGACATGTTACCCAACCGGCACAACTCGCTCATTTTACCACCTCTAAAGTAAACTATTTGCGCAAGTGAAAGTAATAGGTCTGTGAACGTGCCTTTCTGCCAAAGCTTTCTTGTCAACATAATCTGGTACATATTCATCGGCCATAGAATATAGTACCTGCATAATGATAATTATATGTGATTCAGATACATCACATAATGAATTGATCGGGAATCACCAAATACTTCACATGGGCATATGCATACCTGGCAAGGTGTGTTACACATGTGACCAAGTCTCTGTTTAAGCTGATCATCACTGAGGTCTGAACTGAACATATCATCATCGCCCATGTATGCACAAAGAGAGTGAAATCTGCAGAATAACGGATACATCAGCTACAGAAGTATTCCATTATAGTAATCAACTTACCATCAAATCGACCAACTTAGTATCAGTTTTTTGTTTTTTTTTTTTTTTTTTTTTTTTCTGTGTTCTAGCCAAGTAATCTTTCTAATAAAAATGCAAGTTCCGACATTTTTGCTATGTCTAGTAAAATGTTTACAATATATTTATCAAAGTTACCCAAAATATTATTGCATACAGACGCAAATTATATGCTATATGATATGTACATATGTATGTGTATATAACTCTCACCTATAAGCAGTTATTGGGGAATCTGGATTTGCATCTCTCGGCATCAACTCTGATCCTCGACCTTCACTTATTAGTTTTGAAGCTAAATCAATCATCTCAGCAGTTTCAGGAGAGTTGCTCTGAATTCTCGATCACTAACCGAGCCTGACCAATTCAAATATATGTATGATCATATATCCATTAACATTTCGCTTGATATTTAAATGAAAGTATACACATAAAGTCACAAAGTAACAATGGCAAACTGTTTTTATTAACGCAATTTAAGATGTTATTATACAATTTGAGACTATCAACATCTCTACAATGTTCAACACATTTTCTTTCTTATTGAAATGGTTAAGTCCTCAATGACCTATTAGAGATGAAATGTAACCCACATCAACCCATTTATATGTAAACTGGCCGGAACTGGCACCTCTATTACAAATTAATGCAGTTTGAACTAAAATAAGAAACACGTTGCGGATAGTACAAATTTTGATATTTGTAGCCAAAATCCAAACTACTAGCAAGTGTTAGTACACAGGTACCATCAAGAATACGAATAAACTATTTGCATTGAATCAGAGGTGCATGGAGGAACTGATACCTGTAGAATAGCAGCACGGACAGCTCTTGAGCATGCTGCATTGGTACGCATGTAATGAACAATATCCTATAAAAGAAATTAAGTAAGTTATTCATTTAACCACTATATCTTAGTTCTGGTTTAATGCAATTTCAAATTAAGAGAAAACAATACGCACTTACTTGACAGCCTGTACTGTGTCCAAGCAGCACTACGCCCTCTGAATCTTCTTTATTTATTAAGTAATTGATCAACTGGTCAAGCTCCGATGCATCCTACATTTATACATAAGAAAAAACAGGAATGAATGAACTTGATAGAGAAATAAACAAGTAAATGACCTGTAGCAGCTTTAATATCAGAGTGGTAATTTCGACCTATTCATGATGAATGGGTTTATTTGGGTCTTGCCAAATCTTATAGGTGTCATGTCAAAATATTTGAATAAATAGTAGAGTGAAAGATCACTACAGAAATATCATATAACAATTATCTTATTTATATAACCATCTCCAATGTACCCCAGTGGTAAGGTGTCCTCAAAGTTTCGGAAGAGACCAAGGTTCAAACCTCGTTAGACTTGGGATGGCCACGGAAATACCGGTTAGGCTGCGTACGTCAGAGCCAAAGAGGCACGATTTCCCCAAGTAAACTCAATAAGGATCCTTCTCCGTTTACCCGTTTTGTAAATATCTAGTTCATATAAAGCCAAACACTAATACAAATTTTCTTCTTCGATTTTGTTCATATAATGCCAAAGATAACCTAGAATAATCAAGGAAGATGAATGAGGAAAGTGAAGAGTTACCTCTTTCAAGCTCAAGACACCATATCCACTGTAAGAAGATGAAAGCAAAAACTGAACCAGTGACCACTTTTCTTTATCCAAAGCAATTGCCAGCGGCTCCAAATATCTGCACAGAAATGACACTATTTAGACTTACAAACTTCATCGAACATTCAAGTGAAATCAACTTTATCTAAATGAATGTTCAAAACTAAGTTCTGCTCAATATATCTGTACATACATCTTTAAACATATAACATGTTCTGTTACTCCATATTATATCATTTTGAAAAGGGACAAGGGGGAATGTGGCTACCATTTTGACCAGCAGTCTATCGATTCGATTATGTTTGATTACCTTTATATTTTTCTCCCATGATGTACTCTATATAATGTATGTGTGGCATGATCCATTTATTTGTTTTCTTTACTAATATTTTGTAGACATTCATTCTTTTTACATTTGTGAATGATTTTACTTGTACTAGCCTTCCCATTTTATCTCTGTTTACAAATCTCTGTCATATGAAATGAAAATTCTCAAGCTCACAGGATTGACTATAAGGACTTTCTCTTATGTGTCAAAATGGCCTTTGACCAGATAGTAATTTCTGTTGCACCATTTGCCCTTTACCACTAGCCCACTATAACAATAAGAGATAAATGGATTATAGGTTTATTTTCAACTTCTGAGTTTTGTCGCCATTAATGAGCTTTATATGGCCTTGTGCTATCTCCTAAGTTTGATTTGCCAGGATTCCACAATCCAAAAGTAACAAATGTCTATTATTTGTTATACAAGTGGATATTCTTCTTACAGACTTGGAAAGACTACGGTACTTTTTCTTTTTTGAATGGCTAGCACATGTACACCCAAATCGACACCTATGTCCGATGACTGGACTTCAATCCTCGCCACTTGGGTGAGGCACCTTAAATACACCTTGGGTACTATTGGGCTAACGGCCAGTTGGTAGACTAAGGTATTTACTATAGATTCATCTAAATTACAAAGAAATTCAAGTATTATGACATTTAGGAAGAAGTCAATCATGGTAGGCTAGATCAAGCTACACTTAATTGCCAAGTTTGTAGACAGAGAGGTTATAAACATCTAGGTAGACTTATGACCTTGAAAGAAAATATTCGTGAAAGACTTGAGTGATTTATTATTGCTCATAAAAGTGTCCACCCTAGCCCCTATTACAGATAGGTGACTCAAGCACGCAACACGCTTCAATAAAATATCTCGTGAAAGACTTATGTGATGTTACTATTCCTCATAAAGACCGGACTTGAACCCTCACCCTAGCCCCTATAAATAACAGTCACAACTAAAATACAAAATATTTAGTTAATAAACCAATTAAGACTTCAACCATAAAGCTTGTGTCACCAGAACTAGCAATAAAGTAATAATCCTCACGAAGCACATCAATCAAGTAGTTTATTTAAAATGAAACATAGCTACCTATTCATAAGGATAGTGGTTAGCCTTCTAACTATAGGATGGGAACATCAAAGAAATCTTACAAGATGTTGCTCTATCCTAAATCAGAGTCTAACAAGCTTCTAATAATCTTGTCATAGGAACTTACTAAATTAATGTACCTTGATCTAGCCTACCATGCTTGAAAATTAAAATAATTCCGTCAAGAAGTCCTCTCAAGTGTCTTCAACACTTAATTTCAGTAAATTTATATATAGGCTTAGATCGTAGACTTAGGTCCAAGGAGTATTACAATTATCACAAAACTAAGGGCTGCTTGGTTGGGGGTAAGGGAGGTGGGGAATGGGTAAGGTATTCAAAAGGGCCCACCTCACTCATTAATTAGTGCTTGGTTAGGAGTGCAAAGGATTGATTACCCGTAATGGGTAATGAACCATTATAGAATAAATTGAGGGTAAGGATTGATTACCCACCTCACTCATTCCTTTGCATTCCCTTTCCTTTCCTTTTCCTTTCCCTTCCCCACTTTGAACCAAGCGGCCCTAAGTTGTAGCTGAAATACACATAAATGTGGGCTTCCTGGATGAAGGTACTTGAGATTTCTTGCGTTTGTTCATCCTCCAAAAAGTCATAGGCCCAACCACTTTTTCTATAGTGTCCTTCACGCATTTGAGTGGAATCACCAAAATCGTTTTTATTTTTTATTTTTTTATTGTTTATTTTTGAACGGCAAGTAACTATCTAACACTATACACACCACAAATCTATCTCACATGTCCTATGCAGGACCCCAACCATTTGGTTGGGGAGCTTCTCACGCAACATTGGGTACCAATGGGACACAAGCCCTTTGGTGTAATCACCAACGTCATAACATACTTGAGCTCTAGCACTTGGTCCAAACTTACGATTGTTTATTTATAATTAGAAATAGTTTATTTATAATTAGAAATTATCATTCGCTATAACACCATTTCTTCCAATCTATTCACCATCAACGTGTCCCACATATTATATCTTGTTTAGCTCTGTTTATCATATAGGGTCTCTGTGTATTCCTAAGAGACTTGTGTATTCCTCTCCGCATTCTATCAATCTTGTTCCACAAAGGGTTATATCGTTTTTTGCTTTTTGTAATTTGGTTACCTTATGAATTTGTTGTTGATAAATTAAGCAATATTATAATCTTGTGGTATTAATAATACAACATTCAAGTTGAGGAAGGCAAGATAACTACTGCCTGTATGAACCTTCAGTCACGTAAAGTTTGTTTTCATAGTGTTTATGTATTTGTAAGGTTCTGTTTTAAAAGTAAGCATATCCAATAGTTCAGAATCTATCCAAGTTAACGGAGTTAACGGTCAACTAACAGCATGACCAGTCAAAGGACCAAACCCGTAACTTTTGCATACCACGAGGACATGACCCGTCAAAAAAAAGCACAAGGACATTTTACGCAAGATCCGACAAAGCACAAGGACCAATTATGTAATTTACTCAATAATAAATAAAAAACAATTAAAGGACAAGTGTTTATACATACTCCGTAGCCAAAAATCCATCTGTCAATCCGCCAATAAAAACGACTTGTTGCTTATAGTCTCCAGTTTTAAATGCAACCTGCGTGAAAAGTAAAGCATATCAATATCCATGTTAAGGAAATAAATGGTTAAATTAAGGGGATAGCATAAACATTACACAAACCCAACTAAAAGTGACATCCTTTCCAAGATAACTATCACTAGTGAACAAAAGGTTGACATGATAGTTGATTTAACATTTATGAGGAGTGTTTGATCAACTTTTAAGATGTTCATAAACAATCAAGTGGAGACCATGACTTAAAACTCTTATCTCAGATAGTTGCTTAGTGTTTCATCACCTCCCACTAGCAATAAGCTAGTGACTAAATAAAATGCTAGAACATATTCACATAACGCCCTGTTCTAAATCACCATCACATAGTCATTCCCGTCGTAAATCTCAAAACCTATTAGTAACTTCCCGAAAGTTTACCATCTAAATGAGCCATCCCACCACCAAGCACCATGTAAAGAATACCAAGCCCGTTGATCAAGCCATTATCATCTTAAGGAAAAGAAATAACATAGAAAGAGAGTCGGCATACAAGTCAATATGTTTATGTCTATTTAGAAATCATTAGCATAGTATCATGTGCCTAGAAAGTGGGAATTCAGATTGATATCGAAGTCTTAACAGTACACACGTACTAAATGATCAAGAACCAAGTATAGTGACCACCTAACATTTAAACACTCAATGACCAACCGGGGTATATAGATATAGCGTTTAGATTTGCTTCTGTTGTAATGAAACACTCAATAATCAGATAAATAGTTGGTTGAGTATTTGCAAAAAACAAAAATATGGATAAATTACAAAGTTACCAGGATCATTTCGGAAAAAGTCATGATTTTTAACAAATTTTACACTATGTGAAGCAAATCCATTAGGTTACCATGAACCCCCGGAACACCCCTATGTCCGCCCTGTTTGCAAATACTACTTATATAAAGATTCAAGACTTACTCTTAAAATAATCAGAATCACATAGGCACTTTGAATAAGCATACAATTATAACTACTTTGCATCCATTTAAACACTCGAAACTGCTTTTCGTTACATCATAAAAAGTCCTAATAATCAAAATCCCAAACACCCCCCTAACCAAATAAAAAACACATCTTCAATCACAATTTCATAACAAAACAGCAAATTAACTTAAAAAGTAACAATCTTTAATAATCTTTAAAAATAATAAACCAAAACTTATTATACCTGAGCAGATTTAGGACCATACTTAAACATAACACCACGAAACTGACCCTTTCGATTAACCGGACCCACAGTGGGCCCACCGCTTCCTGAAAAGTCGGATTTACCGACCATGTTAAGGTTGTTGTTGGTGTTTGGTTTCCGACCAACACGAACAATGCCGGAAAACCAAGAAGTTGTTGATGTATTAGATGGTGTTGCACGTGGTGATGAAGATGGACTAGTGTTTGGATTCATGTTTTACCAGATTATTAATCTATAATTTTGATGATGATCCATTTATTGTATAATTAAATAGGGTTTGTTTGTATAAATTAGTGACAGTTATGTTGTTGACAGAAATGAGGTGTTCATGTGGGAGTGGGTGTTATGTAATTTATGTGACTTATCCATTTTTTTGGAAAGAGGTTTAAAGATTTAACGATAAACGAATCAGACAAGATAATTTATTTATGACGTGACATTTTTTGCATCGATCTTGTATAATTTATTTACGACAGGCCTCTTTTACCTTTACATGCCCATTTATCATTTTTTTGAAATTTGGTGATTCAAATGTTAAGATCTTGATTATATTAATATCTTGAGTTTTGCAAGGTTTTCGAGATCCCAATCTCAATATAGTTTTTAGATTGAAATCGTAAGATCGAATTGTGATTGTAAGATCTTACTATAACGTTATTTGTTTAATAGTTTTCTAATATTATCAACAAATGAATTATTATATATTGAGAAAACTGAAAATTATCTCTAAACTTTGTCAAAATTCATAAAATGTCCTCAAAAAAATTGCAAATGATGTCCTCAAGAGTTATTGTAGTTGCGATCAGCTCGCTAACGCGTTAGGTTATCCCGTTAGTTTTCGTCATGTGCGTTGCACGTGAGGGTATTTTCTTGACTTTCTTCAATTCACTGTTCCCGCCCTTTACACACTCCTGCTACAACCCTAGGCACGATAATCGATTTGAGGACATTTTTTCACATCAACTTAGTCGGTATAACACTTTAACACGATCAAACGACACACACAAACACATTCTATCTTATTTCAACTGATCAAATCACTTACCCACAAAACAATACCATGGTAGTGGTTTCTCTACTTTGACAGATTCGAACTCCTGAGTTTTCAACACATGAGCTTGATGATATTTATGGTAAGCTTAAATGTTTCAAGTTGTCATTTGTTTTTCTTATTCGAACATGCATGTGTACATTGTAGGATATGTGATTTTCATACTTTTAAGTTGTTATTTGTTTTTCTAACCATATTCGAATGGTACACTGTTCACTCTGAAAATCCACCACAATGGGGTCTTCACAAATCCACCAAATCGAAAATATCGGTTTGGACATATAGCCTATGTTGACCTGATTGATGTTGACTATTTCGCATTCAGAGTATGTTGGGATGTTAGACGACTCAGATTGTGGATAGTACTGCTCACCTTTAGGATCCCCGAGAAATCATGGATGATGGGTTGGTCCCATTGATGAGTGTGGAAGATGTCGCTCAAATGTTTAAATATGTGCCTCTTGCTTAAGGAAATAGAGGTTATATTGAAGAATGTATTTCATCAATGAGGAGCATTTGTTGTACATAAGGAATAGTCGTGGTAAGTGGTGTTCGATCAAGATATAGAGGATGGTGATGTCGTTAAGGAATTTGAGAAAGTCAAGTAGTCAGTGTTTGCTAGAGTGGCATGGTGCTATTGAAATAGGAAATGAGGGAAAACAAGGTGATACTTCAACTCATGCTTCATCTAGTAAGGCCGGATGCAGGGATGACGAGAATTGTTTTTTCGTAGATCTGGATGATGATGAGCTTGTTATTCTAACACCATGGTCTCATGAAGGGAAGAACAAAATAAGGGCAAAAAGGTTGAGTGGTGAGTACGAGTTCAAAAAGATCTTGTTCGAAATGGAATTCTTAATAAACTAAGATGAAATGAATGAGAAGCTAAACAAAGACACTGAGGCGAGTCAAAAAGAGGGTGTAATGGAACACTCAATAATCAGATAAGTAGTTAAATCAAGGGGTTAGCATAAACATTACACCAACCCAACTAAAAGTGACCGCCTTTCCAAGATAACTTATCACTAGTGAACAAAAGGTTGATACGATGGTTGATTTAACATTTATGAGTCGTGTTTGATCAACTTTTAAGATGTTCATAAAGAATCAAAGTGGAGAATATGACTTAAAACTCTTATCTAAATAGTTGCCTACTGTTTCACATAAAGTCCTGTTCTAAATCACCATCACATTGCCATTCCCATCGTAAATTTCAAAACCTATTAGTAAGTTCCTGAAAGTTTACCATCTAAATGAGCCATCCCACCACCAAGCACCATGAAAAGAATATCAAGCCCGTTGATCAAGCCATTATTATCTTACGGAAAAGAAATAACATAGGGAGAGAGTCGGCATACAAGTCAATATATGTTTATGTCTATTTAGAAATCATTAGCATAGTACCATGTGCCTAGAAGGTGGGAATTCAGATTGATATCGAAGTCATAACAGTACACACGTACTAAATGATCGAGAACCAAGTATAGTGACAACATAACATTTAAACACTCAATGACCAACCGGGGTATATAGATATAGCGTTTAGATTTGCTTCTGATGTAATGAAACACTTAATAATCAGATAAATAGTTGTTAGTATTTGCAAATAGGGGCGTACCAGAACTTATTGTGACCAGGTGCAAAAAACAAAAATATAGATAAATTACAAAGTTACCAGGTTCATTTCGGAAAAAGTCATAATTTTTATCAAATTTTACACTATGTGAAGAAAATCCATTAGGTTACCATGAACCCCCGGAACACTCCTACGTCCGCCCTGTTTGCGAATACTACTTATATAAAGATTCAAGACGTAAAATAATCAAAATAACATAGGCACTTTGAATAAGCATACAATTATAACTACTTTGCATCCATTTAAACACTCGAAACTGCTTTTCGGTTACATCATAAAAAGTCCTAATAATCAAATCCCAAACACCCCCTAACCAAATAGAAAACACATCTTCAATCACAATGTCATTACAAAACAGCAAATTAACTTAAAAGTAACAATCTTTATTAATCTTAAAAATAATAAACCAAACTTATTATACCCGACGATTTAGGGCCATACTTATACATAACACCACGAACGATTCTTCCGATTAACCTAGGACCAACAAGGGCCCATCGCCTCGAAAAGTCTGATTCATCGACCATGTTAAGGTTGTTGTTGGTGTTTGCTCCGACCAACACGAACAATGCCGTAAAACCAAGAAGTTGATGATGTACTAGATGGAGTCGCACGCGGGATGAAGTTGACTCAAGGCACCCAACCGAAACGAAGGTGGTTCCTATTTCACCACGAAAAAAGTGAAAAGTCAAGTGGCTAAGTCGGGTGACTGGTCGGGTCGAATCAGATCATGTCTGACCACATTGTGTTGAATCCGAGTCCAAATACAAACCAAAACACCATGTTTATTGATTCTATTATAACATTTAAAGTTCTTATCGATGTTTAATATCAAACCTCCCGTAAAATATTTCTTTCGATTCAATTGGTTAATCGATTGGACTGTACCAAGTGTCATTCAATTACATCATTGTTTTAAAACTTACAAAATGTTTACCTATAAAACATTGATAAATATGTGTAACTAGTTGTTAATTTTTTGTGAAAAATTACTTGATTAAATAAGTGTAATAATCTATTAGTTTCTTACTAGTAATTATCTGTGAAAACATAGTTTGTTAAATACTCGCAGTTAGTGGTGACTCACATTGAAAAAATGAAACGTACTTATATTTAGAACTTAGATATTTCTTAATTAAACTAAAATCAAATTAAGAACATTGAAAATTGAAAAGTCAACACTAAAGACCAAATACACTAAAAATAATAATATTAGACATCTTCTTTTTCATATTTCCCAACACAACACTATTTTCCCTCTTTGCAAGTGGTTTCCGGTTACTTTTACTACTCCATTTCAAAATAAGTTTTTTTACATTTTGTTTCCTTTGTGTTTCTCCTTTCTTCTTCTCCAAAGTGGTTCCCGGAACAAATCCAAAGTAGGTCCTAAAAATACCTTACATATCGCTTCTATTAACTTTCGAGGTCTAAGGTGGTTCCCGGGAACCACCTGCCACAAAGGTGGGTCCGCCTCTGGTTGGACTAGTGTTTGGATTCATGTTTTACTAGATTTGGGTAAAGGGTATTCCACCCGGTAAAATATATTACTCCAAAAAATGTTTAAGTACAATGGAATGTGGCTGAAGTACCACATTAACCGCAAGCAATCGCTTGACACAACCACCAAATCATTCATGACATGCTATAAATGACAACTACCTACAATCAACAAGACTACTAAACCAAACCAAAGATAAAATAAGATACATCGTAAATTTTATGCAAAAATATAAAACAACCTAGTTAAGACAAAATCTTGTATTCCAAATAGCCTTTAATTCAAGCAGGAGAGAGGCCAAAATCATCAACATCATAATTGTTGCCGCCACCGTATCCGCTTCCATTGCTCATAAAGACTATGCTCGTTACCTCCACTTCTAGAATACAAGGTCCCAATGTGATCATCAAACACTTCATCATCATCGCTTTCAGAAACTACGACATTGCCCACCTTAGAGAATGGGTTACCAACCGTAGTTGAAGAAACAACCTTTTTAAGAGGTTTACCATCATCATCCACAAGAGTAACTTTTCCTTCAATAATTAGCTTTTCTATCTTTCCAATTTTCTCAACAATAGGAATAGTACTTTCATTTCCATCCTTAGAAGAACTAGCAACCGCATGTATACCAGATGCTACAATGGCAATTCCAAATGAAGTAACCTGAAAAAACACAAATACAAACCAATAAAAACATTTTTAAATTTGGTGATCCAAATATTAAGATCTTGATTATTTTAATTGCTTGATTTTGATTTCATACAAAAGTTGACGGATAGATGTATGCTATGGGTTACTTTTCTCTCGTCATTCAGAAGATGTGTACATGCATATCCAAACGAGTTTGAACTTGAGACTATGAGTTTTCTATTGTCTAGATATACACATTTTGACTGGTATAATTAGTGATTATTTCTTGTCATTTCTCATGCGATCTCAAAATGTATACATTAGAGCATTAAAGTGGATTTCACGACCGCGCGCCACGGCGGCAATTTCACCGCGCCGACACCGCGGGTCATTTGTCATGGCTCGCCGTCGCGAGCCTCGCCATCTGCACAACGAAGGTAAAACGATGACAACCTTTTTTTTTTCTTTTAATTCTTAAGTGTTTTTGTGTTTGTGTGTTATGTTTGCAAGATTCGTTTAGTTGTTGGTGTTATTGTTTTTGCTGCTGGAATGGATGAAAAAAAAGCAAACAAATGTGTGTGTAGTGTGTGTTTTGGTGAAGAAGACTTTTTTTTTGGAAGTGTAGTTAATAATGGGTTGGGCTTGTCCCTAAGTTTTACATTCAATTTTTTTTACACGTTTAATTTATAACTTTTTTAAATATATTGTATTTTATTTTTAGACTAAAATACACGGTTGGTCCCTAAACTTGGCAGACGCATCGCGATGGGACAAAACTTGGCCTTTTCATCGCCAGAGGTCCAAACCTTGGTCTTTAAATGCCGTAATCGTCCTTGACCAATAACGGCGTTGTCAACGTCCGCGATACGCCACAAAACCAGAATCATGTTATCGTTGAGGTACAATAGTCATTTTGTTTTATTTATCGTAAATTGCCTTATCTAATTTCCGCCATTATGTACAATATAACAAAACTGTACTCATTGCTCATCCCCAAACTTGTTTTGAAGCCTACCCAAAACCCTAATGCAATGTCTATCATCAAATCAAATAACTCGAGTAAGAAAATAACAAACAACCACCTTGGATTTACTCGTGGCAGTAAGTGGAATATCCTTTATATGATGATCGTCGAAACGGAGGAAAGAGTCAGAATCGTGAGATATTGTAAGTCTTTTTCGTTGAGCCTATTACAATCATATGTTAGTACGACCGATTAAGTTATTCCCCTTTAGGTAACTTTAGCTTAACAATGTTTTTGTACATTTTTATATACGGGTGAACTCGATCGCTTAGCATGATGTTCCATTATGAAGGTACATTCAAATACTTTCCGTGTAGGATATATCAAGGAGGCAAGAAATGCCTTGTTGATCTTGTGGAAATAAAAGAGGTATCTGCTGATGAAATGGATGCTTTCATGACCCAAATCGGTTATGAGTCCGACAAACCAATTATTTCTACTTTCTTAAGCCCGGTTGTACATTAGACGACGGTTTGTTTTCTTTGCGTGAAGTCGCTAATGTAGACTTGTTGAAAGATGTTGTCATACAAGATAAGTCGAGACGCCATGTTGAAATCGGGAAGACTAGATTAGAACTTTCAAATGTCCCACAATCAATTAAGACTATGTTTTGGGAGATGGATGAAGATAGAGAAAAGTTGCTACCGCGGCTATTCAATCCTCAAGTAGTAGACGGTTGGTGTTAGATGATATAGATAATGAACCCGCCTCTAGATCCTTTTATCCAACTTACACAATTGCTCATGGACGCCAATGATATTGGTGAATCTAGCAATTTGCCAAACATTGAGCCATTATTTTCCACCTTAGACCGCTCATTTATAGCCAACCCTGCTCATAACAAAGGAGCGTGCTTTAGTAGTTATTGATGAGGACAATGCTATAAAGGAGCCCGATAATGTCGAGGTTAACTGCTTCGAGCGAGTCGGGAAGCACTTAGACAAAGTTGGAACATCACTAGTTGATGTCAATAATGCTTGAGGAGCCCGAAAATTTTGAGGTTAAACCGTTTAATTGACTCAGAGAAGCATTTACACAAAGCGTGCAGAGCACTAGTTGATGTCAATAACAGTCCGAGGAGCCTAATGCGGATGTAGCTCTGCTTCAATCGACTCGTGATAACATGGAAGAGGATCTTGTTGTTGATGTACTGCTACAAGCTTAGTGACACTAGTGACTTAGGCAATGCAATGATGATTCAATTGAACCAAATGAAGAGAACACTTGTCAAGAGAATGATGCACAACTTGGTATGGTACAAGTAGGTCGAGTAATGATTTAGGTGAAGAAGTAACAACCAAGAATATAAGTAATGACAGCTTGGCAAATGATTTACCGTGATGGTCGATGATGTATTTTATGTTGACCATGTTAGTTTCCAACACGCAGACTTTGCTAATGATGCCTATACCACTTTTTTCTATTTGGTCGAGTTTGGCACCGAGGGGAAGTAAAAACCCAGTAAGAGAGCATTCAATAGAAACTAGGAGGAGTTGTTTTTGTGAAGAATGACAAAACAAGAATAAGTGGTCGTGGGGGTCAGGTTCCACTTTCGTGCCCAATCAAGGTCCCGAACTAGATATAGCCCATCTAGAAGTCCATTAGCGTAAGGGTATAAATGCATTACTCGGCAAAAGGACCCTTCACAAATACTCGCCCATGGCTATTGTTTGTAGGCAGGAATGGTGAGACATGTATCCGGGTCACGTAACATATAATGAGCAACACACTTGTTTGCAATCATGGAAGTCGAGCTGACCTTCGCTATATCTCACGTAAAATTACAAAGACAAGTTGAAACAAACCACTCCCTCCGTGTCAGTGCATAATCAACTTACCAACCAATACGACCTTCAAGTGTCCTCAGAAGGTTTTAAGTGGCTAAAACCTAGCAATAACAAACCCATCGTGGGTCAATTCAAGCTACAATTTACCATGTTGAGAGATTATGTTCAAGAGTTGCGTATGACAAACCCTAATACAACAAAGGTGATGAATGTGGAACGACCTCCGATGAGTCTCTTTCAACCGTAGAATTCAAGAGATCAGATGTTTGTTTAGTGCACTAAAGCAAGGATTTAAAGATCGCTGGAGATCATTGTCAATGGGCCGCTTTTCCAATTCGTGGTCCTTTCAATGGTCAATCGATGACACCTGTGGAATTGATAGAACAATGGTATATACCTTTCGCTTATGCTTTTGTTGATTCGGATAACATAGGATCATGGACTTGGTTTCTTCATTGCTTATCCGATGATATAACACTGGGCCAATTTCAAGCATCACTTTTATTAATCGACATGAATAAGTACTCTCTTACTCGCTCATGAATTTAAGACTCACTCGCTTTGAAACAGAAAGAAACATATTTGATTTTGTGCAGATATAAGTAGAGCTTAGCAAGTTTTTCAAAGTGCGTAATACGATTCTCAGAGAAGCATTCATGAGAAATGAAACCGCAATGGAAAGGTAGGCCTACAAAGACCATCTCAGGAATGTGCAATGACCTCAACTGCTGTACGCTTCAAAGCTATGGCCGATCTCAAGAAACTTAATCAACCAAATTTCATGATTGGTTAAGTAAGATACCACCGATCCATTGGTCAAGGTCACATTTTTCATGTAAGGATCTATCTGTTTCACTTACTTTCTATTTGTAAACGCAAGATAAACAGCTATAATTAATACATGTTTATTACTTGTCATCTTTGGGAGAGCTACTCGATGTGTTACTTAATAACATGTGTCAAGTGTTTCATGAGAAAATAATGAGGGTTACAAACCAATTATTACAACCCTTTAGAATACATCGTGGAATATCAGATGAAGAGGATAATGCATGTTCTTATGGTCATTGAGAAGAGCGATGGGCCACTAACACCAACTGCACAACACATGCTGTAGGCTATTAAGAAAGAGGTCATATATAATGTTTTATGGAATGGGGATCTAAGTTTCGTGTTAGTGGACCATGGGTGACCAATGTAGTTAATGTTGTACATAAGTCTTGTACTTGCAGTATATGGAGATAACAGTTTACCATGTAAACATGTTGTTGCTACCAATTGAATATGTCTTTAAATGGCCAAAAGTAGGAGTCAGAAACATGGGCTCATCCTTGTTACTATCTTCTCACTGGGAGGCTACCTACAAACACCATGTCCAAATTTATAACTAGCAAAGGTACATTGGTAAAATCAACTATGCGAACAACAATTGTTCCATCGAACCGAACAAACCCGCCTACCACAAGAGGTAGAAAGAGTTAGGACAACTCCGAAATCAAGAGATTGTGAAGGATGGTAAGTCGTCAAGGCTTGAAGAGTGTTATGTAGTATTTGTGGCATCATTGGACACAACAAGGTAACATGCCTAGGTATGCCGGAGCCGAAAGTAGTGGAACCGCCAATAAGGGAAATGTCAAATGTACCTAATAAAGTCAGCAGAAAAGAAACATCCTAAAGGTAAAAGTTAGCAATGAGCAAAGAAGTCAAGGTACAGTGTTGTTGTTGAAAGCCGTTAGTGCAGCTCAAGGAAGTGGTGTTCAATCAAAAATCAAGAGCCAAGAATCAAGATCCCATCATACATGATGCATCCCCTCACAATCCTAGCAACATCAAGATGAAGCAATTGCCGATCCCAAAGATGCATGAGCAAGCCCAAGGTCAATCCCAAGAATATGATCAATCCCAACCGATTCTCGATGCAAACCAACTGATGTTCAAGCAGCTTCGTTTCAACCCAAATTTTGCTACACGAAGAATGACTAGCAAACAGTCGACTGAAAGAATGATGGCCTCACCATAGGTCAAATCATATGCTAATTATCTAGACGATGTTTCATCTAGGTTATTTCCTATGGACAAGTTATGTACCTAAAACATATGTATGTGCGTGTTTAATCGTAGTTCTCATGCTTTGAAAAGTATGCAATTTTATGCGCTTGAATTATATCCATTTGCATTAACTATGGAACCATGTCATTATTGTGTATTTTTTAGATCGACTAAGCTTGATGTGTAATAATTTGCATCAAAAGTAACCAAAGCTAAATAGAACTCATAAGAATGTTGACATTTAAAAGTCAACCCTAAACAAATTGCTAACCATCCGCATACCCATAAGGCATTGAAAATCGAAACAAACCAAACTCGAATACTTCATAACAAGGTTACTACAATTCAAGATACGTAATATTAACCAACTAGCCTCATTACATAAAAGGTTAAAAAGTTATCCCAATGCATAAACAATGAAGAACAACATCCAACTTAGCACCGTGTAAATCTTCCACTTCACACATCACCTTGCAGACTACTAATCTTGCCTCAAGCTCATTTCTCCTCTCAAAAGGCCGGTATGATCATTCTTGAACGAGCACATTTCAGATCATACCATCTTATCCAACCGACAAGAAGACCCTATTGATGATTATGACAAGTCATTAAACAACCACCATTGTTACAAACTTACACAAGAAATATTAAGACGACTTACTTGAACAGACAACCAAAGAATCGACGCCTGGTCAAGTGAGGTCCAATGGCGTTAATAATAGCTGCTTACCACACCAAGAACGCACTCATCTTGAAACGATTATCATTTTGTAGAAGACCGTTTTCAAGGATAGTTTAGGGATGGGTGATAAATGTAGACCAAACCGTGTTACACACATATACTAGCTACATACATCGGATAAACCGCTTTTATTTAGTACGCCATAATGAAAGACGGTTTTGCCCTCACCAACATAACGCTGACAATGGCATTATTGGTCGGGTGGACACCGGCATTTAAAGGCCAAGGTTCGACCTCCGCAATGAAAAGGCCGAGTTTTGTCCCATCGCGATGCGTCCTGCCAAGTTTAGGGACCAACCGTGTATTTTAGTCTTATTTTTATTTTAATTAAATGAATTTAGTTTATTTAGAAATTTGAATAAAAAAATAAAGTTGTAAGTGTTGGGCCTCAAATAAGTAAGTTGAGGTTTGGTGCGAGTGATGGGGGTTAGTTGTGGAGGTTTGTTATAGTGATGTGGAGGTGACGTGACACCCGTGGGCCCCAAATGAAGAGGGTAAGCTTGTTATGGTACCTAATGCTCTTAATAGTCTATGCTACATATAATGCATTTAACATTATCTTTTTAAAAAAATTAAGATGTTATTAATGTGTTTTTTAAATTTATTGCGACATAATAAACTTATATGAGGTGACATCTATGCAAAACACCTAGTATCTAAAGAACAAGCCACATCATCTCAACCATCCAAACTCCTTTCATCCAACGGCCTAGATGAAATCTGAAAATAACAAATAAGGGCAAATAAGTAATTTCCCCTCTCTACATAAAAATAAAAAAAATATCTTTCTTCATCTCATTTTATCAAACCACTTTCTCTCTTTAAAACACATATATCTACTTTCTCTCATCTCTCACCAAATCACCATAACACCACCTAAAAATCATCTAATCACAATCAACCGCCTTCATCAATCACGCTCGTCGACGATCCGATCTCGTTATACTGCCGATCCGACGACGATTTGCGCCACCGACCGTTGTTCCGCTGCCGATCCGCCTCCGTCATCAATTATTGAATTAGATATGTTGAAAGCACACACTATCCATTTTTAATATGTACTTATCAATTAGAGTATGTCATGAGATTTGAATTCGATTGGTTATACTAGTTAGTCACCTCCAATTGTTTGATAAAATGCTTGTTTAGTTGTATTGATTTTATTTCATTATTTTATTTTTTTATTAAAGGTAGTTTGAATTAGGTTTTTAATGGATGTCCAAACTATTAAAACTCATAACATATACATGAAGTCAGGTAGCCGGTAGATTTAGGAATGTAAACATATTGGTTCTTGTAAGTAAATGGGATTTGTTATTAGAAAAGTGTAAACCTCGAGATTCGGTTTTAGTTATGTAATGTTATGAGAAAAGTGAAAATCCCACTCGATTCATCAAATAGTCACATGTTATTCAAGAAGAATCTTATGGGATTCAAGATGAACCAATGTGATTCATGTTGAATCACATGATTCATTATGAACCCACGGACTCGGATGAATTTTAATTTTTAATTCTTGTGTTTTACATGTTATTTAGATGAATCCCATGTGATTCATATTCATTATGAATCTCATGGATCGACTAATGAATCACTGGGATTCATGATGAAATTTAGTTCTTTAATTTCACAGAGACATGTTATTCAACATGAATCCTATGGATTCATTATGAATCCATATGATTGACTAATGAATCACACGGGATCTGTGATGAAATTTAATTCTTTAATTCTTGTGTTTTACATGTTATTCAAGATGAATCCTAATCCCATGGGATTCATTATGAATCCTTTAGATTGACTAATGAATCACTGAGATTCATGGGTCTGGTATGTACTTGTAGACATTTTGTCCGATATGTAATGAGAACACAATGAAAGGCGAAAAGAGTGAAAGAGAAAAACACTTCAAGTTAAAAGAAACAAATGAAGCCTGCGCCATTATGGAGAGAGGACCAACTTGCATACAAAAACAACTTTTCCGATTTAACCCAAAGGCAAAGCTTAAAGGCGAAACCAATTTATGTTTGAACAAACTTAAGTTACTTACATTCTTGTTTTTTGTTAATTATTTTTCTCTTTACTTGAATATTTAAATGATTTGATGTTTGAACAAATTTAAGTTATTTACATATTTGAATTTTTTTTTGTTTAATTAGAATATTCAGATGATTGACAAAGAAAATTCTTGTATGGATCATGTTTGTTACTTATATTCAGTTTCAATAACTTTATCACATGGGTAATTTGTATGGATTGCATGAGATTCTATATGAATCACATGGGATTTATACGTAATCACATGGGATTCATCAAGAATCCTACGGGATTTCGTGATAAATCTCATGTGATTCTTCGACGAATCCTCGTGATTCATCTGTAATCCCATGTGATTGTTGTATGCTTTACACAACTAAAACTCGAACCCAAATAGAGTATCTTATAACATTACACAACTAAAACTGAATCTCAGTGATTAATCCTTAATTCCATGTAATCTATGGATCTTTATTAAAAAGTTGAATGTTGTTATACGTAATCCCATGTGATTCTCTCTCGATCTCTTGAATTATATAGATTCCATGTGATCGAGCAAAGATACTGACGAGTATCTTTATGTGATTCATACAGTAATCCCATGGGATGCTTTGATGAACCCATGTGATTCTTTGATTAATCCCATGGGATTCTTCGATGAATCTCATGGGATTCATTATGTGATTCATACGTAATCCCATGGGATTCTTTGATGAATCACTTGTGATTCATACTTTATCCCATGTAATTCATATAGAATCCCATATGATTCATAGAGAATCCCATGTGATGCATACAGATTACCCATGTGATCAAGTTATTGAAAGATAATATAGGTAACAAACATGATATATTCATAACGTAAACAAGATGTATTCAAAGAAAACAAGAATTTCCTTTGCAAATCATCTATATATTCAAGTAAAGAAGAAAAATGGCTAACAAAAACAATAATATAAATAACAACATCAGGTGCCTTCTCATTTTTCATATCAGTAATAACATCCGGCGCTTTCTCGAATCGAAACACCCTGCCTTCTCCCGAACAACAACCGCACCTTCTCCTTCTTCAACAACAACCGACGCCTTCACCGTAATAACCGTTGAGACTTATCATTAGATTAAACTCAAACAACGACGCCGGTTCAAAACTTTATTGGCGGTGTTTGTCCATTGACTAACGATATCCTTGGTAATCCACTTCTTTTCTAAAGTAACCACTAGCAAGTAGATTAAGAACACCTAACATAAAAAATATAAAGCATTACTTATACAATAAAACGATTAAGAATCACATGAGATTCTGTATGAATCTCATGGGATTCAGAATGAATCACAAAGGATTCAACATTAATCACATGGATCAAGTTACATGTTACAAGTCATGAAGCAAGTTATATGTTACAACAATCTTGTATATCCAACATAAACAATACAATCAAGTCGCTAATAACAACAACAATCTAGTATAACATGTACATGCACCTTCCATCCCTCTAATAGTACTTTGGTTTAGTATTAAACATTAAAAATCGACCAACACTACCTGAAGCCGATGCATCATATACATCATAAATAGGTGCACAAATACCTGCATATAATTAAAATTTAGCTCCAAACCATCACAAAAAATTGTTGAAACTCAATTATTATGAGACTCGGAGACTGTTAGTACAAAAAGTGTGACGGGTTGTGATGGGTGTGAGTGTAGCTTGCAGGACTGGGCCAACAAGCTGTTAATGGGTTGATCTTGTACTAATCCAAGTAGTTTGATTGGTTTCCATGTACAAGAAGAGTAAACCGTTAGCCTTACCATGGGGACGGACCCCACGATTAGACTCCGGCGTGATAGTAAGTACACATCCTTGTCAGAGAAAGTAATAGTATGTGTGTGTAATTATGAAAGAGAAAGTTGTACCTGATGGGGTTAGAGCCCTTTATAGCGAGGCTTACCGATAGGGTTTCCTAGTTACTCACATATAGTGGTTAGTCATCGAGCCAAACCCCCGCTTGATAAGGTTCCGTGTTAATCATGGATGCGACACAAATACCTTCGCCGCCGATGGCTCAACTCGCTATGTATCTATGCTGGTCTTTAGGTCCGGACTATAGCTAATTTCACACGGGCTTACTATTGGTCCAACGTCAGAAGTTATTTTATCGTTATTGCCCAGGCCCGATGACAGATAGTGTGTATTGGGCCCTGTTGTACATACTATACGTCATCAGTCCCCCGCCTAGTATGCGCATTGCGCGGATATTGTCGCGCGCTGGATGCTACTAGACTTGAGTCGACTAGCACTTTCCTTTTCGCGCTTTTTGAAATGTCCTTCGATGTTCCTCTTTTTTTGGATCACACGTCATTAAGTCCCCCACCGATATATTTATTGCACACGGATATCCGTCTGCACGGAGAATATTGTTAGACTTTAAGTTTGACGAGCAATTACCGCTTTATCTTTGAAGTGTCTTTATGACATTTTCTTTCTTGTTTTACGCATGTGCAGCCGAATCCATTCTCGACCCTTCATTGGTCGATTGACCCGTGGGTCCCGCGCCTTTCGCCGCCTTGCTTTTACTCCTTACTAATCACCGCTGATCGGGTTGCTTTTGACACGTGTCCTCCTTTAGGGTTTATACGGATGCCAAGAACCTCCTTGTATAAATACACTTTATTTTTCCTTTGCCCCATTTTTTCATATCGTTTCTATTCGCAAGCGGTACTCTTCTTCTTTTCGATCTAATCTTCGGGTTGCGTCCGTCATCCAAGTTATCTTTCAAGGTTAGGTTCTAACTCCTTTCTTCTTCCATTATGGGTACTTTTGCATCGCTAAGTCTAAGCTTTTCACAAGGACGCTGATCGCTTTGTATTAAATATTCAATTCGCAATTTGTTCATCCGAATTGCTCGATCCTCGATTAGACTATTCAAGAGGCACCAAATGGGAAGATTGTGTAACACCCGCTGAATACGCTAATTTTCGCCTTCCTTTATTTGTGTTCCTTGTTTCTATCCTTGATTATTATCGCCCATATTGTAGCGTTCGCTATTAGGTCGCTAAAGTTTCAATTTGAGATTCTTTGCTTCACTCTTGACATCGAACCATCTATTGGGTTATTTAGGTGCTTTTATGTTCGCCTAAGAACGACTCGGCTTTCTTTTAGTAAACGAGTTGATAGTTTCATGCTTGCTATACTAAACCCATTGATTCTCTTAAAAGTTGGAATGACCATTTCTTCTGGGTTGACTCCTTTTCTTGTCATGTTATTCATCCTTTCTGTGTTGGGAGAACCGTTCCTAAGGATGTTATTCCTAGGCATGTTGCTTCCTTTGTTGCCCATGCTTCTCCTTTTCACAAATTCCAGAGTCTTTTCTTTGCTTGGTTGGGTTAAGTCGTAATTATACTTTGGGTGAAGATTTTTACCCTTTGCTCTACGACTAAGAAGATCAGCGGTGTAACACATTTATGCTTCTTTACCTCTATTTCCTTTTTTGCGGCCTAAACCATGCTTGTTGTTTTCTTTTACTCTTTGCAGTTGATGGATTTGCTATCTTGGTTCAAATGAAGGATCCTATGAAATCGAGGGTTGATATTCGCCTTCGAAGAGGATGAGCTGCTGTTGAAACTAACCGAAGCCGGACCGCTTTCTTGCCTCCGCCTTCGCTGGGTTGGGGCTAATGGGAATATGTTGCCGATTTTGAAGCCGAGCTTTTAGGTTATGTGATGATTCGTGGATGTTAATATTGTACTACCGCTTGCTTGTCAAGCCGATCTTCCGTGTCCGTGCTACTTTTGGTACCTTTCTGCCCGCCATGATGTGGCTTCGTGCTCGAAGAAAGAGGAAGAAAGTTTGACCGATCCTGCTTATCCTCGTAAGAAGTCGAGGAGTGACCATGTGATTCCGTAGAGACTTCTATTGGTGGTAAGTCTCTAATCTATTCGTGGTTGTTTGCTCAAAGCACGCGTTCTCTTGAATTTTGTTCAATGCTTTACCCACTCATTCTTCTTCTTATCCTTCATTATCAATCACCCCTTCATGAATTTGGGACGCTTATTGAGTCCGATTCTTGTTTGTCCGCCTTCGTAGTTCCCCTCGTGTTTTTGTCTTGATTTTTATCTTTCATGATGTTTTATTCCTCTCGCCTTTACCTATTTTCTGCTTGTTATTTGGCAGTCCCCGTCGGCCATTTGACGACGTTATTATTGCACGCTGCTTCGTTAAAAGGAAGTGGATCAATGAATGTTCCTTCCTCCGCTCCGCGGCCTCGATGTTGTTGGCGGTGTTCACCCCTGTTCTTGACGATTTTTTTCGACTTTGATATCTCTACCGGTGTTCATGTTCCAACTCTTCGCCGGTGTTCATGTTCCAAATGAAATGTTGCCAAGAACTCTTCTTGATGATGCCGATGAATGCCATGGTATGGTGGATGAGTTTGCCCTCCTTGCTATTTTTCTTCCGCTCGTGAGACGGGGTATGATCGCCTTCTTGCTAAGTTCATGTTGCTACAAAGACGACATGTGTGCTTTAGTTCAAGTCCTTATGTGATCGAGTATAATACGGTGGAGAGAAACGCCTATTATCCCCGTTAGAAGAAAGTGATAAGGAGATTTCAACCTTAGGGCTAAAGTTATCAAGTCGGGTCCTTCGAGTCACATCATCGCCGAGTCAGTCCGCAGCTTCGCCTCGTAACTTACTTTGTCAAGAGTCAAAATTCTTCCTCGAGCGTGAACGACTCTCTTCCCGCCGAGCTTGTCGAGCTCCGACCTTCTTTGGACGGAGAAGGATTCGAGTCCTCTACTTTGAGGGTGAAGTTGTTGTTCTCAAGTCTCGTAATGCTAACCTTCTCGGATGTATGTGTTAATGATTTTTCATCCGCCTATTCCATTTTCTTATTCTTCCTTTGTTTTTACTCTTTGTTTTTACTTGTAGATACGCACTTTGAGTCTTCATGTTTCGAGCTTCGCATCAAATTCCTTCTCTTGATGTTTCGAGGGAAGAGTTTTCCAAGACTCAAGACGCAAAGGTGGTCGTGGTTATGAAAAGGTTGATTCAACAATGTCGATTTGTGCAGACTGCCTCAAGACCTTGATGAAGAGTTTTATCCTCGCTTTTTACTTTGCTATCTAGTCGGCGCTGGTTTTGACTAATGGCATGAGCCTGTCATGTTTAAGTGTTTGAATTCTCCCGAGTATTCTCGCAAAGAATGGCGAGGTTATCACCGTGTCATTGATAAAGGTATGCAAGTTGGGCTAGCAGAGGGTATTATTCATGGTAAGGAGGAAAAAGAGCTATGGATCTTGTCGATATGACCCTTCTACGGAAGTTCACTATCTTCCGCTGAAGTCCTCATGGATGTGGAGCTTTCCTTACTTTCCGCTCTTAAGTCTAGCAAGGATGCCGTATTATGGAGATTATGGATCTTCTTCGTCGAGGGTCGCGTGCTAATGCTCCCATGATTGTCGGGTTACACCTGTTCTAATCTTGGCACTAGCTCATTGTCTCGCCACCGGAAGTTGTTCAAAAAGGGTTGATCAATTTAGAGTCTTCATGTTTCTCATCACCCATCAAGGTCGATGTTTATGATTCTTTAGTTGATCCGTTGTCCACCGAAATGTTATGGGCATGTATGACCTTCAACTAGCGAGTTGGCTTTGACTTCAAAGACTTAGTTGCCACTTGCACTTGCTTCTGCTAGTGTTCATGTTGTCTCTGTTAGACCCCTCTCCACCGATGATTATGACGCTGGAGGGTCTAGTGTTATTATTGATATTTGGAGATCCACACCCCGAAGCGAAGCGAAGTTCCTTCCGTCTCCGTCTCGAGCTCTGTAGCTAGCGTGACTGTCTTGGAACAAAACTAGTTTACTTTCCTTTCTTTTATGTTTGTAGTCCTTTGAACAATGTCTAGCTTTTCCATTTCTTGTAATGTTTACGATGGTTGTGTGAAGTTTGTTACTTGTTCTATGCTACTATCTTTTTGTTGTACGGATATCTGTGTTTTTAGTATCCACTGCGTACATTTTGTGGTGCTATTATTTTAACGTTATAAGGATATGCATGCTTTTAATAGTCTTTTGTGCACACCATTTTTGGATTTGTGTTGTGCTATTATTTTAACGCTTATACGGATATGCACATTTTTAATAGTCTTCGGATAATTTTGGGCTATCATCCCAGTACTGAGCTTGCAATACCTCTTACGTACCTTGGTGATATGTTGTTCACCTTTTGGTTATTCGTGATAACTCTTTGTTATTCGGAAATAACATATTTGGGTCGTGCCCAATTTTGTGCTTGCACGTCTTATGAACTTAATTAAAATGAAATTATTTGAAAAATAAAACAATGAAGGTAGCTAATCTTCACTTTTTTATTGAGTTGGCATGTTTCGAAACACATTACAAAAATTAGTAAATTCAAATACATTGTACATTTTTCCTATTACCGCTTTCTTACCGCTCACTTTGTCTTATGGTCACCGGAGCCTTGCTTCGCTCGAACTTTGTTGATGGCGGCATCATTTTTCTTTGCGGCTTTGCTTGGAAGGTTTTATTGTTTTTTTGTTTTGCGGTAGTCTATTTTAGCGGTTGTCCGCAATGGGTTATCTTGCTTATTATAGTCGTAATTTTCTTTCTGAAGAATTGTTCCGCCGGATGCGCTTTGTCGACGCTGTCATTATCCCCGACTTTCCCGTAAGTGGTATTTTTCCTTTCTCTTCCGAGTTTCGAATCCTTCTTCTTGTCTCGCTATCCTTTTCTTGAAGGAGTTCCGTGGTTTGCTTCCTGGGTCACAGATTCTCCCACAGATTCCCCGAGAAGTTCGCGGGCTTGTAATTATTTCTCGAAGGTTGTGACGCCTCCTGCAGGTCGTTCTTTTCAAGAATGAGTTTATAATGTTGTAGGTATACAAGAAGTTCGATAGGCCTTTCAAGAGGTTTCCGTTCTGAACCGCTACCGCCAGTAGTGGAAGGGCTTTTAGTGAGGTTGCTTTTCCGCCAGCAGCCTTTTGTTTTATCCCTACGCCCGCAAGTCGATCATTTGTACCTAAACCCACTATCCAACCCGATCCGCCGGATTGGTAGACGACGCTTGTTTAGGGGTTGTCGTATCAACAGAGGAATGAAGGCATAGTTTTCATCCTCTGTTGTTTGTCATTCCTAAAGAATCTTCTTGTTAATTGGGGCCATTTTACGCATTATGTTGTCCCTAACTTCCTTTGTTGTCCTTCCCTGGGACCCAACTCTTCGCACATTATATCACCCTTTCACCCAGCCTCGTAATATAGTTCCTTCTTTCGCTTAGGAATGCCGAGGTTGGGAAGGAACTGTCTGCACTACCAAAATCTCAAAAGGCTAATGAGAGTCTAATTGCTTTAAACCCCCACCTTTGGTATGCCATATGGTCTAGGCAGGCTCACACAAACTTCAATGGACACGGGTTTTGGGTTAAGGAATGTTGTGAATGTTCGCGGAGGTGGGTTATTAGTCGTCATTTCAGTACGACTAAATGTTATTAGCATTCATTTAAGAACATGTTTTGCTGTCGCAACATCCGCTTTTATTCTTATGTTTTCTTCGGGGTAAAGGTTCGTGTTATGTACGGGTTTTGGGAACAATCGCTGCTATAACGTGTTGTCATTGATGGCCGGTTGTGTTCTTTCCTCACCAGATACCACCGTATTCTTCTTCTCGAATAACATCTTCAACTTCTCTTTGTGTTTTGAAGATTTTCACGCTCGATGTTATGCGCCGTGCTTTTTGTCAAGAGTGATTCCTTTTTGCCTTTTTCGCGCCTTTCCCTTTCTTTACCTCGCGATTTATAGCGAGGATTTTACTGCTTTTGCACGCAAGCTAGCATTAATTTTCATTTAGTGTTTTGTGGTAGGCACGTGCCTCAGGCTCGTAGTCCGGGCGTCTGTTGTTCTGCTAGATTTGACATAATATTTCTTGGGAAGGAACGCAAATATGTACTTGCAGATTTTCTCTCCTCTTTTGAGTATTTGGATAAGGCTTGTCTTTTTGCTTCCGCCCTTGCTTGGTTGTTGTCGGGGGCTTTCCATTCCAAGGCCGTATCCTTTCCTTAGTTTTGTTGTTTCCCACATTGTGGCCTTTATGTCGTGTCTGCCGCGACATTTTATGTTTCCCTGAGTATTCGCCTCCGGTTAATTTTTAGACATATTTTTGTTCCTTTTATCCTCTAGGGACGATTTCCGTAAGGTTTTCCCGCCTACGCCCGTAGTATGTTTCAACCTTTATTCCGGCTTCTTTTCGCATGATCTTCCGCGATCCGATTGTTTTGAAGTAACAGGGCACTTTTTCAACGTTTGTACTTGCTTCCTGAGTCTTCTTCGATAGTTGGCTCTTTTATTGTTTTTAATTAATCTCCTCCTTACTTTGCGTTTGACTTGAGTCTTTTGTTTCTTTATTTATTAAAGGTTATAGGATCAAGATCTTCATTCGCTCCAGTAGGGATGTCCGCACTTTGTTTATTTTGTTATGTTCTCGCTGCTTTTTCCCGTTGGAGTTCCGATTTCATCTTTTTCCAGATAAAAGCGCTGGTTCCGCTAATATTTACTTTCGTTGTTTTCGCCTTTTGACTAACAACTTTGAGTGATGACGGTGATTATGATTTTTTTATTATTATTTTTTTATTTAAAGTTCACATGGCTTTTTCTTGTTGATCTTCTACCTCTGTCATCGGCCCTTTCTTTCTTTCTTCCCTTTGCTTTTTTAAATGTAGACATTCTTCCGTGGTATGTCTTGCCTTTCCGTGAAATTCACAGGACTTTCCATCAACTTTTTCTTCGGCTGCGGTGATTGAGGACGGGTTTGGAGACCTCACTCTTCTTTGTGTCGGTATTTTTCCGAGAGGTTCTTGCGGGTTGCGGAAACCCTGTCGCCTTTCTCTGGTTCTTGGTTTATTTCTAAGTTCTCTTTAAAACTTTGACGATACTGACCGTTGCTCGCTCTATTGGTCTTTGTATCCAAGGCCTTCTTCTTCATGGCTTCCCGCAAATGCTTTCTCCTCTTAGAAGGAGGTGGTTATATTCATCACTCGCCATTGGCTTGGGACTCACATGTAACCGCTTAATCAACTCCGGATCGTTGACCGCATTCCCCAATCCCGAGACTCTCATAATTTACTGAGCTCCTTTATGCCCCCGGTTTTTCTTTGAACCTTGTTACAAAGTCCTCCGTTAGCTCTCCATCCCTTTGCTTGATATGACACAGCCCACGGGATCTTTGGTACACTTCTTTTGATGGAGGAAGTTAGTCAAGAAAACCCCTTCGCTTATCATAGTCGCTCATCGACTCCGGACGGAGATCGCCAAACCGCATCTAGCGGATCCAGCTTAGTGTAGAGTCGAACATGTGGCACCAAGTTGGCATGGACCATCGCCTACCTTTGCAATGCCCGAAGATTTTAAGATGATCCTCCGGCGTCCACTTCCATCATATGTTTTCACATTGGTCGGCATTCGTGTTTTCGCTGGCATCTCAAGTAGCGGATACGTGGAGCGAACGATCGCCTCCCTTGCACCTGTGGTTCAGCTAGGTCGCCCTGCTATCACGCGGGTTTCGCTTCGACTTGGACCTCGACATCCGCCTGCTCGACCCGCCTCCCGAATGGTTGCCCACTTTCCATGACCGAGCTCTTCACCGCGCCTTCCGAATCCTCGGGTCCCACCGTTGTAATCGAGAGTCTTTGATGTCGCCCCTTTCTTTCAAGAATATGGCGAATCACACCGGGGTCTTCGGACTATACAGAAATACTTTCTTCTTTGTCTCCCAGCCGATGGAACACGCTCTTGCGCAGCCTTTTGAACATTGTTTCCCGTCCGTTTTCCTTCCTTTTGGGTGACCTAGACCGGGTGCGTCTTCGGCCGCTACCACTTTGGTATTTCCGATTCATGATGATGAGGAGCTTCACGGTAATCCGTTCGGATTTTTACCGCTTTGGCTCTTTCCTCCCATTTCTGAACTCTCTCAGTCACAATAGGTAAGATCTGGTCGAAGTACTTATTGCAATACTCCGGGTCGCTACGGACATAGGCCCTCAAGATCCTTGAAATCGCGTGGTTTTCTTTCCACCGCATCTCCTAATGTGGACACAAAGGCGGAGTTGGTTCGCACGAGTGCTCATGGTGAGTATTTTCTCGAACGCAGCTGTACCGTTCCCACGGATGGCGCCAACTTGTTAGTACAAAAGTGTGATGGGTTGTGATGGGCGCGAGTGTAGCTTGCCCCGACCGCCAACAAGTCGCTAATGGGCGATCTTGTACTAATCCAAGTAGTTTGATTGGTTTCTCAAGACAAGAAGAGTAAACTGTTAGCCTCCACTGGGGACGGACCCCACGATTAGACCAAGCGCGAGAGTAAGTACACATCCTTGAAGAGAAAGTAATAGTATGTGTGTAATTATGAAAGAGAAAGTTGTACCTTGTATGGGGTTAGATCTCCTTTATAAAGCGAGGCTTACCGCTAGGTTTCCTAGTTACCGTGATATAGTGGTTAGTCACGGAGCGGACCCTTGTCTGACAAGGTTCCCCGTTAATCATGGATGCGGACACAGATACCTTCACGGCCATGGCTCAACTCGCTATGTATCTTGCGCAAGGCCTTTAGGTCCGGAGTATAGCCAAGTAGTTTGATTGGTTTCCTTGCACAAGAAGAGTAAACTGTTAGCCTTACCGTGGGACGGACCCCACGATTAGACTCGCGCGAGAGTAAGTACACATCCTTGTCGAGAAAGTAATAGTATGCTGTGTAATTATGAAAGAGAAAGTTGTACCATGTACGGGGTTAGAGCCCTTTTATAGCGAGGCTTACCGCTAGTGGTTTCCTAGTTACCGTGATATAGTGGTTAGTCACGGAGTCGGACCCTTGCCTGACAAGGTTCCGTGTTAATCGCGGATGCGGACACAGATACCTTCAACGACCGATGGCTCACCGCTATGTATCTTATGCCATGCCTTTAGGTCCGGACTATAGCCAATTTCATCATGGGCTTATCGCTGGTCCAGAGTTCAGAAGTTATTTTATCGTTATCGCCTAGCCCAATATGTATAGTGTGTATTGACCCAGCGGGCCCATGTACATACTATACATCATCGAACTACTTTCCTTTTATATTTTGTCATATTGCAAAGTCTCATAAAGACAAAATATTCATGAAGCAAGATTCAGTGGCAAGTATAATGAAGTAATATCATAAACAAACCATAAAAAGTTGTTCTTACCATGTAAAGACCGTAAAAGTCGAGCAATAGGATACCGCCAGAGAAATCTCATCGCCGAACAACACCAGATCTAAAGCTTTGGCAAATTTTCTACAACCGAATTGGTACAAATATGAATGAATTAAGAGCAAGAAGAATAAAAGAAAGGGGTCAATAGACTAAATTACATGTATGTTTCGCGCCTAACCAAGTGGGCGATGATGAAAGGGAAGAGGCTCAATTAAATAGATAATTAACCGTTAGCAGCATTTATATTCGTAATAAATCAATGACGTCATCAATACAACCGAATGTAACAACCGATCGATTTTAATTGAATGATTTTCACAATTAGGGTTTCGCGATGGTTTGGGATCTGAGAGAGAGATGAGAGAGACGAGTGTGAGTGTGTGTATACAGTTTGTGTGTTTAGGGGGTTAGGTAGAAAGTATGGAATGACTAAAATGCCCTTTAGTATATTTGTTCATTTTAATCTAAATCGATGGATGAAAGAAGGATGGATGGTTGAGATCTTGTTATTTGTTCTTTAGATAAATCTTGTTTTGTATGGAACTTTTGTCAACTTATATAAATCAAAAAGTTTCAAAATAAGCCACAAAAAATAAACTTATAAAACATAAGCCTAAAATCAAATAAGTCATATGCCGGTTATATAAGACGAAACAAACTCTTACTAAGATCTCGATCTTGGTAAATAGCAATAACGTAGAAACTCGATGCGATGCATGGATTGCTTTAGAGACGTGAATTGGAACCGATGAATGACCGGAAAATTTGTTTGTCTATTTTCGCTACAAAGGACTTACTTTGTAAATCTACACTTAAACCTTAGTGGACTACTTT
Organism: Chrysanthemum lavandulifolium; assembly: GCA_022545495.1. Lineage (NCBI taxonomy): Eukaryota > Viridiplantae > Streptophyta > Magnoliopsida > Asterales > Asteraceae > Chrysanthemum > Chrysanthemum lavandulifolium. The sequence goes on from CM040238.1 coordinate 207,840,458, forward strand.
TGCCAAATTGCTATAGATAGTTATTAATTCTACAGGACTTACTTTGCAACGACACTTAAACCTTAGGGACTATTTTTGCCAATTGCTATAGATAGCAATTAATGCTAAAGGACTTACTACGCGACGACACTTAAACATCAGGGGCTATTTTTGCCAACTTTTGAAAGTTAGCAATTAATGTTTTGACACTGTTGGAATCACTCCTAAACAGTATTTCAGGTATTTATATTTCATATGTAATATGTAGCTTTATTATGGCCTTTATGTTTGTTTAAAGTCGCTTTACGTAGGCGCCCATAAGCTGATCCAAGCCCAATATGAATAGGGAAGGAGAGGAGTGCTTCTAGCTCCTTTCCTATATAAACATTGTAATAACCTTCATTTCAAGGTTGGTTGTTCAAGTTTTCTCTTCATTCACATACATTACGCCTAACCGCCTCTTAGTTTATATGCGTGTGTGTTTGATACTTGTTCATCCACCCTCTATCATTCTTATAAGCTTGTGTTGTAAAACTAGTGACCCAACAAGGGTATCAATCGCCAAATAGTTGGGTGTACTCGCTTGTTTTTGAAGTTTTGTTTTGGGTCTTACGCGTAAAGGTAACGCAATCTTTGGTTATCTTAAAAACTCGCTTTTTACACTTTTTAATCCAAGATTCTTGTACTTTCAATGTTTTGAGGTGTTAAAATACTTGTTTTGGCAAAAGTTTCAAACTTTACGCTGGATTTACGCTTTTAAGCTTGTTTTTGTTCGTGGGTGTCGCTCTACGCAGAACCCGCTTAGCGCTGGCACATCAAAATTCACACTTTTGTGTTCTTTTGGTACTATTGAAGCTATTCCATAACAAAAATCTGGTTTAGAAACACATTTGGGCAAATTCAAAGTTACGAGTAATCCCACGCGTATCAAAACCCTAAAATTACGCAGTAAGATATTCCTTGGTTTGATCTTCATTTTTCTGGTTTATTCCGTGTTTTCTTACTCGATAAGTCCTGAAAATACGTCGACTTTGGATATCTTTTGCACCGTGAAGTGTAAAAGATCATTTGGGCAAAACCCTAAAATTACGATAAGATAAGCTTACGCCAGAGAAATTCTACGACAAGATTCACTTTACGTAAACTAAGGTCCACGACAAGGTAATCCCACGCCTAACTTTCACGCCTAACTTTTGTCTACACGACAACTTTAGTGCTTTTATCCTACTTACGCAGAAGCTAAATCCCACGCAGAACTCCTCATCATACGCTGTAACTTTTGGTGTTTTTACGCACAAGTGCTACTTGGTTCTTGTCTTTTCTACGCCTAAGGACACTTCATCAACAAAGGTTCATTCGACTATAAAGATCCATTTTACCACACAAGTTTATCATCATGTCTCAACCACCATACTCTAACTATTTCCTCACACTTATAATCATCAACAACAACAACAATTAACTCCACAACATCAACAATGGAATCAACAACAAGCCATTTATCAACAACAATTTAATCAAGAACATACTCCACAACTTGGTGCAATTCCACAACCACAAATGGTTCAACCACCACCAAGTCTTCAAGCTCTACCCTACACAAACGATTTCAATCAACATCCATCACGAAGCACTATGAAGGAACCCACTTGGTTTGCAAAGACGTGTGAAGTTTTGCTACCCAACAATCAATTCATGAAGTCGATCACTGATAGACCTCCAATGCTCACCCAGAAACTACGATCAATGGGTGATAAGGTTCTTTAGGTTTTGTGATCTAAAGAAGCCACATGGAAAGTTCTTAAAGAAGGTTATCTTGAAGGTCCATTTGAGATGCCTACCGTCATTGTACCGGAGATCCAATCACTGCTCCACCAAGAGATGAACAAACCAACATTGCTATCAAGGTGCATTTAAACCTCACGTAACTTCTACACTATGAAGCGATGAACTTGCAATGGAATACATCCTCTTAGGATTACCAAACCCAATTCTTCGTAGTGTTGATGCTCAAAAGACCCGCACAAAAAATGGGATCATATTCGCCTTCTTATGGAAGGATCAGACTCAATCAGAGGATTTGGAATCCAAAATCTACTTGGCTTATGAACACTTCATGATTGAACCCGAGAGACACTAGAGTCCTATCATCATCGATTTTCGACATCATCAATGATTTGATAAACACAACATCATCATGACAAGAATTGCAAGTGAATACTAAGTTCCCGAGTAGTCTTGGTCCCGAATGGGAGAAGTATGTCATCTTTCTCCGCTGCTTAAGAATATGCATCATTCTACTTATGGATTGTTGTACGATTACTTGAAGCCTCATGAAAGGAAGTTGATCGAAAGGATTCTCCGTGCTCAAATTGCTAAACAATACAACCGACAATCAACAACTTGCCTTGTATGCTCAATGAATTATCCTCTCAACCAAAGAACTCAACCAATCGCTTCAAACACACCTTCACAAAGAACAACCTCAACCTCAACAAAATCAATTGGTTCCATACAAGAACAATGCTCAAGCATATGTCGTTGAAGTACCGAGGAAATCGATCCATTCAAGCATTGCAACAAGGATTTGTGATGATTGCTAATGCTTTTTCGCATACACAAACAAATCCAACAATCGTATTCGCTCCTCATCTAACACACGGACTCAAGCTGTTGTGAACAATGGACGGTTGAAGTTCGTAATCGTGATTATGGTCGCCGATGGCTGTGGTCAAGGGTTTAATGCTGGGTAGGAATAACAACAGAGCTCAAGTGGTGGAACAGGTGAAATGCTCAAAATCGGTTAAATAGTCTTAGATGCTACAACCGCAATGAGAAGGACACAAGCTAATGCATGCCCAAAGCCAAGAACTAGGGGCGGCTTATTTCAAAGAGGCTTTACTTTTGGCTCTTAAGGATGAAGTCGGTGGATCTCTTACGCACAAAGAACAGAGCTTTATGGCGTATGCGCACTCGATGATGATATGGAGGACTTGCAGTGCTAATGCAACATCGTTATGTTGATGGCTAATATGCATGAGTCGCATATGAGTGATACAGCTCAAGAGTGACACCGATGGCTTGTCTCGTGCCGAACAAACCATCATCATATCTCGAACTAATATCACCGCCAATATCTCGAATCCAAGCACGGATCGATCGTTCAAAATGAGTCTTCACATCTCATTCGATGATTTTCGTTAACCTCGTAGTTACATTTGACGCATCAAGATGACCTTATGGTTTTTTTGATAATCAAATTGACCGTGGTCGCACTTCGAGGATCTAAAGAATGATCATGTTGAGACTCACGCTGAACAAAATGATCTGTTGCCTCATCCGGATTTTGCTCGCTTAATTCAAGACCATAAAATCAAAATGGAGGAATGTTATGCATTAAATCAATCCTTAAAAAGTAAAAATGCACTCGTTAACCAAGGATTTTGAATGTTTACAAATGCAACTCAAATTTTTCAAAACTCAAAACAACCGTGAAAAGGTTTTGAAGCCACTTTGCTAAATCTCATCAAAACGAAAAATATTTAGAGAGATGATGTGATCTAGTCTCGAAGAATGCTTTGTTGTCTAAATAGAACAAGCTGAAACACTAACATAAAAACAAATTAACGCTCTCACCTTGGAAAATCAAAAGCTAAGGTCGAGTTGTTAAATTGTCAAAAAACAGCTCCGCATACAAAAAGCATTCCATTTAATCGGGTAGATGACCTTGAAGAAATCATCCTTGCAAAACAAACTTAAAGAGTTTAAAACTGTTGTTTACAAACATGGTGAATCCGTAATGACTATTGAAAAGTTTACCTTAAAACCCAATCCAAAAGGATATGGAAAAATCTAGGCGATTACAAACCAAAGCTTTCACTAAAAACATTCAAACCAACTCCAAGTTTCCAAAGGTAATACAAAATTGATAATACTGCCATGAGTGTTGTTGAGTATCATCGCCAAGAGGAATTAGATGCGAAGACGAGAGTCGATCAAAATTAAAAAATGTTGTTTACAACAAACCTTTAATTATAAAACGCGGTCACTTTCACACACCAACCGATTCTACTAACACACCAAGGGTTATCATCAAAACACCGAGTCTTCTCGTTAATCCCAAAATGTACTTTGCACAAACTTATGGTCCTTTACCTTCCATTAGTGAAGTAAACTCACAACCCGAAAATCGAAAAATTCTTCGATATTTTGACATTTTCATGGTCGACCTCAAAATTTTACAACATGAGATAGAATATCGATCCGAAATCAAAATTGAACATTTTCAATCGCTTCCGGCGAGAACAAAGAGACATTTTTCGTAAAAATCTTTTACCTAATGTTAAAACTTGAAAAGTTGTGCAATTGTTCGGAAAAGGATTTCATAATGAACAGGGTAATGAAAATGTTTTCGAGAAAACGAAACATCTATTTCTAACACAAAACGCAAAAAGAAACTATTGAGAAAAGATGTTGATCGACTCTTGGAAGATGTTATCGTCTTTGATATCCATAATGTTGTGTTATTATATTCTTTGCCATATGCATCCGATTTCATCTCACGATATTGTTGAAAGCTGTTGTAATCATTGAGAACATCGATAATGTGCTTCGGATCGAGTCTTTAAAAGTCGAAAATAAGCGATTACACACGGAAATTTACAATGCAAAACGCCGTCTTCATTGGTGTGAAAAAGATATTCACAACCATCAACTTAGTTTTCAAAAGAAAATCGCTCACCGAGTGAAAATCTTACGATCCTAAAATTGAGCAATCAGATGATCAAAGCGTGTCTTTGAAAAGTCAAATCTCAAAATATGAACAAGAACTTTTAAAGTTAAACAAGAATATGGTGTCATATTTGATTTACTCAAAAGACTCGACTGAAGCATCAACCGAACTTGATCACTATCTTGCTCACACTAGAGATGTCATGAATTTTCTTTGGTAATATTAGATTACGAAAATCAAGATCGATTCACACCATCTCTAAGTTACGGAAATGTTAGGAAAGTATGAACAACTTCCGCCCTCCGTGATTAAGAGAATAGCACCAACACACTTAGTAATCGTGAACCTAGAATTCCCACCGCCAAACCACAAGTTGCTAATGTGTTTCCTCGAACAGAATAGTTGCACCTTTTCAAACGTCCGCACTTCCCGGCCTAGGAGCACTCAAAGCGAAGAATAGGAAGTTCATGACCTAAGAAAAGATCAATAAAGAATGCTAAAGTAGAAGAACACCCTAGGACTACGAATAAAAATCATGTTGCTTCCACTATAGATGTTGCGTCGGCAAATGTAATACAAATAGTGATGTAACTAATGCTAAACCGTTAAGTACTTTTGATATTGATCGATGCACCTTGTGTTATTTGTCGAAAGTGTATGAATTTCGATTGTCATGACAAATGTGTTGCTAAGCTATAATCTCTCGATTACGGAATCCCAAGAATTGGAATACCTCTAGGCCCACTAATCATTCTAAGTACGTAGCTTGGTAAACCACCTTCTTTAGATTCTAAGGCAACCACTTGCTATCACAGTAGCTCGCTCACCTCCTAAGAATGTTGTATCACCTAGTGCTTTCACCAAGACTAAAGCAAAGAGTAGTTATAGATGGCGAAATGGATATATAACACACTAGGATTTAAATGGATGCCTAAAACTATCAATGTGTGTATGTCTAACACATACGCTTTGAACCCTCAACATTTCGGTTCCACATCTACTTTATTCCATCCGTGGTCGCGTGTAATGTCATGGTGTCTGAGATCATTCTCTGATTGTTGATAGCGGATGTTCTGACACATGACGAGCAACCTTAAACATTATCAAACTTTATTGCAAATTTCATTCGCTTTGTCAGTTCGGGAGCGATAACTTCGCAGCTATCATGGGCTACGGAGATTATGTTAATGGGAACATCGAAATCGGCGGGGTTTACTATGTGGAAGGCCTCGGTCACAACTGCTTTCGATGGGTCAATTTTGTGATGGAGATTTGGAGGTTGCTTTCGGGGAAAACTTGTTTCATTCGTGATCTACATGGAAATGACCTTATGTCCGCTCGCGTAATTTTAGTCTCTACACTATCTCTATGCAAGACATGGTTGCTTCTCCCATTTGCTTACTTCAAAGGCAACATCTACAAAATCTCAGCTATGGCAACAGTGCCTCTCACATCTAAACTTTCAAACCATCACCAACCTTGCTCGACACAAACTAGTTGAAGGACTCCCGATTCCGAATTCAAAGATCACCTTTGCTCACCGTGAACAAGGGAAAAGCACTCGTGCTCATTTTCCTTCAAAGGTGGAACACAACTCGACATGTGCTTCATCTTCTTCACATGGATTTGTGTGGCCCGATCGCGCTGCAAACAATCAATGGCAAACGCTACATCTTAGTAATTGTTGATGACTACTCAAGATGGACTTGGTCTACTTCCTTCGTAGCAAAGACCAAGCTCCACAAATGATCATCACCTTTCTCACAAAATCTGTGTTCGACTCCATGACACCGCCGTAATCATCGAGCAGACAAAGGAACCTGTTGTTAACAAAACCCTTCGTGAATTCTATGAGAAAGTGGAATTGACATCAAACATCTATTGCCACGCGCTTTGAACAAAGCGGAGTTGTTGAAACGAACGAAACGAGCGTTAGCCGCAAGAACAATGTTAATCAATGCTAAACTTCAGGATTACTTATGGGCGTGTAGACCATCGCATGCTAAACTCAAACCGTTTCGATCACAAAACGCCACAATAAAACACCTTTCGAGCTTGTCCGTAACTATAAACCAACCTCAAACACTTTCATGTATTTGGATCCCTTTGCTATCCGAATAATGATCGTGATGATTCGAAAGCTCAAAGCCAAAGGCGATATTGAGTCTTTATTGGATCTGCGACAATTCTAAAGGTTTAGAACTGAATCGTCGAACTAAGGAGGTAATGGAAGCGATTCATGCTCATTTCGATGAACTCACGGAAATGGCCACGAGTATATGACTTAGAACCGGTCACAACGTTTAAACTTCCCTCAACCCCATCATCGCCTAAAGAAAGCCCTCACTAACTTCGCCAACAAATGGAAAGGTTATTTGCTCCTGCATTCGTGACGATATTGATGAACGTGCTCTAGGTGTATCCGTTGTTTCACCGCACAACCCGATAATATTCCTATACCGATACACTGCTACAACAACTCTCATCAAGATGCACCTACACGATTGACTCAACACAACAGCTTGAACACACGCTTCAACAATGACGAACCGGTGATGATATTACGAATGAAGTACCCCCACCGCAGATTTTGATCCAAATCGTTCTTCAACCCGTTTGCAAATGAGATCGCCGCACGGATGTTGCGGAATCTTCAGCAAACCATTTGAATCCTCAAAATCGCACAATGTCTACCAACATCGACCCTACTACACATAGATGGACAAAAGACCATCCTCGGCTAACATTATTGGCAACCCGAATCAACCGGTCGTTACGAGACAACGTCTTCACTCGTGACGGTGAACATTGCATTTATGCACTCACCGTTCGCCAATCGAACCTAAAAACATTAAGGATGCAATGACAAAAGACAATGGATTGAATCCATGCGGGAAGAACTCAACCAATTCAAGCGTCTTGAAGTATGGGAGGCGGTTGAAAGACCAATGTGGGTCTACGTCATTGGTTTAAAATGGATTTGGAAAAACAAATTGGATCTTTGAAGGAAATGTTATCGAAACAAGTCACGCTTGTTGCTAAGGGTTATCGTCGGGAAGAGGAATAGACTTTGAAGAATCTTTTGCTCGGTTGCTCGTCTTGAGGTCATTGGATATTTCTCGCGTTCGCGACTCATGAATATCACGGTCTATCGGATGGATGTCAAACGGCGTTTCTCAATGGACAACTTAAAAAGCGGTCTATGTCACCAACCGGATGGATTCGTTGATCCGAGTTCCCGAACCATGTCTACAAACTAAACAAAGCTCTTTATGGTCTCAAACAAGCCCTCGGGCATGATACGATAAGCTATCATCTTTCCTCATTGCCAATAATTTCACCAAAGGCTCGGTTGACCCAACTTTTTACACAATATCACTGGGCACACATCTTAATTGTTCAAATTTACGTGGATGACATCATTTTGGGTCAACACATAAAAAGTTTTCAATCGCTTTTGCAAAACTAATGAAGAAAAATTTTGAAATGTCCATGATGGGTGAACTTACGTTCTTTCTAGGAATGCAAGTTCATCAATCACCCGTGGTATTTTCTCGAGTCGGTCCAAATATGCCCTTGAATTGTTAAACAAATTTGGAATGAATACCGTGATACTTATGCCACACCAATGGCTCATACCAAGAAATTAGATTCGATTTACATGGGAAATTGGTTGACCCTACCAAACACCAAGTATCATTGGGTCTCTCATGTATCTAACAACTAGCGAGACTGATATTGTCTTTGCCGTTTATCTATGCTCCCGTTATCGATCGCGACCAGCGAAACCCACCTCTCGAGGCTAAAGAATCCTCCAGATACATCAAGGGAACCATTAACTTGGGATCCGGTATCCAGAAGGATTCGGTTTTGAACTAATCGCCAGACGGCGATCACGCAGGATGCTTAGACTCGAAAAAGTACTTGGAGCTCTACAATTTCGGTGATAAGCGGTGTCTTGGCAATCAAAGAAGGGATTGTACATCGATGTCATCAACCGAGCGAATATGTAGCCATGTCCGCGTGTTGTGCTCAAGTCATTTGGATGAGAACACAACTCAAAGACTATGGTTACGATTTGAGAATCCGATGTCTTTGCGACAATCGAGTGCAATTGCCATCTCGTGCAACTCGGTTCGGCCTTTCGAAATCAAAGCACATCGATCACGCTATCATTTCATCAAGGACCACGTGGAGTGGTGCCGTTGAATTATACTTTGTGGGTCTTGAATACCAATTGGCGAGATCTTCTCACCAAAGCCTTGCCTCCCGATAGGTTTAATGAGTTGGTCCACCGGTGGTATGAGTGTTTGACTCAAGAGGAATTGGATGACCTCTTAGAACAGCCTTAAAACCCATCAAACACCAAAACATCTTTTGTAAATAAATTTTCAAAAACAAAATACAAAATATAAAATCCGATAAAACTACAAAAATATTCTCCTAATCTATCTTTCTTTCAACATGGCAAGTAAATTTCTTCGTCAACACTCTTATCTTTCAAAATTGGTATTTTTCCGATCAAGTGTTGAGGGGAGAAAATAATCCATTGCTTGTTTCAAAACATCGGTGTACTTGCATGTTATCACATCTGGTTGATTCTTTTACAAATGGTGGTACATTTCTGGTTCAAAGACACTCCTCGGACTTTAATTAATAACCTTTCATTATTTTCTCAAGTCGGGGGTGTCGTCATGTTTCTTTCCTAAAATCTTTGTTTGGTAACCTAAATGGAAGTTAAAGGCTTTGTTTGAAAAAGGAAAAGTGGAGGGACCAAAGCTCACAAAACCTTAAAAATATTTTGAATAAAATATCCTCCACCTAACTATCACTTCTCATTTATTACAAAATACCTAAAACCATCCTCGCTTAAGATTCACTCAAAGAAAACCGTGTTTTGATCCTCATCTTGTAAGTGTTTTCGTGATCACAACATGTTTTTATGATAAGGTTTTGAATCTCATGTAAATCCTACGGCTAAACGTGTTCTCGGCGTGATTAGGTGTTCTACGCTTATGTAAGAACACACAATCAATATGTGTGTGTTTGTGGTGAAATGATTTGTGTCAAAGCGTTCATAATACATCTATGATACCATTTTAACCATCAAAATCCACCCGTAAACACTAATTGATGATTTTGAAAATTAGGGTTTATAAGTCGAATTGGGTGTTTTCAAATGTGAAGTGTTTTGGTCAAAAGATTGTTGGGTTATGGTCTTATGGTGATGAATTGATGATTTCCTTGCTTTATAACCGCGAAACTCTAAATAATCAATAATTTGGAATTAGGGTTTAAAGTTCATAAGTTTGGGTATTTTGATTCACCATGAATTGGGTGTTATAACTCGGTATATAGACTTCCTCAACTCTCTTAAGCTACCGAAAACTTTGGTGCATAATCCATGGCTAGATTTCATACGCGTAGATTTAGGGTTTAGACTACGGCGTATGTAGTTCTACGATAAGCATGTAACATCTGTTCTTGCCATGATCCGTTGTTAAAATGAATCTATGTGTTAATAATGATGATGTGATTGCTTCATTTCGGGCTTGTTACCGTGAAAATCGAGAATCAAGGTCATTTGCACTCTCGCATAAGGATTACCCTACGCGTGGTTATGTTCTGTGAAGAATAATCCTCGCATAATGACTACGTGAGGTTCTACAATGGACTACGCCGTATCTGTGAAGGATATGCGTGCGATTACCTCACGCATAAGGTCAACTCTTACAAGTAGCCTTATGCGTAAGGTTAATATATGCCTACGCATAAGCTCCACGCATAAGGTCTCCTTTTCCCACGCGTACACTTATTACGCGTAAGTTAGGATTCTACGCGTAAGTCTCGCTAAGCATATATCATTCACCGCTCACGCATAACTTTGACAAAACTACGCTTAACCCCGGATTGACCTTCATGATGAATTGTTACTTGTAAAACTTGTAAATAAACTAATCATATCATCACGAATCCAATAATGTCACTAATAAACTTAAATCGGTTGATATGTTGTGAACAATAAGTGATAAAATAAACTTTAAAACTTAAAGTTAACTAACTCATGAAACATTTTACGACATCATTGAACTATTGAAAATACAAGTGACTTAGGACTCGTAACAATCATTGACTTCGTACATTCAATAACTAGACAATAAGACCTTCATTGACTAACATTATGTCCTTGATATGTTGGTTCTTTTGGCTAATGTTATTTCGGATCTCGACATGGTGAAAAAATGAATGTGGATGTACGAAGTTCTCTCCATTCTTGATATCTATCCTCATGGCTATCAATGAAGATAGGAAGAACAATCTCCGTGTTGACTTTAACACCCTCACTTGCTCGAATCTTCGTGTTTAATTGCTATTGACATCTCGAGGACTCATCCGTATCGTAACATGCTTACTCACTCGCAATGCTTCTCGAGATCTACATCCAGTGATTACGGAACACTATGGAAAGGGTCGAAGGACAAGCTAGCATGCGACGGTGACTGAATCACAAACAAGTCACCATTACACTGCCAGACTTAAGGGTTGTTCTCCTAATTCACGATGTTGATCCGACCAAACTATATACCTTTCTTTGAAGAGCTCACTCTCGATTCTTAATCAATATCGGTTATGGCGAGGCTACGAGGAATAATCACCAAGCACTCTCACGTAGAGCTTAAGAGCATTCCTCAACCAGGAGAACTCTCTACATGATCATCACCAAGTACATTTACAGTCGTGTGACAAGCATGAGCACCCTAAGCTCATGGAACCGCAAATCTTCGGGCATTGGTCAACAAGAAACACATCGCTATCGAAGCTACGATTTGGGATGACATGATGTCATTTCTCAACAAACTTGGCTCAAAGATTCCTACATCGGATATACTAAATTGTTGATCCGAGCACTTGGACTTCATCGACATTCCCAAGAGGCTCAATGACCCGACAATCACGACATGTTGATGGAACCTATTCTATCCATCGAGAATCAAGGAAGCGTCTACTAAGAAACAAGGTCTTTGTCTTGCGATTTCCTTCTAATCAAGATTTGAGCTCGAATCGTACAAAGGTATACAGGAAGTCATGACAAGGCAAAGTTGGTCATCTCGACGAAAAATCTTGGAACACCTGTAAGGAGAACCGAAAGGAAGTGATGGAAGTGTCACAAGTCTGAGATAGTCAAAGGAATGTTCAAAGAAGAAACCTATTCCAAAGAGGAAACCTACCCCTAAGAAGAAAGTTCCTTCTCGGGGAAGCCACTCGATCCTTTCACTTGAACCCCAAAGACAACTCAGTGGACGAGGTCTTGAGGCTCTTGACACGAGATGAAGAGATCGCATACTCAAAGCGCAAAGGATGAAAATCCTCACATGCCAAAACCTACAAGTCCTCAAACTATTAAAGGAAAAGGAAGACTCACGCACTTGTACCTCGGGATGAAAGCTACGAAGATGAAGAAGAGCAAGCTGAATCAATCATATGGGAAGAAGTTTCACAAAGTCGACACCTTCATAAGGTAGAAGAATTTGCTAAAAGATCAAATGGGTGGCCCCTTGAGGATCAAGTGGGCCTTACTCTCTCCGGATCCCGATGCGGTCAATCGACCCGATAAGGGATCCGGTGCCGCCACTCTTCCGCAACAACAACACTGTGGAGGATACTATTGTGTATGATTTTGAAAACAGAAACCGAGAAAGAAAAGTCTAGAGATGACGAGGATGATTATACAAAGTTTCTTCTAGGCAGTCCAACACACTCAAAGGAAAACCTCGAAACTCTAAGGACATGAAGTCTCCTCATGTCTCCTCATCATCGGATTCTTCGTCTCATTCATCACAACCACCATCAACAAAGTCAACGGATCATCATCCAAATCGGTGAAGAAACCACCTAAATCTTGGATTTCGGTCTCATAAAAGGATTGTAAAAGTCATCCAACAAATCGAGAAAGAAGGACATAATTCTGAGAAAAATGAATTGGTTTCTTGACCAAATTCGGTCCTTAAATGATGAGATAGACAAGATGGAGAAAAAAGGAATTTGTTCGGGCGTTCATGAAGAGTCATCGAAAAGAGGAACCGAGCGAAATGATCAAAGGTTACACTAACAAGTACCTTGAGGATATCGTTCCTAAAGTCCAAAAGGGCTGGAGAAGACAAAGAAGAGATCATACCACAAGTTTCTTCTCGACACTCCCGTTGTGACTAGAAGTATTTCGGACAACTCTTTAACATCGTAGCATTGGTTAAACATACAATGGCCAAAGAAGTCGATCTCTCTCGAATACAGGTTAATCGCTAAACTTGTGATGCAAATGTCAAAGCGATCCGAACGTTTACCGGATGAAGCTAAATTTTTGAAATTCTATTTGACTATCAACTCGGATCATCATGCAAGGAGTCACCGATCAACCCAAACGATCAAGAGATGGCGATGATAAGGATAAGGACTACGCACCTAAGCGTCGAAGCGATGCGGTAAATCTACTTCTATGCCACCTCCTCCACCTCGGACTTCTTCTCAACATAAGTCTCCCACCCGATCTTCTGCGATAAACCTCGGGACGATTCGAGTTACCACCCCGACTCATAAAGCGGTGATTACTTTGAGTACACGGGTGGTGGCGATGAAGAGGTCCTCGAGCCCGACAACAACCCACCTCACCCGAACAAGTGCGAAACCGAAGATCATCATCAAGGCCTTCCAAAAGAAGAAGAAGACGACTCACTGGGTTGTATCATGGCTAGATGACGATCAAACGAAGAGTTTGAATGGTTCTCCACACTTGTCAATCAAACTCCCTACTACGATGAAGGTCGGGGAATTGGTGAGCGGTTCAACATTGGAGCACGCAAAGCTGTTGCAAGAAAAGTTCCATGTGAAGAAAATGGCGAATCGAATTGAAGCGAATCAAGAATGAAGCATTCCAACTTCTAAGACTGACTCTGAAAGCGCCCTCGAGGTCGAATATCATCTTGAGAACATCGCTCGAGCTATGTCTAACAACATGGATTGGCTCAATCCGAAGCAAACCTTGACTTCACAAGGGACAACCTCCATACTACACCGATTGACCAAACCTCTACCAACCATTGGCGAAACAGACGAACCACGGATTCCTTCCGATACTTCTTAACAGAGACACGGATTTTATTTTACGGTAGCGATGGTTCACAAAATACGCTACATCATTGACTCTTCCATTCCCGGCGACTATTTACTCAAGCGCAGATAGCTATCGAGGAACGTGCAAATCACTTGTTTTCGACAGCGCAAGCATACGACCAAGATGCATTGTATGGGATTCATCATTGGCACGACGCGCGAAGAATCTACTACGTGTCTGCACAGGTTCAAGTCTCAACATGAAGTGTACAGTTCCAAGGACATCGTGGCCATCAAACACATTGATCTCAAGTCTAAGTGGGACTACACATTCTTAAAGAATATCATAGTCAAACGACAAGATGAACATGACTATGGATTCTCAGGGTCGACTTTGAGAACTTGTCCTCAACGACATCGAAGACATGTACCTTGCCAAAGCATGTGGTCGTATGAGACAATTCTGTTGAAGTTCAGCGTGAATTTATCAAGTCCGTTCTCATCTTCATTAGGCGATCGTGATCGAAGAGCGTGTCGAAGATATCCGGATGGTGTTGAATCATATCGAAGCGTGTAAACTTCACTCCACCACGACGATCTTCAACATCAACCACTTACACAACTTACGCTCATCAACCAAACCTTTTGGCGTTGTTTACGCGGTGAACTTGAAGAAACTGCTTAATGGCGTGTCGTGAGCTCCATGGTCGAGGATCATACCTTGAAGATGGTTAGGGATGGATTGGCGTCTGATTGAAGGATATCGCTGAAAGTTGGGAATCCTAAGCTTTGGAACTCTCGGGAAAGGAGGGATGTGAGGCGTATCATCACCATGATTGATGAGCGGTTGTTCGTAAGGATCGATTCGAGACGATTGGAGAGCTATGTTGGTGGTCGACCAGGATAAACATCACCGCTTTCAACGCCTGCGCACTCAGGAACATCACCGCACTTCTGGTACCCCTGAATTGTTTTCTTCATATAATTTTGGATGTATGATTATATATGTCAATGGCTTGTGCACACATAATGATGTACAACCGTAATGGTCGAGAAAGGACCACGTAGTGCGCCTCGATTGCCACAATCCTTATAAAAAGGAGCGAAAGCTTCTTATTTTTGAGTAAAACCTATCAAACCTTTCATTTTCAAGGTTTTGCTCAAAAGACAAGTACTTCCCATATGATTTTAAAACCTCAACCGTTTATATATCACTAGTTGAGGGAGTATTTGAATCAAAACTTTGTTCACAAATTGTTCACGGTGGTCACTCTTCCCAAGAAACTCAAAATGGTCATATTTATTCTCAAGCGTTCAAAATAACATTTTATATGCCATTTTGAGGGGAGAAAAGTGTGTGATAAGAAATATATTGCACAAAATGCAAATGAATCCGTGTACCTCGGACTTAACCTCTGATTAGCGGTACTAAACTGTTAGTAATTCGAAAAGACTTGTCTGGACGGGTAATAATTTCAAGCTAGTTCGCTAGTGATGTAAGCGTGTCTCATAAAGGACTTGTCCAAGTAGAAAGTACCATTAGAAACTCTTGATAGACATGAACTCGTGGGTATGACAACCTTTCGAGGTTTGTCTACACCTTCAAGGTAGTTATTAGAGCTAGTTGTCACCTAAAAGCCGACAATGTAACTCTTTAACTATGCAACGTAACGTGTCTCATGGGATTGCCTATCTTGGTGAATCAATTCAAAAGTGCGCTCTTTCCTCCTGTGCATTTAACCATTAAAACTATTGAGCACATGTGAGGGGAGTATTTATGCAAAAAATCATCTCTCGATGGTTCGAACATGTTTTCATTAACAAACCCTTTGAGATATTTTCACATCTGATGGTTTTAATGGCAAACATAGGTTAGTCATGGAGTTATAAGGTGACTAAGGTTAGGAATAACAGTCCTATGATCCGCTTGAGCCGGAGGGATCTACCTAAGGATACTACCATTAGTTAGTGTTAAGTCATAGGAATGATTGTAAAAAGGAGAAAATGAGAATCGGAGAAAGAAGGAGTTGAAGAATCAAAAGAAATGTAAAGTAAAGGGTGAAAAGAAATAGCCCTCAGTTATTCAACTTATGGCGGACACGGGTTCAATTCATATACTCTTGGTTGTCACTTAGTGACACCGTATTGAAGATTAAAAGTCGTCATGGACCTAGTGGCGCATGCACTAAACCTTCTAGCCACTCAAGTTTTTCTCGTAAGCTTGTTTCATTCTCACGGGGAACCCTCGTAAACTATTGGCTTTCTCTTAGAGATCACGGTATTGAAGAAGGAGACCCTCTCCTATTCTCGCTCGGGAAAACCAAAACGCACTATTGAGTCTAGAGCCACGAGATTCATCAAAAGATCTCTTAGAACACTTGACATTTAATCACTTGATGATCAACAAATAAGATCATCGATGGTTCATATCGAGTCCTTCACGGATCTTAGCAATCGTCGAGAACATTTATGAGAGATTTACATCGATGATCCACACGGTGATTGAATGTAAACTTGATGAAAGTGTAAATACTCATCATTTTGTACAAAATAAGCTGCGAGAATCATCGAAAACACTCGAAACACATCAAAATGATCAAAATATCACAAATCGCTGTTTTATGTGTTTCAAATACAAAAATATCAAAATCGGATGAAAAACATATCAAATTTGCAAAAATTGCGCTTTTAGTCCCCAAGTTTATAAAATTGTCAAAAATAGTCCACGAGCCCAAATTTCAAAGAAAAGTCACCAAAGGTCTTTTTAAAATCATAAATTGTCATATTTAGTCCTTTGGTGAAAAATCTAAAAGTTTTGAGAAAGTTCTGAGTTTAGTCCACGAAAATCCAAATTGGTCAAATTTAGTCCTTGGGAATTTCAAAAGTGTCAAAATTGACCTTGGATTATTGAATTAATAAAACAAACCCTTTGACTACTTTTCATAATTTACATAATTGGTCCCTTGAATTTTAAATGTTACACTTGTGGTCCTTTTTGTATTAATAATCCAACAAACCAAAGCGGACCTAAGTTATTCCCAAGCCCAATCCATACACCCCGGCCCAATTCCTTTTACCGGTCCCTTAACCCGACCAACCCACAACCCAACTATTTAAAATAGACAAAACCCGCCCCAAAACCCGCTATCCCAGACCATATATACATCTTCCCCCTCCTCAAGCTTTTCCCATAGCCTCCCTACACAACCTTTGTCCCCACCACCTCACCAACCATCCCACCAATGCATTTAATGCATCTCTTTCCCGACCCTAATATCCAAACAAGAAATTGGCGCCAAAACATGATTAAGGGCCAGGATGAGTTCTGCACATCCAATGGCTTGGATTGTTGCTGGGATCCACCCAGAGGAGAGAGGCAAGCAACTTGGAGCATAAATAAACCAAGAAGGAAGCAAGAGAAATAGTTAGTTTTTTTAGTTTTCTTAAATTATATGTCGTTTTTTAATTTGTAGCATCTTAAGTAATTTTCAGTTATGTTTTAAAGTGTATTTGTACTCAGAAAAGGCATTCCAGTGTATTTCAATTATAATTCAGTATCAATTTAAGCTTAAGTTCCATTTCCTTATTTTAGTCTACTGTTGAGTTTCTCAATCTTAAAACCATTGTTAAATCATTGTAAGTGTATTTTCAAGCTTAAACAAGCTCGAATAAGCTTGTTAAAGCTTTATATAAACTTACATTTACATTTCACTAATTCTTAAACCTTTGGTCAACAAAAGTCAAAGTTGGAGCAAAAATGGGTGCGAGAGATGATATGGGTTGATTCGGCATTGGAAATGGGTTGAAATGGATGCATTGGGTTGAATTTAGTAGGATAGTGTTCTTGGTTTCAATTTGGCGAGCCATAGTGGTCTTGGACCTTTTGTAAGTGATTCTCAAGATTATTGCATACTTGTGTTAGTGGGTATAATCGATAAAACTTATTCAATTTGTGTTCATTAAGTTAGCATAGCTTAGTTTGGTCGATAAAATTAGTTGGATTAAAGATTAGAGTAGTTTTCATTACAAATTGGGAGTTTAAGGGTGTTTGGTTGTTTGTTTAATCTGCACTAAAGGGATGCGGTGGTAAATTTTTGTTGGTTCAAGTTTAGTTAACTCTAAGTAACTCATTAGAGTCAAAGATTTGTGCTAGCAACTCAAAAAGTCAACAGTAAGCTTCATTCTATCTCACTGTTAAAACTGTTAAGGATTTGGATTTGTAAAATCTTGTTTTGTGTTCAATAGTGTTAGAGATTGCTTGTATTGTGCTCTTTGCATCACATAACATCATCTTCAGTCATAAAATTGGATTCAAGTTTCACTTTAGTCAAAGTTACAACCATTCTCAAAAGTCAAAGCATGTTAAAATTTGGTTTGTCAGACCGTATCGAGTTACAGTCTCATTAGAACTTTTGAGGTCGATTTTTGGTTTATAAGCGGTTGGCTAGGTGGTCTTTAAGACCTTATATCCGGTTTTAGCTTTTGCTTTCTCTATAAGTTTACATAAGCCCAAAGTTGGTACTTGGTGCCTGCGCCACTTCGGCTATCTTGAGTGGTTTCTCATTTTTAACAAGCTTGCACGAGCTTGTATAAACTGTTAAAGGTTGGTCTCTTGATTATAAGCAGTCACTTAGGTCTAGTTGAGATATCAATAGCTGGTTTTTAGTTTGTAGTTTGTTTGAGTGCTTATTTGTTGCCTGCAAGTTAGCACCATTTTCTATTTTTAGCTTAATCTCATAAGCTCCAAATCGTGATATTGTGCTATTCGATGGCTGTAGCTTGTTGTTTTAGTTTCATTGTGGTTAATTTAGTGTTCCATAACTTCGTAATCAGTGGGTTGCTTATTTGGGTCATTTAGCTTATTAAAGAGCTTATATAAGCTCAATCCATATGATTTCATAATCTTCCAAGTAATCACTGTTTTCCAATTTTCCTAGCTTCTTATCATTATTTTAGAATTTTCCTGAAATTTTCAGATTTTTATAAATTTGTTTTGCTATTTTTCTCATTTTAATTAGTTTTTAGCACTTTTAAATAGCATTTAATACAAAAATTAGAAAAGGTTCAAAAAAATAATTTTTCATTTTCTTAGGCTTAGATAAATATAAAAAGTAGAAAAAGTAATTTTCCATATTTTCATAGTTCATTTGGTAATTTTAGTAATTTAATTAGTTTTAATAGTTTAAAATTAATAGAAAATAGATAAATAGTCATAAAAATACAAAATAGTTTTGAAAAGTCTATTTTGATATTTTAGACTTTTCCAAGTCTTAATCTTATTTTTCTAGCCTAATTTCCTATTTTCTTTTATTTTAGGTAATTAATTATTAGTTAAAAATAGTTTTTAATTAGATAATTAGTTTTAAAAATAATTTTCTTTTTCTAAAAATTTTCTTATATCATTAGGATTGTAAAAACATCATTTTCATATATTTAGGACTAATATTGAATTAGTTTCACTTTTTATTTTGTACGTCGCGTAGATTTTAATTTCAGTTTCGTAAAATCACAAAAACAAAAACATCATTTTAATTTCAGTGATAGCGTTTATTTAATAGATTTTATTTTTTTTAATTTTCTTCCATTTTCATTGTAGCCTTTGTATTTGTTTGATATTTCTGTAGTTTTAATAATCTCAAATATCCTTTTTCGTTCAAACTTCTCGATCACTAGGCGTTGATTGATCCATTGCATAGCTTCATTGGGACATAACGACCGGGAGACTCTATACTCCTCGATCTTAATTGCATTAGTGTTTGAGCGGTTTTTAGTCTTTTAGACTTGACTGCTTAGCACCGATCAAATTTTTGGCCACGCGGAGTTTGTCTTGATTATCTTCCGTTTAGCGTATTAGTAATTTGGATATTCACTCTTTGACTATACCATCGTATGTGTTTATATTTTCTTTTAAAAATCAAAAACCCAAAAGATTTTCATTCTTTGTGTTTGCAATGTTTTCAAAATACCAAAAATATCCATCTTCACCCTCTCGCATCTTTGATTCTTCATCCCTACCCCTACGAAAACCTTTGATTCTTTCTATGTCTTATCCCCACCCTCTTGGTTGTCAATGGTGTGGTGGTCCTTATAATGGTGGCAATGCCCCGGTTGTGGCATGGTGGAGTCGAGGAAGCGGGTGCATCTATAACCAAGATCCCTATTCTTACCATAACACAATTGATTTATTCCATCGCCACCACACCGTGAGACTCATCGAGTTTCTTGTTGTGAGTCTTGTGGTGGTTTACACTCGATTCGATTGTCAATCGAAACACGCTTGTCTATGAGCGGAGTTCACGATGCGATTATGACTACAACACATACCGCTCACAACCGCATCAGTTTATTGTTGTGAGTATTGTGGAGGTCCTCGCTCTAGCTCGGATTGTCAAGCAGGGAACCCAATTCCTTGTAGCAATTCGACTCTTCGTATCAAGACCAACCTCCACATGCAAGAATGATTCAGCGACTCCTCATGAAACTTCACGGATCTTCTACCGAAGACTACGGGTTATTAAGAACTAAAGGAGGAGTCGGCTATGTCATCCCAAGATAATCCAAATGAGAAATCCATGGAAGTTTTGTTAGCGAAGAGCGGGTCTGCTAAATTAGATTCCCAAATTGCCTTTGAACAATATATTAGGGAATCAATCGCAAAAGAAAAAGCGGCCAAATCTGGCTCTCGATTCCGTTTCATTCACGATGGCGATGATGATGAAGATATCCTTGATATCCTACAATTTTATAACGGTTCATCAAGTTCATCGGTTGAAACTCCTTCCATGAAAAATCGGGAGAAAAGACTATGATGGAATTACTAGCGGAAGAACAAATGTTAAGTATAAAACATATGTATGCTAGTCCTTCTAAACTCCCTCATGCATTGTTATCACACCTATGTTCCCCTCGCTCTAAACATGGGGGACGAGCATCTTGACCTTGTTCACGAAAGGAATCGGACGAATTTATAAAGTCTAGTGTTGAGGACCTTGTCCCAATCAAAGAGAGTCACAGGAATTCTCGAGCATTTGTGTAATATTCCTTTCCTCTTGAGTGTTCTCAAGATCATTTTGAAACTTTCTCCGATCTTAGTGACGATTGTGCTTCCTATGGAGACGCCGAGTGCGTTGAGGCATCACTTCCACAACGATCTTGATCCCCTTCTTGAGGAGTTCTCGGTGAACTCACTCACATCAATCCACTCTTTGATTTGAAGCGATCTGGGAGGCGAAAGTCTCATTGATAATGATCGTTCACTCACTTCTTATCCTAACAAATTCAATCGAGAATGTCGATCATTTTGTTCCGAAACATTCAAAGCTACTTTCACCAATCCTCTATTTGAATTGACTCGAATTCACTTCAATTCTGAGAATCCACTCTTTGATACTCAGTTGAGGATAGTGATGAGTCTGATGGAGCAAGAATTCACAAATTCACATCATGTGAATGATTCTCTTCGTGAGGAGTTCGTGGTGAACTCGCTCGTATCATGACTCAGCCGGAGTATGATTGTGGATGGCAAAAATCATGATCGGAAAAGTTCTCAATCATAAGAGTTTGTAATTCTATGACAAATTTTCCAACCCTCCCTTCCGAAATGCTTTCCAAACCAAAGAGCTCAACCAATAACATCCAAACGAGTGCAATTGCACTTGATCTTGAGGAAGAAGATCTTATCATGATCGTCATCATGATTTTCCTTCTTTTCTTCACCTACTTGGTGACTTCCTCTCTTCACTCGTTCGGGAGTGAGGACACTATCTTTGATCCGGCATTTTCATTTATCATCGTGAGCGGTTCTATGTATATCTCATCGGTGTGGAACTTTCCGTGCTTCAAATGTTTGTCCGAACATCTTGAATGAAAGTCCGATGGAGATTGTTTCTTCCACTTTGCTTCCCATGAACCAATTAATTGGGGTCGAGTCAAGCTAGCGACTCGGTAATCAAAACGATTAGCTAAACATGGGTTTTCACCCGTGTGTACCACCCTAGTGTGGGAGTTGCCCACATGTTATATATATATAAGTTTTCAAAAAAAAAAAAAAAAAAAAAAAAAAAAAATCTTTCTAAATAATGGCCGTAGTATTTCCTTTTACGCTCTCGGTTTCGGCATAATGGGGTACTTTGAATATTGAGGGCAATATTCATTTCTAAGTCTGGGGAATTCTCACGAATTTTATCATATAATTATACCAATTCCCGTTTTTGGCCAAAATTTTTTTTGGAGTAAGTGTTTTACACTTTCTCATTTGGTTATCGATCCGCCATATACGTAAGACAAAAGGATTAGCTAATCCGAGAGCAAAGCGGCTCTTGGTAAAGATATCTCAAATCCGTTGGACGACTTGCAATTTGCCCAAAATTGTATGGTATTCAACTCACCATATCCTAAAAAGTGAAGAGTTGGCTAGCCCATAAGATTATGGCTTGTGGTAAAGCGTTGGAAAAACCATAATTGGTAATCGGCTCACCAAAGATAATGTTGATAATTTATCTAAGAGTTGGCTAGTCCGAAAGATGCGGCACGGTAAAGACAAAATCAAATCCGTTGAAAGGCGGTGGTTTGCTCAAAATCACATGGTTATCGGTGTACCATGGTTCTTACTTGGCGAAACATTTGGCTACTCGAGTAATGGCTTTTGGTAAAGAGATTAAAATCCATTATGTTTTCTCAAATCATTGCTAGGGACTAGCAATATCTCGATGTGAGGATTGATGAGTGTGTAAATACTCATCATTTTGTACAAAATAAGCTGCAGAATCATCGAAAACACTCGAAACACATCAAAATGATCAAAATATCACAAATCAGTGTTTTATGTGTTTCAAATACAAAAATATCAAAATCGGATGAAAACATATCAAATTTGCAAAATTGCGGTTTAGTCCCCAAGTTTATAAAATTGTCAAAAATAGTCCTTGAGCCCAAATTTCAAAAGAAAAGTCACCAAGGTCTTTTAAAATCATAAATTGTCATATTTAGTCCTTTAGTGAAAAATCTAAAAGTTTGAGAAAGTTCTGATTTAGTCCACGAAAATCCAATTGGTCAAATTTAGTCCTTGGGAATTTCAAAGTGTCAAAATTGACCCTTGGATTATTTGAATTGGCAAAACAAACCCTTTGACTACTTTTCATAATTTACATAATTGGTCCTTTGAATTTCAAATGTTACACTTGTGGTCCTTTTTGTATTAATAATCCAACAAACCAAACGGACCTAAGTTATTCCCCAAGCCCAATCCATACACCCGGCCCAATTCCTTTTACGGTCCCTTAACCCGACCAACCCACAACCCAACTATTTAAAATAGACAAAACCCGCCCCTAAAACCTCGCTATCCCCGACCATATTGTCATCTTCCCCTCCTCAAGCTTTTCCCATAGCCTCCCTACACAACCCTTTGTCCCCACCTTTTCACCAACCATCCCACCAATGCATTTAATGCATCTCTTTCCACGTCCTAATATCGAACAAGAAATTGGCGCAAAACATGATTAAGGGCCGGGATGAGTTCTGCACATCAATGGCTTGGATTGTTCTTGGGATCCGCCCGGAGGAGAGAGGCAAGCAACTTGGAGCATAAATAAACCAAGAAGGAAGCAAGAGAAATAGTTAGTTTTTAGTTTCTTAAATTATATATGGTTTTTAATTTGTAGCATCTTAAGTAATTTTCGATTATGTTTTAAAGTGTATTTGTACTCGAGAAAAGGCATTCCAATGTATTTCAATTATAATTCGGTATCAATTTAAGCTTAAGTTCCATTTCCTTATTTTAGTCTCTTTGTTGAGTTTCTCGATCTTAAAACCATTGTTAAATCATTAGCAAGTGTATTTTCAAGCTTAAACAAGCTCAAATAAGCTTGTTAAAGCTTTATATAAACTTACATTTACATTTCACTAATTCTTAAACACTGGTCAACAAAAGTCAAAGTTG
Source organism: Chrysanthemum lavandulifolium (assembly GCA_022545495.1). Lineage (NCBI taxonomy): Eukaryota > Viridiplantae > Streptophyta > Magnoliopsida > Asterales > Asteraceae > Chrysanthemum > Chrysanthemum lavandulifolium. Next base: position 207,864,217 of record CM040238.1, read on the forward strand.
GAGCTAAAATGGGTGCAGAGATGATATGGGTTGATTCAGCATTGGAAATGGGTTGAAATGGATGCATTGGGTTGAATTTAGTAGGATAGTGTTCTTGGTTTCAATTTGGCAGGCCATAGTGGTCTTGGACCTTTTGTAAGTGATTCTCAAGATTATTGCATACACTGTGTTAGTGGGTATAATCTGATAAAACTTGTTCAATTTGTGTTCATTAAGTTAGCATAGCTTAGTTTGGTCAGTAAAATTAGTTGGATTAAAGATTAGAGTAGTTTTCATTACAAATTGGGAGTTTAAGGGGTGTTTGGTTGTTTGTTTAATCTGCACTAAAGGACTGTGCAGTGGTAAATTTTTTGTTGGTTCAAGTTTAGTTAACTCTAAGTAACTCATTAGAGTCAAAGATTTGTGCTAGCAACTCAAAAAGTCAACAGTAAGCTTCATTCTGTCTCACTGTTAAAACTGTTAAGGATTTGGATTTGTAAAATCTTGTTTTGTGTTCAATAGTGTTAGAGATTGCTTGTATTGTGCTCTTTGCATCACATAACATCATCTTCAGTCATAAAATTGGATTCAAGTTTCACTTTAGTCAAAGTTACAACCATTCTCAAAAGTCAAAGCATGTTAAAATTTGGATTTGTGCAGAACTGGTATCAGTTGCACAGGTCTCATTAGAACTTTTTGAGGTCTGATTTTTGGTTTATAAGCAGTTGGCTAGGTGGTCTTTAAGACCTTATATCTGGTTTTAGCTTTTGCTTTCTCTATAAGTTTCTGCATAAGCCCAAAGTTGGTACTTGGTGCCCTGCACCACTCAGCTAATACTGAGTGGTTTCTCAGATTTTTAACAAGCTTGCACTGAGCTTGTATAAACCTGTTAAAGGTTGGTCTCTTGATTATAAGCAGTCACTTAGGTCTAGTTGAGATATCAATAGCTGGTTTTTAGTTTGTAGCTTGTTTGAGTGCTTATTTGTTGCCTGCAAGTTAGCACCATTTTCTGTTTTTAGCTTAATCTCATAAGCTCCAAATCTGTGATATTGTGCTATTCAGTAGCTGTAGCTTGTTGTTTTTAGTTTCATTGTGGTTAATTTAGTGTTCCATAGCTTCTGTAATCAGTAGGTTGCTTATTTGGGTCATTTAGCTTATTAAAGAGCTTATATATAAGCTCAATCCATAGCAGTTTCATAATCTTCCAAGTAATCACCTGTTTTTCCAATTTTCCTAGCTTCTTATCATTATTTTAGAATTTTCCTGAAATTTTCAGATTTTTATAAGCTGTTTTGCTATTTTTCTCATTTTTAATTAGTTTTTAGCACTTTTTAAATAGCATTTAATACAAAAAATTAGAAAAAGGTTCAAAAAAATAATTTTTCATTTTTCTTAGGCTTAGATAAATATAAAAAGTAGAAAAAGTAATTTTCCATATTTTTCATAGTTCATTTGGTAATTTTTAGTAATTTAATTAGTTTTTAATAGTTTAAAATTAATAGAAAATAGATAAATAGTCATAAAAATACAAAAATAGTTTTGAAAAGTCTATTTTGATATTTTAGACTTTTCCAAGTCTTAATCTTATTTTTCTAGCCTAATTTCCTATTTTCTTTTATTTTAGGTAATTAATTATTAGTTAAAAATAGTTTTTAATTAGATAATTAGTTTTAAAAATAATTTTCTTTTTCTAAAAATTTTCTTATATCATTAGGATTGTAAAAACATCATTTTCATATATTTAGGACTAATATTGAATTAGTTTCACTTTTTATTTTGTATGTCGTCGTAGATTTTAATTTCGGTTTAGAAATCACAAAACAAAACATCATTTTAATTTCGGTGATAGCGTTTATTTAATAGATTTTATTTTTTTAATTTTCTTCCATTTTCATTGTAGCCTTTGTATTTGTTTGATATTTACGTAGTTTTAATAATCTGAATATCCTTTTCGTTCAAACTTCGATCACTAGACGTTGATTGATCCATTGCATAGCTCATTTGGGACATAACGACCGGGAGACTCTATACTCCTCTCGATCTTAATTGCATTAGTGTTTGAGCGGTTTTAGTCTTTAGACTTGATCTGCTTGCACCGATCAAAACTCCGCCGAGGTCGACATCAAAGCCGACGGCGGTCAACCGGTAACTCCCGTGGATTACGCGGTGTGTCTCAAACGGTCTGATCGTGAGGTGATGCTTCGGTGTACCTCGACTCATCTCGAGCTGTAGATGTGCTTGCACATCGCGTTATCTCACTTGTGGACTCAGGTTCAGAACGGCCTTTGTAAAATTAGAGTTGTGTCTTCGCACTATGTCGTTGACACTCTCAAGTTCAAACTTGTAAGTCTTAAACCGCTTATTACTAACCGTTTGAAATGTTTTCTTCTTATGGAAGCTCGGGGCGGGATGATCGTCTTGATTCTTCTCATGCTCACTCCCAACATCATCACTAATGGAAGTTCTATCCAAAAGCAACACAATCGAATGATTCTTCATCAATCAAAGAATCTACAAAGTCAAAGACTTAAAGAACTTCATCGGTATTGATTTCCAGCGTCAAAGAGCGTGTGAGCATCTTTGAAGAATGACGTGGAACCTTTGGGCGTGAAGCGGACACGAAGCGGATCGATGCGAGACAACAACATACTATCACTTTCACCACAAAGAACAATGATCAAAGAACAAAGTTAATGATGGCGTCGAGCATAAGCTGTTCAAAGATAACGATCTCTACACCGGGAGATTGTTCAAATCAAGACAATTCCTCTCACAAGAAAGAAGAATGTCGAAGACGTCGCATCTACTATTACATCAACGCCTTCACTGTTTACATTCATATATACTTGGGAGATTGTTGGAATCACTCCTAAACAAGATTTCAAGTATTTATATTTCATATGTAATAGGTAGCTTTATTATGGCCTTTATGTTTGTTTAAGGTCAAGTTATGTAGAAGGCCCATAAGCTTGATCCAAGCCCGATAAGGAATAGGGAAGGAGGGAGTATTGCCTAGCTCGCGCCTATATAAACATTGTAATAACCTTCATTTGAAGGTTGGTTGTTCAAGTTTTCTCTTCATTCACATACATTCGCCTAACAATCTCTTGGTTTATATGTGTGTGTGTTTGATACTTGTTCATCCGCTCTCTATCATTCTTATAAGCTTGTGTTGTAAAACTAGTGACCTAACAGACACATGGCATGTGAAGAGAGCATGTCTTGCTCTATAGTATATATGATAATTCACAATTAAATCCTTGCAACATCAACAAGACAACATCAATTGAAGAATACACGTTCAACTTCAATTTTAAAGTTAGTGGACTTGAGTTGTGGCTTTATCAAGTGTTTAATAGGCCGATAATACCCAATTGAAGACAAATTAAATAGTAGTGGGCTACTCCAATATTTCAAATTAATCTCAAAATCTCAAATCTATAATCGATGCAAGCCCAACGTTTTTAAATTTAAAAGAATACAGTAAAATCTAATAATCCTCGTCACTCCTCGTATAGCTATGAAAAATGTAGTTAGTGTTTCCCTAAATAATAAAATAAATATATAGAAATACGAATAATTAGTTGGATGTATCAAATGGGGCCTTATCGGAAACCTATACCGGAGGAGGTTCAACGGCGGATTACCAAGCTTTTTATCACCAATTTACCTGACCGCTGTAGTGGTTGGGAACTGGCTGGAGTCCTGAGAGAACATGGTGCAATATATGATATCTATATTGCCAAAAAGAGAGACAAAAGAGGAAAAAGATTCGGGTTTGTATCTTTTCTGGACGTGAAAGACATAGAGGAGATGATTAGGAAGATGTCTAACATAAATATGGGAGTATACAAATTGGAGATCAATGTCGCACGTTTTGTCCTTGAAGATGGGGAAATCCGGGAGGAGCATGTTCATAAACCGAAGGAATCCAGGGTGCCGCCTGCTAACAACAATGGAGGTTCTAATGTGAGATTTGTCAAGAAAGGAGCCTTTACTTTCAAGGAGGCTATAACAGGAGAGAGACGAAAGGAAGATGTGCAAAATAAATCTATAATACTTGATGATCAGGAGCCGGTTTTCAAGAATCTTTATGGAAATCTCTGATTCTTAAGCTTGGCTCTTTTGAAGTGCTACGTAATATCCGAAAGATCTTGAAGGATATGGGATTAGCATGTGGCATGCTGCGTTACATGGGAGGACTTCAATTCCTCATCACTTTCAACTCTAACGATCAGGCCACTATGGCAAGGGATGAACTTTTGGGAAGAACCAATGAGTTTCTTAATGTCCATATTTGGGATGGTCAGGAGATAGTTTTCGAAAGAATAGCATGGGTGAAAATACAGGGCATTCCCATTCATTTGATGATGAATGATACTCTAGACAAGGTTGCAAACTTGTTCGGGACGGTTGTTCATAAACCTCAACATGAAGACAATGATATGGACTTATCATACTACTATGCGGGCCTATCGGTCACTAGTGGTAAGATGATCCATGGCGAGGTTTCTATCATGTGGAAAGACAAGTTGTATTCGGTTTGGGTTAACGAAGATTCTGGTGCTTGGGTGCCGGATTTTCTAACTTCTATGGACAGTTCAGAAGCAACGAAGAAAGTTGATAGCAGTTTCACTTCGTCTGAGGACTACAATCAAGAGAATACGGAATCAGAGGCATCAGCCACTGATGAGGCTATGCATTCGGAGTTGGAACCGGAATTGGATGCCGATAACGTTTGTGATTCATCGGAGATTATTAAGGAAAGTAATAATGATGTTTTTAAAGAAAGCGAAAATGTTGGGATTGATTTAAGTCATGATTTTCAAATCCCTGATTGTGAAGAAGAGGTTAATGGAATTATTGATGGTCAAGTAAATGTTGTTGTTGACCAAACCGACACTGTGTTGAATAAGAATAAAAGGAAAAAGAATAAAGGAATTGTGTTATTGGGCCAACATTCGGACTCTTACAAAAGTAGCAACGAGCGGCCCACCAAAGAAACTAGAATTGACATGGATGATCCATTTGGGTTAGACCCATTCATATGGGGCTCGTGGGTTAATTTTCAAAGAGGAACTAAAGGGCCTATGGAATTCACCGATCTTAATTTCGAAACCATCGGCAACTCACGATCTTTGAACAACCAATCTACGAAGATCTTTGAACACCACAAGCTAACAGTTCCATGAAGAAAACAACGGATCTCGCCGCCACTTTAAATGAAGAAGTGATTGAAACAACAAGGCTGGGAAATTTAATAGGTGCTCAGCTGGACGATTTTCAAACTTTGGTGCGTGAATCGATTGACCAAGAAGGGCAACAATCAGGTTTCATATGAATTTTTTATCTTCTAATATAAAAGGGATTGGCACTGATGGTAAACCGTCATGGGTCAAAGGTATGGTTGAAAATTTTGGAATTGATTTCCTTGTAATTCAAGAAACTATGGTTTCTAGGGTGGGAAGTTTTGATTTTTCTAGAGTGTGGGGGAAGAATGATTTTCAGTCTGATGTGGTTGAGGCGTCGGGTAGATCAGGTGGATTAGCTAATTTGTGGAATCCTAAGAAGTTCACGAAAACCTCTACTGTGAAAGATAGGAACTATATTGTGACTTCAGGGTTTTTGATTGAAGATGGGACCATGTTAAATGTGGTTAACATTTACGCCCCTAAAAAAACTATCCAAAAACGTGCTCTCTGGGACTGTTTGAGAGGGGTTATTAATAGTAAACCGGGGATGTGGATTCTATTAGGCGATTTCAATGTTGTGAGATTGCCTGAAGAGAGGAGGAATTCTAATTTTAATCATCTTTCTGCCACTGATTTTAATAACTTTATTGACGAAGCTAGCTTGCAGGAGTACCATATGAATGGAAACAAGTTTACTTTTTTAGCAGGAAAAGACAAAGGTTTCAAGATGAGCAAAATAGACAGAATTTTGGTTTGTCAAGACTTCTTCAATAGGTGGCCTTTGGCTTGTTTAAGGGCCTTACCAAGGGGTCTTTCAGATCACTGCCCCTTGCTGTTATCTATGGTGGATTCTAATTATGGAGCGAAACCATTTAGGTGGTTTAACTCCTGGTTGAACAGGGAGGGATGCGTGGAAACAGTCAAAAAAGCTTTTGAAAGTTGTTCTTTTGAGGGTCCAGCAGACGTTGTCATTAACAGGAAGCTGAATTTTATTAGGGGTGCTTTAAGAGACTGGTGGAAATCGGTTTTAAAGAAAGAAGGTGAAGACATGGCCATTTTGAAAGATGATATTGAGAGGCTTGAAAAACTTATGGAAGACCGAGATCTTGAAGAAGAGGAAATCTGGGTGTGGGAAGAGTGCAAAAAAGAAATGGATCAGCTTCATTTGTATAAACATAGGGATTTGGTTCAAAAGTCTCGGGTTAGGTGGGCTACCAAGGGTGATGACAATTCAGCTTACTTTCATAGGTTCATCAAAGGTAGGAAGGCTTCCAACGCTATTCCAGGATTAATGGTTGATGGGGTTTGGGTTGCCAAACCTGCCCTGGTGAAAAGGGAGGTTTTAAGACACTTCAGGAGACACTTTTTTGAAACGCATAAGTGTAGACCTAGTATCACCTGCAGTAACATTCAAATGTTGGACCCAAGTTGTGTGGAAAATTTGATTGCGCCTTTTTCTAAAGAGGAGATTAAAGAAGCCGTCTTTGCCTGCGGGTCTGATAGAGCACCAGGCCCAGATGGTTTCAATTTCAGGTTTGTAAAACATTTCTGGGGATGCCTTGAAGAGGATTTCTATAGATTAATGGGGGAGTTTCACCAAACGGGAGTTATAAATAGAGGATGTAGCACCTCTTTTATAACACTCATTTCTAAGTCCAAGACCCCGTTGGGGTTGAAAGACTATAGACCTATTAATCTGGTTGGGGTTGTGAGCAAAATCATCTCTAAGGTTATTGCCGGAAGAATGAGCAAAGTTATTGGGATGGTGATCTCACACACGCAAACGGCATTTCTAAAGGATCGGTTTATATTAGACGGGCCCTTAATCATTAATGAGCTCATCGGGTGGATTGAGAAAAAAGGGGAAAAAGCTTTTATGTTAAAGATTGATTTTGAGAAGGCTTTTGATAACGTCAATTGGGGTTTTTTACTATCTATTTTGGGCCAAATGGGATTTCCTCCAAGATGGTGTCTTTGGGTCAAAGGCATTCTCGCTTCGGCAAGATCATCAGTGCTAGTGAATGGCTCTCCTACCTACGAGTTCAAATGCGAGAAAGGGGTAAGGCAAGGAGATCCCCTATCTCCATATTTATTCCTCATTGTGATGGAGGCTTTGGCGTGCATTATTAACAAGGCTACGGAATTGGGTGAGTTTGAAGGAGTTCGCCTTCCAAATGGTGGTCCTACTCTTTCTCACCTATTCTATGCGGATGATGCATTAATAGTTGGGAAATGGTCCGAAGCTAATATGAAGAAGACTTCCCGCTTGCTGAGAATTTTTTACTTGTGCTCCGGATTGAAAATAAACATTCATAAGTCTCACTTATATGGTATGGGTATTAAGGGCGAAGATTTGAATGGTTTAGCCGTGTCTCTCGGATGCAAGATTGGCGATTTCCCTTTCGAATACTTGGGAATCAAAGTGGGCGCAAATATGAATCTAATCTCTCATTGGAATCCGGTTATTCAGACCATTCAAAATCGGCTAACCTCTTGGAAAGTAAAAACATTATCCATAGGCGGCCGTTTGACTTTGGTTAAGTCGGTTCTATCTAGTCTCCCGATTTATTATTTATCTTTATATAAAGCGCCTAAAACTGTAATTGGAGAGTCTTATGAGGAATTTTCTGTGGGCTGGTACAATTGATAAGAAGAAATTACATTGGGTATCTTGGGATGTGGTCACTTTGCATAAGAGTGAAGGCGGGTTGGGTATCTCGAAGCTTCATGATGTTAATGCGGCATTACTTTTAAAATGGGCTTGGCGTTTCAAGCTTCAACCTGGAAGTCTTTGGAGAAATGTCATAGAGGCTATTCATGGGGTAGGAAAAAATGGAATTTTCTTCCAATTGCTCGAAACCAACCAAAGTTCTTGAAGTCATTAGTAGCGATTGATCGATCACAATCAATGGGAAGCGGTGACTTGGTATTTTAAAGGCAAACTAGGCAATGGGAGGCTATTCGATTCGGAAAGATCGATGGTTTGGTGACACAATTCGATGCATGAGATGGCGAAGTTATTTAGCCCGAAAACAAAAGCGCTTGTGAATGATCGAATTCGTGGACACGGTTCATTGCTACCTCGCCATCGGTGGAATGCTTGTCAAGACCTTCGTCGAAGAAATTTCAAATGCGGGATGTTAATTACATGTTGTCCTTAGCTAAGCTTGCGTGTTTTAAAGATGAATGGACACGGGATGTCGATGACAATCGACCATTTACGATGGCTAATGTCATTCGCGGTTTAGGCTCGAGAAAAAATCATCGGACGCACTTATTTAAATGGGAATCTTGGGTCCCTCTTAAGATCAACGTTCACATGGAGAGCAATGCACCGCCTTCCGACACCGGCTTGCTCTTCAAAGGAGACAAATCTTTATGCTCGCTACAACATGCCCCTTATGTGAGGTGGATGAAGAGAAGCGTGAGCATGTTTTCATTAATTGTGGGTTCGCGTTTGGAGTTTGGAGCTTTATCCGAAAATGGTGCAAGCTTGATTATGTGATAGTTGTTGACATTGAAGACTTACTCAGGATCTACAAGAATATACAAGGACCGAAGTGGGCTAAGAAAATTATTAGGGGGATTGTAATGACAACGTGTTGGGCGATTTGGAATGCTAGAAACAAAAAGGTTTTCGACAACACTACTCCTAAGGTAGCCGATGTTGTGGCGTTAGTTAAATCTTTGTCATTTTTATGGCTTAAGAGTCGATCTAGGTTTAACTCATTATATGGAGGGATTGGGCTGTTTTTCCTTTGTACATGCTGTAACGTTTCTTGACGGTCCTTGTTTTGAGGACTAGCCTTGTTTAATGAAGTTTACCGTTCAAAAAAAAAAAGTCATACACGAGGATACGAGGACTTGTAAAGTGTGCAATCGTAAAAGGTATCAAAGTTTCGGAAACCTCAAAATTTGTATTTCCAAATGTTAATGATATATGAAATTATATTTTAATAACTCTACTTCAAGTGTGCGAAAATGCCAATAAATTCATAAAACTATAAAGTTAGATAATTACAATATATCTTTGATTGTTATATTTTGTTGCATATAAGTTTTTACGCAATATCTCGGCTAGCTAAGCACTCACTTGTATCAAAGAAACTACAGTATCGTCCTATTATTTTTTACACGCCCAAGCGGTACATTATTGGGTGCTACTATTCATACGGTTCATCCCCATGACCGCCAACATCTTGGCGTGGGCCCTCTCTCTCTCCACTTTCGTCCTTTTCTTTTCTCTCTCCCACTTTCGTCGTTTTTTTTTTTTTTTTTTTTTTTTTTTTTTTTTTTATTTAACACAGATAGTTTATTTGTGTACAGATATTTAATTTCAGTAGTGTTTTTATATGATATAGTGTATTTTAATTTGTGTAGTGTTTTTATATGTATATAGTGTATTGTTTCCATTTAATTAAACAATAACAATAAAACATTTTATAAACTTTTTTACGTTACTTTTATAAACTTTTTATAAATTTTTATAAACTTTTATTAAACTTTTTTATAAACTTTTTTATAAATTTTTATAAACTTTTTTATAAACTTTTTATAAATTTTTATAAATTTTTTATAAATTTTTATAAACCTTTTGATAATTTTTATAAAAAGTTTATAAAAAGTTTATAAAATATTTATAAAAAGTTTATAAAAGTAACGTAAAATAAATACCATATACACACACTTATTTCTATTTATTAAAAAAAAAAAAAAAAATGGGGGATAAGGGGACAAAAAAGTACCCCTAATTATAGAGAGGGTTGGACTAAAATTATAGCCACCGTATGAATAACCCCGCCCTACATTATTATCTATATGACGTGTGTGACAACATATATATCTTAGAAGCCTATGTAGTAAAATGATGCACGCAAATCTTTTGATAACTATGCTAGTTTAGACTTCTAGTTGTAGATATAGATATAGTTTCTGACAAATGTATTCGAGTTTACAATAACCCATATGGAATAATATGCTAAATTAACTATTTTCCTGTTCCTTTTTTACAATATCAATCAAACTTTTTATAAACACTTTAAAATTCTCAATAAAACATATATCATCACCTAATTGATGTCAAATCAACAATATCGGCCATCTTAAATACACATTCTTAATTGTCTGATAGTATGATCTATGTCTCATACGCACCCTCATATTATACATTCAACAATTTAATACTACGTCCGTCTCAAAATTATAGTCTCCGTTTGATTTTTTCGATATTTCCTTTTCAACTTTGACCTTAAATAATTTTATTTGTGTTATACAATAATTGATAAAAACTATACCAATGAAAATACATTTAAAAATCCAATCAATTCATATATATTGCATCAAGTATTATATAACACAAACAAAAATACTCAAAGTTAAAGTTGTAATAGAAAGACTGAAAAAGTCAAAAGAGGACTATAATTTTAGGACGGATGGAGTATTATATAAGAATATTAAATTTCAAAAGCTAATTGTATAATACCTTAACTACTTGATAACAACTTTCTTATAAATTTTAAAATAGACACATATGTTAACAAAACAAAAACTAGAATTCTAAAGGCATAATAAAATAAAAAGGAAATAAGTTGATGGGAAAGAATCAATTAAATAAAATTATGAAGCATAGTCACACGGCTAGTGGTGAAAAATTATTTCTTTAAGAAAAAAATACTAAAAAGTTGGTGAAAACTAAGAAAAATCTAAATATGATATGAACAAATAAGAAATCTGGATAATATCACTCGATCTAACCTCTTTTATCTCGTAGTAAATTTGCTTATTTTAACTACTCCATTTTTGACAAGTGCGAAAAACTACAAAGGCCAATCGACTCATAAGTTTGTCACATCTTGTTATAAGTATCTACTGAGTATATCTTTACAGGTGTAGTGTAGACTCATTTTTTGTTTCATTGGTTAATTTTTAAAAGCAAAAGAAAGTTTATAAGTTAAAACTCATCATGAGATGCATGTTTTTATGCTTTGAAAGAGTAAATAATCACAATAACATATTCTTAAATCATATCATGCATACGGATTGCTTAAAACAAATTTTATGTTGCATTCTCGAGTTCCAAATAAATTTAAAAATATATATATAGAAAGAAGAAAATAAAAGTAAAGGAAGAAAATAATGCAAAGTAAATATATATATATATATATATATATATATATATATATATATATATATATATATATATATATATATATATATATATATATATATATATATATATATATATATATATATATATTTGTGTTTTAAGTTGAAAGTAAATAAAGGAAAATTTAAAAACTTGTTGTTCTTGAGTTGTGGAGGAAGAAAAACAATAGCTTTCATTTACAACTTTATCTATATTAAAAGGTTTAAAGTTAAAAAAAAATAAGGACGATTTTGTCTTTTAACACGTTAAACCTTATGTCCCTCTAACTTTTTTTCATATTTTTTTGGAAAATTTTATGTGGCGTTTAGTTGGAAAACATTTTTTTTCATTTTCTATTTCTTGTTTTGTAAGAAAAGGGAGTGGAGTTTCATTTCCACAAAACAATGAAAAATTTAAAAACGCATTTAGTTTGAGAAACATATGTTTGTGTTTTCCATTTTGCAAAACTAGAAAATATGTTTAAGTGTTGTTGTTTTTCTATCTCAATTCTTTATTCACCTTAATATTACTTAGCGAGTCCCAAGGTAGCGTTGCGTGTTGGCATAATCAAATGAAAAAAATCGATGAATAATGTATTTTAGTTCATTATTTTCTTTTAACAATAAATTTACTGGATATCGAATTTCAGATAGCCCGTGCTTTTCGGGTCGAACCCGTTGGTCCGTGTCTGTTCGGGCTTGAGCCTGTTTAGTCCTTGCTGATTCGAGCTCAGCCCATTTGACCGGTTCTGCTCGTGCTTGAATATTTGTATAATGTGCTTACTATTTGTAAGGGTGAAATTTAATGCGAAATTGTGTTTTATTTGGTTGTACAATATCTTGATAATTTGTATTTTTATGTAAAGGTGTTTTAATAACTCGTATTAATTGTAGATATTGGCGGCTTAAATAATTGACTACATTAAATAACATTAATGTGGTGTTTTGTTGTACACTATGCTTCTTGTCTTGACGCCCGAAAATTATGTTCATTAAAGTTTTGTACACTATGTTTGTTTTCTTGTATGTAGTAGTCATTATAATATTAATAACATTGACCACTTTAATAGATTAATGTTGTAAGTCTGAAAATAAGTCTGAAAATTACATCATGTTTATTTTGTTGTACACTATGCTTATTTTGTTGTAAATCTGGAAATTGGTTGCAGCTATTGTACATTGTGCTTAAATTGTTGTAATTTTTTGTGAATGGGTATTTTAAATAACATTAATGTTGTTTGACAAAATTTTGGTCTTAAAATGACACCACGCTTTATTTTGTTGTACAATATGTTTACTTTGTTGTAATTCTGAAAATTGGGTGCATTAAAATGTTGTAAACCATGCTTAATTTCTTGTACGTCTTAAAATTAAGAGTGATGTGCTTTCGTGCATTATAAGTAGTATAGATAAAAACATCTTCAAAACACAAAAACAAATATTATAAACTAACAAACTAAATTATAAAATACGTAGTAACTAAAAAATCTAATACGAGAAAAATAAAGAATTAAAAAGGTAAAATATAACATCAAATAACATGAAAACATCTTAAAGCGACTACAATTCGACATAAAAACATTAAATTCGACATAAAGTAAAATTTCCTATTTCATCCGTTTCATACGTTTTTATCCGTTTTTATATGTTTTTATCCATTTTGTACGTTTTTATATGTTTTTGAATATTTTTATACGTTTTATTAGAGGTGGCAAACGGGTCGGGTTGGGTCGGTTTGGTTCATGGGTCATACAAGCCCTGTTTTAAAAATGGGTCTAACGGGTCTTGGGTCAGATGGTTTGGGTTGGGTCGACCCACTAAATTATAGTGTTTTCATCCGTTTTTTTTACGTTTTCGTCTGATTTTTTACTCTTTCGTATGTTTTTTACATTTTCGTCCGCTTTTTTATGTTTTCGTCCGTTTTATTACGTTTCCGTCTGTTTGTTATGTTTTCGTCCGGTTTTTACGTTTTCGCTCTTTTTACGTTTCGTCGGTTTTACGTTTTAAATGCGATTTTTACGTTTTCGCCCGTTTTTTACGTTTTTATCTATTTTTGTACGTTTTCGTACTTTTTAAACATTTTCGTCCATAATTTTACGTTTTTGCCCGTTTTGTTATGTTTTCTTACGTTTTCGTCCTTTCGTTTATGTTTTTTTACGTTTTCGACCATTTTTTACATTTTCTTACGGTGTTTTTACGTTTTCTAAATTATAGTGTTTTCAACCTTTTTTTACGTTTTTGTCCGTTTTATCGTTTTAAATGCATTTTACGTTTCATCCGATTTTTACGTTTTTGTGAAACAAAACCCAAAAAAAGTAAAAAAGACGAAAACATAAAAAAACGGACGAAAACGTAAAAAAAAAGATGAAAACGTAAAGAATCGGACGAAAACATAAAAAATCGGAAGAAAGCGTAAAAAAATAGACGAAAACGTAAACAACAAACAAAAACGTAAAAAAACGACCGAATATGTAAAAAAAGGGTCGAAAACATACAAAACGGTTAAAAATGTAAAAAATTTGAACGAAAACGATAAAAAATGAACGAAAACGTAAAAAACATATGAAAACGTAAAAAAGATGAAAACGTAAGGAAGCAACCTAAAACGTAAAAAAACAGATTTAAAACGTAAAAAGACAAAACATTAAAAAATAGACGAAACGTAAAATTGAGACTAAAACGTAAAAACCGATTTAAACGTAAAGAATCGGCGAAACATAAAGAATCGGATGGAAACGTAAAAATCGGACGAAAACGAAAAAACATACGAAACGTAAAAAATATGAAATGTAAAACAACAGATTTAAAACGTAAAGAAGGGGCGAAATCGACAAATCGTAAAAGACGGTAAAAAACGTAAAAAAGCCGGACGCAAACGTGAAAAATGGACAAAAACGTTAAAAATCAGACGACAACATAAAAATCGGACGAAAACGTAAAAATAGACGAAATCATTAAAAAAGCAGACGAAAACATAAAATAATAATAATAATAATAAAAAAAAAAAAAAAAAAGAAAACGTAAAAATATGGACGACGTAAAAAGCCGACAAAACGTAAAAATCAATAAAACGTTAAAAACAGATAAAACGTAAAAATCGACGAAAACGTTAAAATCAAAACGAAGTTTCAAAAACAAACGAAAACATAAAAACGAAGGAAACGTAAAAATATGGACGAAACGTGAGGAAGCTTGACGAAACGTAAAAATGGACAAAACGTTAAAAAGCAGATAAAGACGTAAAAATCGGACGAAAACGTTAAAAACAGGAAAAAAGCGTAAAAATCGGACTAAAACGTAATAAAATGCAGACGAAACGTTAAAACGGACAAAACGTAAAAACCGAAAACGTAAAAATCTAAGAAAATGTAAAAAATCGGATGAAAACGTAAAAAACAGATGAAAACGGACAAAAACGTATAATACTTTCCTAAAACGTATAAAAACGGATGAAAACCGACGAAAACGTATAAAAATGTACAAAAACGGATTAGGGGTATTTTAAAGGAAAATAGATGAAAAAAAAAAAAAAAAATTGTTTTGTAGTTTTTTGTATTAAAGTTGGAAATAGGAATTTTGTGTTTTGTAGAGATTTTTATTGGAAAACACTAATTTGAACGCGATATCTGTTTTCTTTGTTTTCTACAAAATATTTTGTGAAAAACAAAGTTTTCCCTCAACTAAACGCACCCTTAGGATTTATTTCTCTTCCGGTTTCCGCCTCATTATTTTATTTCTTTGTAGAGAGTACACAACTTACATCTCCAATCCAACTTGCATCTCCGATGGTAAATCCTTTGAAAACCTTTACAAAAAGAAATGATTTGCACACTTAATTTTTTGATTGACACACTTTAATTTATGCATTAATTTGTTATATTGTGTATATATTTTGCTTTAGCTGGTTATACATTTGAATGTGCAAATCAAATATTAATATGTGCAAATCACCTCCCTTTTATAAATATCCATGTCATTCAAAAACTATTTTATATTTTTTACTTTTTAAAACCTATTGTTCACTAAGCTTTGGACATTGTAAAGATTTATGAATAAGAGATGTATTTAATGAGTTACATGTATTCGACCGAATTGAAAAAGTTTATAATATTGGACCTATTTTACTCCATGTTATCTTAAATAATTTTCTACTATAATGACACTAATTTATAAATCATTTCAAACTTTATAAACCTCCCATTAGGATGCCCTAAGTATAGTCACTGTGACAAGTGCTCATTACCTGTGGCCGGGTCTTTGAGGGAGGGTCCGGTTGGCATCCTTAGGATGCATGGGACCAGGTTGATCCCACCGATCTTCACCTTTTGGAGGATGCCCTAAGTTTTCTTAAACTTTCTTCTCTAAATTAAACTCGAGAATACAATGTTGCAAAGACAATAAATAAAGAAAAGGTAAATATTGCCTACTATAAGATTTCCCATTTGTATACAACCCGGACTCATTCTTCACATCTAGAGATAATTGGAGGTGTTGGATCCTAACACGATAGAGACTAGCTAGACACAAAAGTGAATGGGTTAGAATAAAGTTAGAACTGGCTTTGATTGTGAGTGATGACGTATAGTCTATATCCGGGTAACGAACCCGACTAAAGTCCAACACTAACTTAGCCCAGTACGAACTGGGCTACGCTGATTAGATGTTTGGGCTCACGAAAGCCCAAGCCCAAATCTATTTACTAATAGATATTGGATATCTCCTAAATATGGAGATAATCATTCCAACCGACTTAGGCGGGATACGCTCAAGGTTGAGGAACACGGAACCAACAAGGATTACGTGCGATATAAAGGAATCATATCCCTCGCTTAAGGTACGATCTACAAACCCTAACTCTCCTTAAACCCTAAACCGATTACTTACTCTCGCCGGAGGATAATCGTGGGAAACAGTCCCACCAGAAGCCTAATCGGTGTCTTTATCTCTTAGTGTGCGTGTCTCAAGCAACAATTTAATTGGTACGAGTCGGGAGCTTCAAACAAGGAGCGCCCAACTTTTGTATCAACAAGTGGCGCCATCCGTGCGACCTACACTAAGAACCAAGACTAGAATGACGGCATGGAAATCGCCGATCGCAATGACCTTATGGGAAAGAAGTCGCAAAGCGGACTAACTCCTAAGGCACTGGACAACCATACGCTAAAAACAATGGATCGTGCCAAGACTTGGTCTTCCTGCAGTGGAACCACGCCGGGAACAACCCAAGCCACTACAACTACCACAAGTGGAGAGATCCATCACAGACCGCCCTTACTACCCCTTTCAATCGGTGCTAGAAACCGATCCGACAAAGGCACCGGATGCACCGACCAAATAAGGTGTAGTGATAGAAACAAACACACTCGCTCTTGAGGGGTCGCACGAGCTAGCACCGTAAGATTTCGTATCCCAAAACTATGAAACATTAACCGCCTCATGCAAGAGGAAGAAGAAGAGATCGGTCGGAACTTGAAAGCCCGACTCAATTTCGATTCGAATACGAGACTTCACCTGTAATACCTGAATTTTTAAAATTCACAAAAAGACCAAAATACCCTTATGATCAAAAGTAAGAATAATTAAATAAACAGAATACCAAATGAGCTATGTAAATTCAGAAAACTTATAAGAAAATATCACATATGATCCAAATAAATTTTGAATGACTTTGTAAAGTTAATTTTATAGATTATAATTTTCTAAAATCATTTATGTATTTTATATAATTAGCCGAGTATAATTAATAGTTTTATAAAAGAATTTAATTAATAAAAGCCCAATATAAAGTTATAAAATTTAGAGTCCATTTATTTTAAGTCCAATACATTATAAATCCCACAAGAAAAATAGTAAATCATATATATATACAAAATTCGGTTCCTAATAATCCCTAATATCCGATAACCCTAAACCGACTCCCAAACCCTAAACAATTGATTTCCGGTTTCTAGAGCTTGAGACCATTTTTATTGGACAAGTTTGAAGGTAAAGAAGGTGGAAAAATAGTGTTCGAGTTCCTAAGTCATTGTTTTAGTCGTGGTTAGTTTTTAGGTCGATTAGGGTTTCATGAAAGGAGATTTTGGTTTCTTTTGTTCTAACGACCCAAGCTCATCAAGGGTATGTTTCTAATGTTACATTCAGTCCTATAAGTCATATGGAACACATAAAAATTAGCCATGCATGTTTAATAAGTCGTATGGAATTAATTGGAACTAAAACCCTAGAAAGCGTATAAAAATAGCGAATGAGCTTATGATAATTTTTAAGACCATGATTTGATTTTTCCAGAAGCTATTACATGTTATAAGACCTGAATAAAATACATATTTATGAATTCGAAGCTTGTGCAAATTGTTTTGAGTTTTATGGTTCGATTAAGCATGGAAAAAGGAAAGATTCAAAAAGAACGATTAGGGTTTTGCATGAACTAGGGTTTTCTTGTAATCATTAAAGGTAATTAATGAAGTAATAATGATGAATTAATGAGGGGTTAAACTTAGGTTTAGGGTTTGTACTTGAATTATGTCTATTCGGTCCTAAATAAAAGTTTTGGGTTGGTTTTGTAAATTATGAAACTTAAAGGTTATTTTTGTGAACAGTAAAATAAAGGTACTAGACGTATAAAAATAAGTATGGGGTTTAAACATGTAATTTTGGATATTTAAAGGCAATTGAATTGTATTTAATTTATTAGGTATGTTTTGTAAATTCTAAAACCTTTGGGCCAAAATAGTAAATTCGATAAAGTAAGGTTAGATTGTGAAATTAAAGATGTCAAGGGTGTAATTTGTAATCTTAAGTTTGGCTAATTAATGATTTTATACCCTAAAATGTTGTGATTTCGTCTCATTACTAAAATGAGAATATTTCGACAAATCTAAAAGTATTAATACGATAAACCGTTATAATATTAATGATGCTAATAAATATTAAATAAATCATAATCCGTGTAGATTCGTTGGAGGAGACGCGACGTTACATTTTCATATTCCTACATTCGTTACTTTTCTCTCAATTGCTTTAAGGTACGGATATTCTGTCTTACTTTAAGACACTTATGTTATCGTACAGATATTCTGACCTTTTCAGTAAAGGTTCCTTATGATGTTCTTTCGTTAGTCTTTCCATTTTACTTATTAGGGTTTCCAATGCCATTGCTATGAACCCTTTCCTGATTTTGTGATGTGTTGCTTATCTAAGTTATGTTTTATTGAACCATGTGATACCTGATTTGAACTGCATGTTAGGAAGAATTTGATATGCACATTTGTTGAACTTTGCTAGGTTTGAGTATGAATATTTGATTATGAACTTCTAGATATGAATGCAAGATTTGTAATTGTGATATAAACTTCTACACCTGGATATGTGTATATGAACCTTATGATATGAATTGTCTGATATGTTATTTGCTGAACCTTGTGTTGATTAAGACTTGTGTCATAACTGAAATATTGTTTGACCTAAGTTAGTTTGACACCCGAGCCAATTATTACCTAGTCATGGGGGTTCCATGTCCGTGTCAGTGATGCACCTCTCGACATGACTCTAGGCGATGAGTGAAGTTCGCCACGCCCTTATCTCGTTATTGTTATGAGCTCATGTTATATTATATTATCAATGTATGTTTGTGGGCGATGGATGCATCCTAGATCCGATTTGTTGTTTGATATGATATGTTTAAGATGAATGATGTCGTGCAACACGCATCTTCATAAAACTCGGGAGCTAGCTACTCCGTATTATTTTGAGATTGTTTTATATAGTTATGATGTTTTGATATGATATGCTTTGGGCTCGTGGTAGTTAACTAAATAACTATTTGATATTAAGATGTTAAGTATTTTGATTATGAGTCGGTATGTTCAAGTATTTATGATTATGTGCAAGGCTTATTATATGCTATTATATGTGTTTATGCTTTTGTATGCTTATGTGACTACCGTCTGCTATGCTAAGATATTGATTAATATATTTAAATATGATTCATATGCTATCATCTGATGTCATGTTAGTTTATCGTTACGTGAATTCGTTGATCTGTGAGATGGATGTGCTAGTGTGAAAGTGAGTATTCTATAAGTTTAGTATGTAAAATTTGTTCAGTTAAATTGTGAGCTTTGCTTATATGTTAGTGGTTTATTTGCTTATGTGAACTGCCATGATTTAATGTTGCTGATGTTAGGATTTGATCTTAGAACTGGTTTAGTTTATGATAGTTGTTTTGATAATTGCTAATGGTTATGCTACGTTTTGTTTGGTCTATTTAATTATAGTTTGTCTATTATGATTCTATTTGTTTGTGAGACTGCCATGTTTTGGACTGTTATTTCCGCTGCTGCTTTAATGTTTTAAGTGCGTTAAGTGAAGGTTAATTACTTTGTTGAATGCCATGTTTAATTTTTTTAGAAGTGTTTCTGTTAGCCTTAGACTTTTCGTTTGGTTTATATGTAATCTATTTATTCTTGATATGTTAAGTGTTTGGTTGTTTTGATGTGTTTGTGTTTGTGTCATTAATGTGCTATGAATGTTTGAACTTGTTATGTTGTTGTTTGGATTTCTGTATATTTGTTCTTCTACAGAATCCTAAAAGATCCCTCTTTATCATTTTATTTTGATTTCGTTATTTGTATATTGTTTTGTTTAGTTTTGTTTCGTTATATTTGTTCACTGAGCTTTGTAAGCTCAGCCGCATTTTCTTTTCCTGCGGCAGGTATTTAAGCATTCAAGATGAGCTTATGGGATAGCTGATCTGGGTAGAGAGTAGAGACGAGAGCAAGATTGATTATAGAGATCTTAGATTTATTTTGAAGATTAGTTATTTATGTTTTCTTTTGAGTATTTTTGTGAGGTTTTCGCTATTGTATATATTTTAGAAGTTCTGATATGAAACCGTATTGTGATATCTTTACCCTTGTCGGGTCGGGGTGTTACAATTTATGGTATCAGAGAACTAGGTTTTAGGACCCTTAGAGCTTAGGCTATGACCTGTGAGGATTGGGTAGATTTAGGATTTTCCTTCTGCAAACTTTCCTGACGTCCCCTCGCACTTAGATTTTGCTAATAGTTGATTGTTCTTTTAGATGGTGATTCCCCGTCGCTCTAGTTCCCCTGATAGGAGCAATCAAGGACCTGCTAGACAACCTAAGGAGAAGACGAAGTGGGCCGTTGTTGTTGCTAAAGGCTGTACGAGGTTTGGTAGGGTGAAGCGAACCAACAAGAGGATACGAGTCCCGGCCGATATGTGGCCATGCACGATCGAGAGAAGTCGACCTTGAAGGAAGTGGACGGAAAAGTAGTAGAGGACTACGAAACTAAGGTTGTTGACAACCAAGGTTTCACCACTACGTATTATGATCGGTGTCCAAATTTCGTTGAGGATGAAGGAGTTGGACGGGCTGAGAGTCACGATTTGTATGCTTTCGTGGACCGTGTGCCAGAAGAGGAGGAGAGGAATCAGAGAAACGACTTTGCTAGCCGCCTACCACCGCAGAGCAAAGGGAATAGAAACGGATGGATAAGTGCGGAAGAAGAGGAGGATGAGGAAGAATACGAGGTGGACTCGGAATTGGAGTCTACGGCTACTAGCAGATTTAATCCAGCACAAGGATAGGAATTTGTGCTCCTGCCTCGTTATGAGAAGTTTTTGACATTGATTTTGGGTTAGGTCCTTTTGTTTCGTTCGACGATTGACTCTTAGATTATTGAGTTTCATTTTGGAGTACATCTTTTGACGACTTTGAAAATTTTGTTTGATTAATGGAATAAACCAATTTTGATAGTGTTTGATTAATGGAATAAACCAATTTTGATAGTATAAATCATGTTCGTTGTTATTTTCCTGATAGATTCGCTGAGTTTCCATTAGTCCTCATAAGTTTCGTCTGCTATTTATTTTCTATATGATGTTGTTTTATTTGCCGCTTAATTATGTATGGCCATTATGATGGTATACTCATGTGGTTTTGGCCTACTGTAGTAGGATTACTTGTTATCTGTATATTATCTCTATATGGTGTGTTTTGCTATGATATTAGTTATGTGTTTTGACATGACCCGAGACCGAATATAGTGACAATAAGAACTTGTTATGTGATGCAAGTATTATGACGCCTGATCAACGTGATAATACCGAGATCATATAATTTGAACTTATTGAAATTATATGACGTCTGGGAAATGCCTGTGGTCGATATGTGTATGGATTTGCCTTGTATCCGATATTTGGTACTTTTCATATTGGGTTGAGACTCAGTATTTAATTGTGAGATTTTCGCTTAGATTCTCATTGCATATAAGTTTTGTACCATTGGGATCCGAAGTTGTTATTATCTGTGTTAACCTATAGATTGTTATGCCTGCCTTAGATTGGTATGTCTCTACGTACTCCTGCGATTAGTAAGACCGCTAGGATTCTTTCCATCTATGCATATGATAGTTTTCATCTTTAGATACCTGTATAAGTTAGAGTGTGTTTTTGATTTTTTTTCTACCTCTCATCTTTTAATGCTAATACTTTATAAGTATATGATGAGCAATCGTCATATATTCCTCAAGTTTCAAATCTATATTTGTCGCCGTCTTTGTCCCATCTTGTTCAATTTCGAGACTAAATTTCATTTTAGAGGGAAGAAATTGTAATACCCGAATTTTAAAATTCACAAAAGACCAAAATACCCTTATGATCAAAAGTAAGAATAATTAAATAAACAGAATACCAAATGAGCTATGTAAGTTCAGAAAACTTATAAGAAAATATCACATATGATCCAAATAAATTTTGAATGACTTTGTAAAGTTAATTTTATAGATTATAATTTTCTAAAATCATTTATGTATTTTATATAATTAGCCGAGTATAATTAATAGTTTTATAAAAGAATTTAATTAATAAAAGCCCAATATAAAGTTATAAAATATAGAGTCCATTTATTTTAAGTCCAATACATTATAAAGCCCACAAGAAAAATAGTAAATCATATATATATACAAAATTCGGTTCCTAATAATCCCTAATATACGATAACCCTAAAACCGACTCCCAAAACCCTAAACAATTCGATTTCCAGTTTCTAGAGCTTAAGACCATTTTTATTGGACAAGTTTGAAGGTAAAGAAGGTGGGAAAAATAGTGTTCGAGTTCCTAAGCTGCTGTTTTAGTCGTGGTTAGTTTTTAGGTCGATTAGGGTTTCGGCGAGTGGAGATTTTTGGTTTCTTTTGTTCTAACGACCCAAGTTCATCAAGGGTATGTTTCTAATGTTACATTCAGTCCTATAAGTCATATGGAACACATAAAAATTAGCCATGCATGTTTAATAAGTCGTATGGAATTAATTGGAACTAAAACCCTAGAAAGCGTATAAAAATAGCGAATGAGCTTATGATAATTTTTAAGACCATGATTTGATTTTTCCAGAAGCTATTACATGTTATAAGACCTGAATAAAATACATATTTATGAATTGAAGCTTGTGCAAATTGTTTTGAGTTTTATGGTTCGATTAAGCATGGAAAAGGAAAGATTCAAAAGGAACGATTAGGGTTTTGCATGAACTAGGGTTTTCTTGTAATCATTAAAGGTAATTAATGAAGTAATAATGATGAATTAATGAGGGGTTAAACTTAGGTTTAGGGTTTGTACTTGAATTATGTCTATTCGGTCCTAAATAAAAGTTTTGGGTTGGTTTTGTAAATTATGAAACTTAAAGGTTATTTTTGTGAACAGTAAAATAAAGGTACTAGACGTATAAAAATAAGTATGGGGTTAAACATGTAATTTTGGATATTTAAAGGGCAATTCGAATTGTATTTAATTTATTAGGGTATGTTTTGTAAATTCTAAAACCTTTGGGCCAAAATAGTAAAATCTGATAAAGTAAGGTTAGATTGTGAAATTAAAGATGTCAAGGGTGTAATTTGTAATCTTAAGTTTGGCTAATTAATGATTTTATACCCTAAAATGTTGTGATTTCGTCTGTCACTAAAATGAGAATATTCTGACAAATCTAAAAGTATTAATACGATAAATCCGTTATAATATTAATGATGCTAATAAATATTAAATAAATCATAATCCGTGTAGATTCGTTGGAGGAGACGCGACGTTACATTTTCATATTCCTACATTCGTTACTTTTCTCTCAATTGCTTTAAGGTACGGATATTCTGTCTTACCTTAAGACACTTATGTTATCGTCGATATTTACGACCTTTTCAAGAAGGTTCCTTATGATGTTCTTTCGTTAGTCTTTCCATTTTACTTATTAGGGTTTCCAATGCCATTGCTATGAAACCTTTCACGATTTTGTGATGTGTTGCTTATCTAAGTTATGTTTTATTGAACCATGTGATACCGATTTGAACCGCATGTTAGGAAGAATTTGATATGCACATTTGTTGAACTTTGCTAGGTTTGAGTATGAATATTTGATTATGAACTTCTAGATATGAATGCAAGATTTGTAATTGTGATATAAACTTCTACACCGGATATGTGTATATGAACCTTATGATATGAATTGTCCGATATGTTATTCTTTGAACCTTGTGTTGATTAAGACTCAGGTCATAACCGAAATATTGTTTGACCTAAGTTAGTTTGACACCCGAGCCAATTATTACCTAGTCATGGGGTTCCATGTCCGTGTCGATGATGCACCTCGACATGACTCTAGGGCGAGAGTGAAGTTATGCCACGTCCCTTATCTGTTATTGTTATGAGCTCATGTTATATTATATTATCAATGTATGTTTGTGGGGCGTATGGATGCATCCTAGATCTGATTTGTTGTTTGATATGATATGTTTAAGATGAATGATGTCGTGTGCAATACGCATCTTCATAAAACTCTGGGAGCTAGCTACTCCGTATTATTTTGAGATTGTTTTATATAGTTATGATGTTTTGATATGATATGCTTTGGGCTCGTGGTAGTTAACTAAATAACTATTTGATATTAAGATGTTAAGTATTTTGATTATGAGTCGGTATGTTCAAGTATTTATGATTATGTGCAAGGCTTATTATATGCTATTATATGTGTTTATGCTTTTGTATGCTTATGTGACTACCGTCTGCTATGCTAAGATATTGATTAATATATTTAAATATGATTCATATGCTATCATCGATGTCATGTTAGTTTATCGTTACGTGAATTCGTTGATCCGTGAGATGGATGTGCTAGTGTGAAAGTGAGTATTCTATAAGTTTAGTATGTAAAATTTGTTCGCTTAAATTGTGAGCTTTGCTTATATGTTAGTGGTTTATTTGCTTATGTGAATCGCCATGATTTAATGTTCTCGATGTTAGGATTTGATCTTAGAACCGGTTTAGTTTATGATAGTTGTTTTGATAATTGCTAATGGTTATGCTACGTTTTGTTTGGTCTATTTAATTATAGTTTGTCTATTATGATTCTATTTGTTTGTGAGATCGCCATGTTTTGGGTATTATTTCATTCGCTTTAATGTTTTAAGTGCGTTAAGTGAAGGTTAATTACTTTGTTGAATGCCATGTTTAATTTTTTAGAAGTGTTTACATAGCCTTAGACTTTTCGTTTGGTTTATATGTAATCTATTTATTCTTGATATGTTAAGTGTTTGGTTGTTTTGATGTGTTTGTGTTTGTGTCATTAATGTGCTATGAATGTTTGAACTTGTTATGTTGTTGTTTGATTGTGATATTTGTTCTTCTACGTAATCCTAAAAGATCCTCTTTATCATTTTATTTTGATTTCGTTATTTGTATATTGTTTTGTTTAGTTTTGTTTAGTTATATTTGTTCACCGAGCTTTGTAAGCTCGGTAGCATTTTCTTTCTGCGGCGGTATTTAAGCATTCAAGATGAGCTTATGGGATAGTCGATGCGGGTAGAGAGTAGAGACGAGAGCAAGATTGATTATAGAGATCTTAGATTTATTTTGAAGATTAGTTATTTATGTTTTCTTTTGAGTATTTTTGTGAGGTTTTCGCTATTGTATATATTTTAGAAGTTCGATATGAAACCAGATTGTGATATCTTTACCCTTGTCTGCCTGGGGTGTTACAATTTATGGTATCGAGAACTAGGTTTTAGGACCCTTAGAGCTTAGGCTATGACACCGTGAGGATTGGGTAGATTTAGGATTTTCCTTCGCATACTTTCTGGCGCCCCTCGCACTTAGATTTTGCTAATAGTTGATTGTTCTTTTAGATGGTGATTCCCGTCGCTCTAGTTCCCCGATAGGAGCAATCAAGGACCGCTAGACAACCTAAGGAGAAGGCGAAGTGGGCCGTTGTTGTTGCTAAAGGTCGACGAGGTTTGGTAGGGTGAAGCGAACCAACAAGAGGATACGAGTCCTACCGATACGTGGCCATGCACGATCGAGAGAAGTCGACCTTGAAGGAAGTGGACGGAAAAGTAGTAGAGGACTACTAAACTAAGGTTGTTGACAACCAAGGTTTCACCACCACGTATTATGATCGGTGTCCAAAGTTCGTTGAGGATGAAGGAGTTGGACGGCCGAGAGTCACGATTTGAATCACCGCGACAATTGGCGCCACACCGCGTGGTGCCACATATTCAACTCCACACTAGTGGGAAACGCGCGAATCGGTTCGGCAAGCTTCCACGCAGAAGCATCAATGGCTTTGAGGAATTGAGAAAGGAGTTTCGCTAAATTTTACTCGAGAGGAAGAAGTGCGCTAAAATCTGTCGAACTCGCCAGGTAAAAGCAGCCAAGGAGAATCTGCGCATTCATGGAACGCTTCAAAGATGAATGCATGCAAGTTAAAGCATGCCACGGTATTGAAAATCTACGGTTTCATGAGCGGGATTAATAATCCGTAACTCATCAAGAGGTTGAGCGACAAAATTCACGAAACCTTTGATGAACTCATGAAACGCCTCGGTCCTTCGTCGAGGAGAAGCGCGCCATGGATAGCAAAAGGAACTACTCGAACTACCGGTCACGGGAAAACACAGGAGACAATCCAACGACGGGGTAGTAACCGTAATAGAGCTATCGCAGCTGGGAGCGGGAGGGATAAATGAGATACCCCGCTTATCAAGACCCTAAAGGAAATACTCGCAACGAAGGTGCGAATTTTCCAAGACCACCGCATGATGCGCACTCGGAGGATCGGCGACGGGAATGAATCTTGTGATTACCATACGGAAGGGCCATACCACTAACGAATGTGTCCAATCACATGACTCATCGACAAGATGGTTAAAGAAGGTAGATTGGACCACTTGGTCAAAAACATTAAAGAGGGAAAGGATAGACAAAAGAGTGGAAACAAGAAAGAGAAACCCAAAGACAAGGCCGACACGATCTACATGATACAATCATGGCAGCGGATCATGTAACACCCCAACCCGACAAGGGTAAAGATATCACAATACGGTTTCATATCAGAACTGTAATAACTACACAATAGCGGAAGCCTTTACAAAAACTTACAAAAGATAATATAAATAACTTATATTCAAAATAAATCTAAGATCTCTATGGTCAAAGTCTTGCTCTCGCCTCTACTCAACCCGGATCGCCTATCCCATAAGCTTATCTTGAACGCTAATACGCCGCAGAAAAGAAAAGTGCGGCCGAGCTACAAAGCCCAGTGAACGGATATAACGAAAACAAAAGCTAAACAAAACAAATATACGAATAACGAAAATAAAATGAAATAATATCGAAGGATCTTTTAGGATTCTGGAAGCACAAATATACGTAAATCCAACCAACCACATAAAAGTTTAAACTTCACATAGCACACATCGACACAAACACAAACATATCGTAACAACCAAACACATAGCACATCAAAATAACAGACACGATAAGCCAAACGGAAAGTATAAGAGCTAACGGAAACTGCCCTAGAAAATAAACATGGCATTCATACAAATCAATGAAGAAACATTTAAAGCACTCAATTCAATATTATAGCAATGAAATAGCAAACAATCATGGCGCACCAAATCATAAACGGATAAATACCCTAACGATAAGTAAAGTTTACCAGATTAACTAACAATTATACTTACTTAAACTTTCGTAACAATTGATTATCACTAATGTAGTCATCACTCGGATCAAAAGTTCACATAACAATAAGTTAACAGACAATCGATGGCGAGATGCTAATCATATTTAAACATATTAATCGTATCCTAGCATGGCAACTAGTAATCACTTGAACAAATACGTCATAAGCACACTCATCTCACATATCATATCGAATACATAATATAAACACTCGAAATACCGAATCATACGTAATACTTAACACGAAGTAACAGATAAAGATTTAGTCAACTACCACGAGCCCGTAAACATATCGATCATAACATATCATAAGTAACCATTGTATTCGGAGGGTGACCTCGGAATACCATATATAATATGAGGGAGTCCTCGATAACCAATGGAGTAGCTAGCTCCGGAATTTTGTGAAGACGCGATTGCACGACATCATTCACCGACAAATCATATCGATAATGATCGGATCTAGGATGCATCCATACGCCCACGTATGATAGTGGCCATATAATATATAGCGAGCTCATAATCGATAATGAAAAGGACGTGGCGTAACATCACTCTACCGCCCTAGAGTCATGTCGAGGTGCATCAACGACACGGACATAGAACCCCATGACTAGTGAAATATTTGGCTCGGTGTCAAACTAAACTTAGGTCAAACAGATTATCATAAATGACATGATCATAATTCATCATAAAGGTCACATATAACTTATCGATAGTTCATATCATAAGGTTCATATTCGATAGTCAAGTCGAGGTTCATATCATAGTGGCATATCATACATTCATAAGCGAAGTTCATAATCGAAGTTCATAATCAACCATAGCAAAGTTCAACAAATGTGTATATCGAGTCTTCCTAACATAAGTTCACATCGATATTTCATAGTTCACTAGAACATAGTTCGGATAAGCAATGTATCAAACATTCGTAAAAGGGTTCATAGCAATGGCATCGAAATCCTAATAAGTAAAATAGAAAAGCGAACGAAAAGAACATCATACGGAACCTTTATCGAAAAGGTCGAATATCCGTATGATAACACAAGTGTCTTAAAGTAAGCAGTAATATCCGTACCTTAAAGCAATTAAGAGAAAAGAAACGAATGAACGAATACGAAGATGTAACGTCGCGTCTCCTCCAACGAATCTACACGGATTATGATTTATTTAATACTTATTAACATCATTAATATTATAACGGATTTATCGCATTAAATACTTTTAGAGTTGTCGAATATTCTCATTTTAGTGATGATTTAAATTACAACATTTTAGAGTATTCCCATTAATTAACCAACTTCCTATTTAGATACTAGGTTTCCTTACTCTTTAAATATTACTAATTACGCATTAAATCCACATATTACTTCCTTTAATGATTTCCCAATTTAACCTAGAACGCAAATGATAACAAACCGAAATTAACTCAACCTCATGTGTGTGTCCTTACGAAATTTGTTTACATGTTGACCCACAATTACTCGTAATTACATATTACACTCTTAATATCTTTAATTATCGACCTAACCTTATATTATCGATTTTACACTTTTAGCCCAAAGGTTTTAGAATTTACAAACGATCCTAATAAATTAAATACAACTCGAATAGCCCTTTAAATATCCAAAATTACATGTTTAACCCCCACACTTATTTTTATACGTTTAAGACCTTTATTTTACTGTTTACAAAATAACCCTTAAGTTTCATAATTTACAAAACCAACCCAAACTTTTATTTAAGACCGAAAAGGCATAATTCAAGTACAAGCCCTAAACCTAGGTCACACCAATCATTAGCTCCTCATTATTAGTTCATTTATTTACCTTCAATGATTACAAGGAAACCCTAGTTCATGAAAACCCTAATCGCCTTTTAAAAACCTTTCCTTTTATGCGTTTCGAACAAGAAAACCCAAGAAAATTCACATAAGCTTCAATTCACAAACATATATTTTATACAGGTCTTATAACATGTAACAACTTCTGGAAAAATCAATTCATGATCTCTAAAATATTATAAGCTCATTCATTATTTGTATACGCTTTTTAGGGTTTTAGATTCCAAATAATTCCATACAACTTATTAAACATGCATGGCTAATTTTTATGTGTTCCATATGACTTATAGGACTGAAATCAACATTAGAAACATACCCTTGATGAGCTTGGATCGTTAGAACAAAAGAAGCACAAAACCCTCACTTGTCGAAACCCTAATTCATCCAAAAACTACCCACGACTAAAACAGCAGCCTAGGAACTCGAACACTATTTTTCCCACCTTCTTTACCTTCAAACTTGTCTAAGAAAAATGGTCTCAAGCTCTGGAAACTGGAATTCGATTTATGAAGGGTTTTGAAGTCGGTTTTAGGGTTATCGGCAATAAGGGATTTTATGGGAACCGAATTTTATATATATACTTGATTTATTATTTTATTATGGGCTTTATAATGTATTGGACTTAAATTAAATGGTATCTTACTAATATAAATTTATATTGGGCTTTTACTAATTAATTTCTTTTATAAACTATTTTAAATATTTTCGCTAATATGTAAAATACAAAACTAATTTTATAAAATCATAAACTATAGAAATTACCTTTACAAAGTGTTTAATATTTATTTAGATCATGTGGGATATTTCTTAAAATTCTCTCGAATTTACATAGCTTATTTTGGTATTCTTATAATTTAATTATTCATACCTTTGATTGTAGGGGTATTTTGGTCTTTTGTGAACTTTAGAAATTCCGGGTATTACAATTCTTCCTCTAAAAGAAAATTTAGTCTCGAAATTGGACAAGACGGAATAGAATGTAAAACTAATCGATTTGAATTTCTAGGAATATAACGAACATAAATCTTATCTCGGAACAAATGAATTTCTTATCGTAATAGTTGAACTCATATTTATTCGTAAATTAAATCAATAGTCAAATACTTATAATAGATAATTATATACTTATCAAGTAATGGCGGAGAAATGATGAGACGCAGAAAATCAAACGACAAATTCGACTTATTCAGATATCTAATGACGAGGACATCATATGCATAGACGGAATAAATCCTATCGGCCTCAATAGTCGTAGAAATATGGGAGACGATAAGCTTAAGGTGGTCATAGCAATCTATAGGTTCGCATCGATCATAACAACTTCGGATTCCAAACGCATAAAACTTATACGAAGCAGATATCGACGAAAATCTCACAATTAGGTACGAATTCAAACGAACATGAAGCACCAAATAATGATACAAGTTAAAGTCTATACACACATCAACTACAGGCATTTCCCGGACGTCAGATACCTTCATAAGTTCAGATTATGTGATCTCGGTATTATTACGTTGATCAAAGGCCATAATACTTGCATCACATAACAAGTTCTTATTGTCATTATATTCGGTCTCAGGTCATGACAAAACACATAACTAATATCAAACAACAAAACATACCACATACAGATAACATACATATAGCAAGTAACATATAGTAACAAACCAGATACACATAAGTATACCATCATGATGGCCATACTTCAACCAAGCGATAATCAAACAACAACACTAAGAGAACAAAACATAACAGACGAAACTTATGAGGACTAACGGAAACTTAACGACTCTAGCAGAAAGAAACAACAGACACGAACTATACTTTCAAAATTTTTGTTTTATTTCCATTAATCAAACAAAATTTGCAGAATCGTCTTAAAATGAACTTCCAAAACAAAACTTAAAAATCCTGATTCAAACGTCAAATGAAAACAAAAGGACCTAGCTCAAAATCAAACGTCCGAAAATTCTCATAAGGAGGACAACTAATCGAGCGCAAATTCCTATTCTTGTGTCGGATTAAACCTACTAGTAGTCAGAGACTCCAAACCGAATCCACCCGTATTCTTCCTCATGACTTATTACTAACGATCCAGAAAGAAAAGGCGGGATATACCGAATGCTAAACGATAAAACTTCACGATTCACACCGAGTTCAACAAATCGAGAAAAGCAATACCTATCGAATCACTTATCGAATATCAAATCGCCTTGAAACGCATGACAAACGAATCGAGTGACATAAATCGCGCCAAATCACATGAAGTAGATGAATCTTCTCACCACGGTTAAATCTTGTCTCCGTCTCTTGCGCCTTTGGTTGGTACATCCAACTTCCTCCAACAAAGATCCCGATATCTCCAACAGACGACGGCAATGAGTGTGGCTTCGCTTCACGAACCTCTCCAAAGATAGGAACCGTCGCGAAGAACGCAGGTCGGCTCCACGGTTAGTCTCCATCTAACGATCGACAAACGGACGAGCGAAAACAAAATAACAAATTGATGCGAACAAAGGAGGCCAATTCGGTGAAGGCAAAAGGATATCAAGTCAAATCGAACGACCATCAAAAGGAATCGAAAAATATCCGACGAGGCGGAAACCTAATGTCTACCCACTTCTCACGGTCATAGCCTAAGCTCTGGTGGTCCTAAAACCTAGAGCTCGATACCATAAATTGTAACACCCCAACCCGACAAGCGGTAAAGATATCACAATACGGTTTCATATCGAGGCAGTAATAACTACACAATAGCGAAGCCTTTACAAAACTTACAAAGATAATATAAATAACTTATATTCAAAATAAATCTAAGATCTCTATGGTCAAAGTCTTGCTCTCGACTCTACTCTCAACCCGCATCGGCTATCCCATAAGCTTATCTTGAACGCTTAATACCGCAGAAAAGAAAAGTAATTGGCCGAGCTTACAAAGCCCAAGTGAACGGATATAACGAAACAAAAGCTAAACAAAACAAATATACGAATAACGAAAATAAAATGAAATAATATCAAGGATCTTTTAGATTCTCATGGAAGCACAAATATACGTAAATCCAACCAACCACATAAAAGTTTAAACTTCACATAGCACATTCTCGACACAAACACAAACATATCGAACAACCAAACACATAGCACATCAAAATAACAGATTACGATAAGCCAAACGGAAAGTCTAAGAGCTAACTAAGGCGTCCTAGAAAATAAACATGGCATTCATACAAATCAATGAAGAAACATTTAAAGCACTCAATTCAATATTATAGCAATGAAATAGCAAACAATCATGGCGGACCAAATCATAAAGCGGATAAATACCCTAACGATAAGTAAAGTTTACCGATTAACGGAACAATTATACTTACTTAAACTTTCGTAACAATTGATTATCACTAATGTAGTCATCACTCGGATCAAAAGTTCACATAACAATAAGTTAATGAGACAATCGATGGCGACATGCGAATCATATTTAAACATATTAATCGTATCCTAGCATGGCAACTAGTAATCACTTGAACAAATACGTCATAAGCACACTCATCTCACATATCATATCGTAATACATAATATAAACACCAAATACCGAATCATACGTAATACTTAACACGTAATAACAGATAAAGATTTAGTCAACTACCACGAGCCTAGAAACATATCGATCATAACATATCATAAGTAACCATTGTATTCGGAGGGTGACCTTAATACCATATATAATATGAGGAGTCCTCGATAACCAATGGAGTAGCTAGCTCCTGAATTTTTGAAGACGCCAGATTGTACACGACATCATTCACCGGATAAATCATATCGATAATGATCGGATCTAGGATGCATCCATCGCCCCACGCAGATAGTGGCCATATAATATATAGCGAGCTCATAATCGATAACATAAAGGACGTGGCGTAACATCACTCTATCGCCTAGAGTCATGTCGAGTGCATCATCGACACGGACATGGAACCCCATGACTAGTGAAATATTTGGCTCGGGTGTCAAACTAAACTTAGGTCAAACAGATTATCATAAATGACACAGATCATAATTCATCATAAAGGTCACATATAACTTATCGATAGTTCATATCATAAGGTTCATATTCGGATAGTCGGAAGTCGAGGTTCATATCATAGTGGCATATCATACATTCATAGCGAAGTTCATAATCAAGTTCATAATCAACCATAGCAAAGTTCAACAAATGTGTATATCGTAGTCTTCCCAACATAAGTTCAAATCGATATTTCATAGTTCACTAGAACATAGTTCGATAAGCAAATGATCAAACATTCGAAAAGGGTTCATAGCAATGGCATCGAAATCCTAATAAGTAAAATAGAAAAGCGAACGAAAAGAACATCATACAGAACCTTCTTTGAAAAGGTCGAATATCCAGATGATAACACAGTGTCTTAAAGTAAGAGCGTAATATCCGTATCTTAAAGCAATTGAGAGAAAAGAAACGAATGAACGAATACGAAGATGTAACGTCGCGTCTCCTCCAACGAATCTACACGGATTATGATTTATTTAATACTTATTAACATCATTAATATTATAACGGATTTATCGCATTAAATACTTTTAGAGTTGTCGAGAATATTCTCATTTTGTTTATGTACTAAATTACAACATTTTAGAGTATTCCCATTAATTAACCAACTTCCTATTTAGATACTAGGTTTCCTTACTCTTTAAATATTACTAATTACGCATTAAATCCACATATTACTTCCTTTAATGATTTCCCAATTTAACCTAGAACGAAATGATAACAAACCGAATTAACTCAACCTCATGTGTGTCTCTTACGAAATTTGTTTACACATGTTGACCCACAATTACTCGTAATTACATATTACACTCTTAATATCTTTAATTATACGACCTAACCTTATATTATCGATTTTACACTTTAGCCCAAAGGTTTTAGAATTTACAAACGATCCTAATAAATTAAATACAACTCGAATAGCCCTTTAAATATCCAAAATTACATGTTTAACCCCACACTTATTTTTATCGTTTAAGACCTTTATTTTACTGTTTACAAAATAACCCTTAAGTTTCATAATTTACAAAACCAACCCAAAACTTTTATTTAAGACCAAAAGGCATAATTCAAGTACAAGCCCTAAACCTAGGTCACACCAATCATTAGCTCCTCATTATTAGTTCATTTATTTACCTTCAATGATTACAAGGAAACCCTAGTTCATGAAAAACCCTAATCGCCTTTTAAAAAAGCTTTCCTTTTATGCGTTTTGAACAAGAAAACCCAAGAAAATTCACATAAGCTTCAATTCACAAACATATATTTTATACAGGTCTTATAACATGTAACAACTTCTGGAAAAATCAATTCATGATCTCTAAAATATTATAAGCTCATTCATTATTTGTATACGCTTTTTAGGGTTTTAGATTCCAAATAATTCCATACAACTTATTAAACATGCATGGCTAATTTTTATGTGTTACATATGACTTATAGGACTGAAATCAACATTAGAAACATACCCTTGATGAGCTTGGATCGTTAGAACAAAAGAAGCACAAAACCTCACTTGTCGAAACCCTAATTCATCCAAAACTACCCACGACTAAAACACAGACCTAGGAACTCGAACACTATTTTTCCCACCTTCTTTACCTTCAAACTTGTCTAAGAAAAATGGTCTCAAGCTCTGGAAACTGGAATCGATTTATGAAGGGTTTTGAAGTCGGTTTTAGGGTTATCGGCAATAAGGGATTTTATGGGAACCGAATTTATATATATACTTGATTTATTATTTTTATTATGGGCTTTATAATGTATTGGACTTAAATTAAATGGTCTCTTACTAATATAAATTTATATTGGGCTTTACTAATTAATTTCTTTTATAAACTATTTTAAATATTTTCGGCTAATATGTAAAATACAAAACTAATTTTATAAAATCATAAACTATAGAAATTACCTTTACAAAGTGTTTAATATTTATTTAGATCATGTGGGATATTTCTTAAAATTCTCGAATTTACATAGCTTATTTTGGTATTCTTATAATTTAATTATTCATACCTTTGATTGTAGGGTATTTTGGTCTTTTGTGAACTTTAGAAATTCCGTATTATGCATCACTAGACGAAAGGTCACCAGAGTTTTCCAAGAAGCGAAATCTCTTTCCTACTCTAACTGCAGACAACGCAGATAGTAAGCCACTCACCATTGAGATCGGTGCGGGGTCACGACATCCACCGCATGTACGTCGATGGTGGAGCATCGGCAGACATCATGTATGAGCATTGCTTCAAACGATGCGGCACGAAATACGCACAGTTAAGCCAGTCGAGCAGGCGCTAAGCGGTTTCTGGTGAAAAGATATGGCCCGTGGGCAACCACGATTACCAACAAGATTGGCAATGCGTAACACTCTGCGGCGACTTGGATGGAATTTATGGTGATAAATCCCCTCGCCATACAATGGCATTATCGGAGACCCGGATATCGACCATGCGCAGATTACATCAACAACAAGACGGATGCTTAAATTCGATAAAGGAGGCATTGTTACTCTTTACAATGCCACAAGATCGAATAGAGAATGTAACACGGTTACATGCGAAACGGCACCGATCCCATTACAGAGCACAACCAAAGTCCCAAATCTGAAGGTTGCAATTCACCCGAATACCGGAACAGAAAATAGCCATCGGAGGGTCATTCACGGACAACCAAAGCAGCCGTCTGCAATTTCTTGCAAAAGAACTTGGACATTTTGCATGGGATCCAAAACACATGACGGGGTGTCACGCTCAATCACAGAGCATAAAGCGAGAATCCGGCAGCGGTACTCACCACACGCTGTGAAGAAGCGCGCCAAGCCCCGCAGCGCGCAAGCAATTCCGCGGAGATACATAAACCGTGGATGCGAGAATCATGCGTGAGTCTACTACCATGGTGGCTTTCTAACCCAAAGAATGGTCAAAAGAGCGACGGCGGTGGCGAATGTCGTGAGACTTCACCGACCTTAATAAAGCATGCCCACAAGATCGCTATCCATTACCGAGATGATCGAAAATAGAGTCCTTGTGCGGATATCCCTTAAAGTGCTTCATCGACGCATACAAGGGATATCACCAAATACAGATGGCTAAGGAAGACGAGGAAAAAACAGCCTTTCATACAAGCCAAGGCGTTTACTGTTATACAAAAATGCCCTTTGGCTTGAAGAATGCGGGCGCTACCTATCAGCGGTTAATGGATCATGCTTTCAAAAAACAGGTGGGCCGCAACCTGGAAGTCTATGTGGATGACTTAGTTATAAAGAGCCATACTGAAGATGAGCTTGTGCGCGACATAGAGGAAACGTTCAAGACTCTACGAGAGATTAACATGAAGCTAAATCCAAGAAGTGCACATTCGGCGCCATCAAGGCATGTTCCTAGGATACTGGAGAGCTGACGACAAGATAAAACCTTGTCGAGAAAAAGACAATCGGTCATCGAACTTCCTTCACCACGCACTGCGAAGGAAGTCCAATCTCTCAACGGAAAGGCGGCTACCTAAATAGGTTCCTATCCAAGTCGTGAGAAAAATCCTTACCTCTTTTCAAAACACTCAAAAGTGTATAAAAAGGGTGATTTCGGTGGACCACGGAGGCGAAAGAAGCCTTCACTCACCAAAAAAGATCTAGCAACGCCCCAACACTTGTCGCACCCGACCGTGGGAAGAGCGATCATGTATTTATCAAGAACTCATGGAGCGATGGCGCGATGCTACTAACAGATAGGGATTCTGTACAAACCCTATCTATTTTGTAAGCAAAGCGCCAAGAAGACGGAGATGAACTACATCGCCATGGAAAAATTAGTTACGCATTGGTGTTTGTCGCCAAGCGACCACGCAGATACTTCCAAGCGCACCCGATAGCGCAGAATCACTGCACCAACCGATCAGCGGATCATCTCCAAACCCGATGCGTCGGGCCGACTCGAAGTGGAGTGTATTGCTAGGTGAACACAACATCTTTTACGGATCGCGTCGCAATCAAAGGACGATTCGGCGAGACTTCATCATCGAGAAGCGGACAACCGACGAGGTACCCGCACCAAGTAAGAAGGTACTACAAGATCCATGGATCTTGTTTACGATGGATCCTCATGCGTGGGCGGGTCGTGAACCGCCTCATTCTCACAAATCCGTAGGAATGGAATTCACTTACGACTGCGCTTTGAATTTCTGACGACAAACAATGAGGCAAGATATGAAGCTCTAATCGCGGACTACGCATTGCATTTCGAATGGAGTACGCAACCGAAGCAAATGTGGATTCGGCTAGTAGCCAACCACGTGTTAGGCGAATACGTGGCTAAAGAAGAAAATATGATTCAAGATCTCGACAAGACCAAGGCGATTAAAGGCTTTGATAGATTCACCATCAAGCAAGTTCCTAGAGGAGAAAACCGCAAGGCGTATGCACTAAGCAAGATCGCCTCGACAAGCTTCGCAAACCGTCAAAGCAAGTCTTGGTGGAAACACCGAAAAGCAAATCCATATCGAGATGGAAGTCTCCACAAGAATAGAGGAGGAAGGTCCTACATGGATGACACCGATAACGAATTCCTAAACAAAGGAATGTTACCCCAAGAGCGTAAGGAAGCTCGCAGGATACGGCGACAACACAAAGATTCGAACTTGAGACAACATCTTGCATCGACGCTCCTTCCTTCAACCATGGCTCCACCGTGTAGGCCCACTACAAGCAAATTACGTCTTACGAGAAATCCATGAAGGTTCATGCAAGATGCACTCGGGACCACGGTCCGTTGTGGCGCGCCATGAGATCGTGGTACTATTGGCCAACCATGCACCGCGATGCACGTGACTTAATAAGAAGTGCAACGATTGCCAAGTTCATCGACCCGTCCCGCGCCAACCACAAAGACGAAGCTAACACCAATCACATCCTCATGGCCATTCTACAAGTGGGGTATCGACATTGCGGGACCTTTTCCAACCGCAGCTGGAGGATTAAAATTCCTCATAGTCGCCATAGACCGCTTCACTAAGTGGATCAAGCAAAAGCAGTGGTAACAATCATCGCAACTAGGTGAAACGCTCGTGTTGGGAAAACATTGTATGCCGCCGGTTTACTGGCGAAATCATCTCGGACAACGGAAACACCGCGAAAATCCTTTCAAGGATTGGTGCGAAGTTGAACATCACACAAGACTGCATCGGTTTAACACCCACAAACCAATGGTTTAGTAGGCGCACAAATCGCGCACTGGGTGAAGGAATTAAAGCACGCCGGATAGGCACAAAGGAAGATGGGTGGAAGAGCTCTCGATGTTTTGTGGGCGCACCGCACCTCAATAAAACCAAGACGGAGACTCCCTTTCACTAGTCTACGGGATGTCGTCATACCGGCCGAAATTGAATGCCAACTATTCGCACCACCGAAATTAACGTGGCAACTAATGACGACAAACGATTTATTGATTTGGACCTGCAGGAAGAAAGGCGCGAACGCACATCTATAAGGGAGGAAAAATCAAAGTCAAGGATGAAAGGATACTATGACGCCAAAGTATGCAGTGTCTCCTTGCACTGTGTGATTTTGTCTACCGCGCTAATGATGCGAGCCACGACAAGACAGGCAAGCTCGGACCAAAGTGGGAAGGACCCTACGAGGTTATCAAGCATTAGGAACGGCTCGTACAAGTTACGAGGCTTGGATGGTGAGAGTCACAAGACATGGAACATCCGCAACCTCAAGAGATGCTACCTTTAGAGTGGCTACTACCCAATGTGCGACGCTCATACACTTTACTAGAGTACCAAATAACCATCTATGTATTTATTTTTATTTCCTTAGTATAATGTCTTATTTTCTCAAACACACTTGCAAGTATTAATAAAGCGTTGCGTTTCTAGCTAACTCAGAATACATTTCAATTTGTTATTTCCAGATATCTTGACGTCTTAACAATTTCTTATTTTTGCCTACATGGCGTGCATGCAATAAATAAACCCACGATGGTAAAAGGATAAGTTCACATACTAAACAACTTGTTGAGTAAGAGGGTTGCAAACCTATCAACATCGGATCACGTATCCTTGTTAAACACCTTGTTCTCAAGACGTTGGAATAAGTTTGTCGCATCTCACAATGGCGCGCAACATCGCACATGATGCACGTTTAACAACTTAGAAACCGAGACACTTGATTTCTTCATGTGATATTTACAGTACGCTGCATATCATAACATACACGACTATGATGGAAAATACTTAGTATTTTTTCTTTTTTGCTCTTCATACATGATTATGAATCTTTTATATTATTGGCGCTTGTGTACATTTAACCTGTAGACAACACAAGTAAATTTGGGCAAAGACAAACAGACAAGTATGTATGCTACGAATGGCAACGATAAAAGATGATTTTATTAAATAACTACGAGTTATTACAAAAGGGTTGCTACTTTACAACATATACACCTACCAACTATTACAACGCTCAATAGATGAGCCACCCACGCGGTTCGAGGTATCTTTTGCCTCGTCTGCTTCTTCAACAGATCCGAATCCCGCCGAGACACAAGAGCAACACTCACCGCGGCACCCCATCGGACCTTGGTCGGTGCATTTGCACCAACCCGCACAAGATTGCCTTCCTTTGATACCTTTCTTTTGAGCAAGTGCGTCGCGACGCTTCCAGTACCTCCTTCAAAGGCACTTCTTTCTCTAAAACAAAAGGATTCAAAATATCCTTGGGACGCCAAGACAGTACTTGAAGTCGTGAGTCATGGGGTTTCAAAAAGTAATCCGGTGAGCGCACGCACCTCGGCACGATGACGCGCAAGAGTCGACCCGCCATGATGGCGTCTATAGGATAATCCCGATCACACCCAAGTTCGGCAATCATAGGGAGCTCTAACTCCTTCATCCTTTTCATCGCAGCAACGGTGATCATATCGTCTTAGCATCATAATTCGGTACCTCGTTAACGGTACCTTTAGCGCCCGATTCGTGCAATTTCTCCACGCTGCTTACGCTGCTGCGCTCAGCGCGACGAACTACATCCCCAGCGGTAACCACCGGCAACTCTGAGTACGCAGAGCGGCTAGCGAAGACCATGTCCCACGAGCCATCTCGCCGGCTATAGTAGACATCGATTGAGGATACAACTCCTCGTCATACTCAATACTCGGTTTATGGTTTTGCCTCTTGTACTTCCAATGCCTTGCTCACGTGAAGCGCCAAGATCCTCACCGAGCAACCAACTCCTTCTTACCTTGCTCAAGATACTTGGGACCCACATAAAGGAAGCTTTATATTACTGCGGCGGTACGCTCTCGCTTATCGACTCGGCGACATTTTTCCTCGGCCGGTCCTTGGCATACACACTCATAGCGCCGGCTTCCACTGGCACTAGCTATTTGGGCTTCCGGTTGGCGTCTGTGGCTTGTCCGGAATAAGCGGCCTTGACCGCGCGGCTAATGAGGCCGATGTGTCATGCCGATCCGATTCCTCAATAAGTCGTTCCATTGGCATTTCTCCGGTGATCGATGGCTCAAAGATTCGGACTCTTCTGGTAGAAACTTGATGCGCGCAGGGCTCTCAAGCGGCGGTGACTCTGCGGATTGTTCAAACCTACAGACAATGAGCAAAGCTCACAGTTAAAAAAAAAAGGGAATAAACAATTCCATGACACTTACGCATGAATGGAAATATCAGGTGATGGTGGGCGCGACGCAACATCACTGGAGGACGACTCTACATTCAACACCACATGACGCTTCTTTTGGGAGGAAGCAGCGCCATCACCACTGCGCCTCCTTTGCGCATTAATCCACAGCTCTCTCCTCTTCCGTTTCCACCACCGCCTACAACCACTTACAAGAGGTTGCACCTGGGAGGGGCGTAGAACTCGGCACACTTTGTAAGGGTGTTGCTTCCAGAGCAATGGATGAACTTTCCCCTGCCTCTCCTAGGTCCAGTTAAAGTGCGCCTGCTGCCGCAACAAGCACGGGATCTTCTCCCTCCTTTAACGGACGTGTTCCCACTTCTACATGTATTGGCTTCGCCAGTTGAACTACGCTGAATAGGTCCATCTCTGCACAACAACAAAGAAGCACAAAGCAGTTACTGACGTGGACAAAGGAAAACGGTAAAACTTACGATAATATAACTCAACGAAGTGCAAGAATGAGCACCCACCACGGCCATCTCGCACCTATGAAGATTGGAACTTCTACGGACTACCAAAATAATTTGGCTCGGACCAATGTGCACCAAGAACTCCTCGGGTAGGAGCTAATGGGGATGCGGTTGGCATTTATTGTGTCCGCATCTTCCGCATTGTATGATCCGGGAGGCGCGCCATCCTTTGGCAGTGTCCCCTGTGAGTAAAAATAGCGAGAAGAAAAACACGCGTTATCGACCCAGAAAAATGTCTCCCTCCAATTCCTGAGTGCATCTAACTTCTCCGTATAGCACTGGAGTCGCCCAGGACGTTTTGCGAAGGATACCCACCCGTGTGACCAGGTGGTATGGTAAAAGGCGCGGAACAGGTTGATGGTAGGGTTAATAGCCAATAGGCGGCAATTCACCTCAAAATTAATTAGTTTCGCTGCACCTATACAGTGTAGCTGGGATATGTGGATGCGGTAATAATTCAAAACGTCACTCAAAAATAGAGATATTGGTATACGCTGATTTGCGAATTCAAAGAAGCGTATATAACCCAATCTTCCATCGGGAAGTACGCTATTAACGCATCCATGATAGGAACTTCCGGATGTCTTCTTACCGGGAATATAGTAATCAAAGCGAGAATTGTAGCAGCTCGCTCTCCGTTATGTCTGATGTGAAATCGGATAATACCTTAACCATTATTTTCAATAGAAACAAAAACGCACGCGCGGTTACCTAGTGAATATTCGAATAGGGTGGCTGGGAATGTTTGTAGCTGTGATAATGGTGGATAGAGTTTTTCTTCTTACTGTTAGGGGAAATGGTGAAAATGAAGCGTCCAGTTATATAATGTCCCTCATCCACACGATGAGTGACACGTGGACCCCACCAACCCTAATTCTGTGGTCAAGATTGCTTGATGGGACATGGGTGCAGTAACTTTCCCCCGATTTACTAGGCGCCCATTTTTTAATCCAATGTCTAGATACAATGTACCGGTTGGTACATTTTTTATGGCTTCTTGGCTACGCTTCGAAGTTTTTTGATGACTACGGTTATTAGTCTAGCATCATGATTAGTCGCTCGCATACTAGGCGGGGGACATGATGACGTATAGTCTATATCCGGGTCACGAACCCGACTAAAGTCGACACTAACTTAGCCCGACTGAGCCCGGGCTACTGATAGATGTTTGGGCTCGCGAAAGCCCATGCCCAAATCTATTTCTGAATAGATATTGGATATCTCCTAAATATGGAGATAATCATTCCCAACCGACTTAGGCGGGATACGCCGAAGGTTGAGGAACACGGAACCAACAAGGATTCCGTGCGTATATAAAGGGAATCATATCTCTCGTTTAAGGTACGATCTACAAACCCTAACTCTCCTTAAACCCTAAACCGATTACTTACTCTCACGCCGGAGGATAATCGTGGGAAACAATCTCACGGTAAGCCTAACGGTGTCTTTTGTCTCTTAGTGCGCAGGTCTCAAGCAACAATTCTTAATTGATACGAGAGCCGGAGCTTCAAACAATGAACACTCAACTTTTGTATCAACAGTGAGCAACCCGACCCAACTAATTGATCAACAAATTAGTTGTGTCAGGTTATGAATAATCTAAGTGACACATCAACACGATTATCGTTAGAATTAAACATCAACAAGATGTGCTAAAATATGGCGTCCATATTTAACGCAGTTATCCGAAAAAGATATATAGTTCCTAAAGGAGCTAAGCACTAAAGCTTGTTTTTCCAACCCCATTAAACAATTAAATCATGTTCGAATAGAATGGTACCAACCCATAAACTCAATCATGAAAATACATAATCTAGTTGTAAACTGTTAT
Source organism: Chrysanthemum lavandulifolium (assembly GCA_022545495.1). Taxonomy (NCBI): domain Eukaryota; kingdom Viridiplantae; phylum Streptophyta; class Magnoliopsida; order Asterales; family Asteraceae; genus Chrysanthemum; species Chrysanthemum lavandulifolium. The sequence goes on from CM040238.1 coordinate 207,907,464, forward strand.
TTATTAACTAGTTTTATAACATGTGCACATACGGAGTTGGGGCATATATTATAACGCGTAATTATATTTCAATAACTGAATTACTGGAGGATAGTATAATGGGTAATAATATCATGTAACGGATAATAATATCTCAATAACCTTGTTTTAAACCTAAGGGCATGCTTGGTTGGATGTATTAGAGGGTAAGGAATAGGAAAGATAATCATTACTTATGCTTGATATACTATTATGTAATGGACCATTACCCAAAACAAGGTAATGGAGCATTACCCTACAAATTGAGGTTATGGAAATTAGAGGTAATGTAATACTCATTACATTCAAAGATTCCCTTTACCTTTCCCATTTATATTCCTCTATTTGAACCAAGCACCCCCTAAATATTATAACAATTCATAAATTTGTAGTTTTGTAAAGTCCAAGATTTTTTTATAAAATTATATAAGATTTTTATACTTGTATAGTTATAATATCCGTGCATGCAGGGTTTTTTCATATATTTTTCGTTATTTGTTAATATCATTTAAAATTTTTATTGGATTTTAATTAGGGGTGGCAATTTCTGACCCGACACGAAACCCGACCTGAAACCGACACGAAAGTTAATAGGTTAGGGTTATGCTAAATAGATTCCGGGTCAGGTTTGGGTCGACCTATCTAACACGCTTATTAAACATGTCAGGTTGGGGTTGGGAATAAAATAAGCGGGTCGACCCGCCAACCCGTTTAAGATTTTTTTTCATAAACTCAAAATTATTTATATTTTATTATGCGGGTTAAATGTATTAAACCCTGTTTAACCTATTTAACTCGTGTAATGGGCCAACTTTTGTATATAAAAAGGGTTAAATAGGTAAACCTGAAACCCGCTGAACCGATTCAACCCGTTTAACATATTCAACCCGTGTAACCTATTTAACCCGCCAACCCAAGTATATTATACGGGTTAAATGGGTTAGGTTCGGGTTATGTCTAAACAGGTTATGATTGACATAGCCGACCCGATGATTTAAATGGGTCAGGTTTGGGTTGGGATTTTCTGACCCGCCAACCTGACAACCCGAACCCGCCAACCCGAACCCGGACCGAATTGCCACCCCTAATTTTAATTGCACGAAGGATTTAACTGTGTTTAACTGGCATGGTGTTTAGGTTGATATTCTTTAAATTTAACTATTAATGTTAACTGACATAGTACGTAATGACCCTTGATAGAATATGTGTCGTTGATACATGTATAGTCTCGTGTATTTATTTTCATCTCACAGCAACATGTAATGTCGTGCCTTCATTTTGATATGTATATTTATGTTAATAATAATTATAGTCGTATTTAATATTTAAACTCGTGTACGCGTGAGTTACACTTATAAATATGGTAATATGGGTCGTTATTGAATGCAGATAGTGAAAAAATATTTTCTCGGATATCCTTACTTAATCTTGTAAATAGGAATAACACAATTCGTTCGTATATGTATAATTTTGTGTATTTATTTAGATATCACAGTAACTCGTGCTTTTATTTTGCTATTTTATAATTCCGTGCTTATACATTAATTGAATATATAGTGATAATAATATTTATAAATGAAGAAAACATTATGTTGTATTATTTAAATAAAGGCATAATTTCATGTATATCCTTGTAAATTTCAAAAATTACATATATATCTTTTTTACAAGTTTTTGATGCATAAAGTACAATGTTTTTAATGCATCAAAAAGATATATATATAATTTTTGAATTTTGCAAAGATATATATGTAAATGCCCCAATAATAAAATACAAATTTTAGAGGGTACAAAGTATAGACGGTATTTATTAAATTTAAAAAGTATGTCAATTCTCCCATGCCCAGCAGAATGTGCCCTAGAGCATTATATTATGAAGACTATAAAAAGTTATTAAAAAACATGTAAATGATAAGTTTACTTAAATGCGTATAATTTATTTAAGTTTTAACAATCAAAGTTTTATAAATTACACTCTATTTTTCTTTCTTTTTTTTAAATCGATACATGTATTTTTATACATATTTATTTTGTTGGATTCACTTTAAATGAGTTTGACCAAATTAAAGCTCATTTTGATTTTCAATTGATCAATAAAATAACTAAACTTTGCCACAAAGATAGAATGATGCACTCTGATAGAATGATACACTCTAATTGATATAATTAAATTTCAACATACATTTTTTACTTTCTAAAAATCTGGTATTATATAAGGGATTTATCTTATTGTTGACACACACAAAGTACACACAACTTTAAAGAGACAAGTTTGCTTTTTATTTTTTATAACAACGGAATTTTATTAACTAACAAGATGGTAGGATAATGAAAACAATTACATAACGGAACTAAAAAGAGATGGGTTTTGCATCCAAACAACCCAACCCAACCCTAAAGAACGACACCTACTATTGACCCGTACAAAAAACGTGAGAAACTATAATACTCTCTCAATTAATATATGTGTACCTTAAACACCGCAACTTATAGTTAAGGCATAACGAAATCTTAAGAAAAAAGGGTAAATGTGACGGAATGAGGATGTTAAGGTAGAAGCCCTCACCGTTGACGTATTGAGATGAAAAGGTAGACCAAAACTTCGATGGAAAGATAGATTAATATTAGATCTGCATGAGGTTCTCATGTCCGAATACATATCATCTCATAGGATTACGTGGAGAATCGGAAGTAAGATATATGATTAGAGCGTTTAGGTGATTTTCTTTGTACATGGTAGTCCTCCTTATGGATACCCTAAATATTTTAAGCAGACTCGCATGTATATTTTAGTTTGTATTTCGGAATAAAGAGCCATATTTAGTTGTTTACAGGCTCTCACCCGATGTTTTTTGCCCCAATAGTACATATTTGCCGTTCCTTTTAAGTATAAAAATTCATAACGGGGTTTTCTCTATGCTTCAAGCAATCATAATAGCGTACATGTATACATTTGAATATGTTTTTAGTGTAAAGATCCATAGGTGTATCTACAAAGTATGATGCATTATAGGGTCATATTTTACTGTATGCATGCGTAACTGTATGTTTTTATGTTCTATGCCTGTAAAGATCCATAGCCATATGTTATACGCAATCTTATTTGTTGTTAATGTACGCATTTAGGCTGGGAGAAGGCAATCATCCATCACCTTCTACACAATGTGCACACGCCTTTCTCTCTCTCTCTTTCACTCCTCTCACTCACCTTAATGCGATGAGTAACCTTACCCTCACCTTTCATTAAAATACCAACTTTATTAAAATATACCCCACTAAATATCCGCATACACTCACAAATAAATAATTAAGTGGTAGGTCTTTTACGCAAAACCAACGGGGAAGTCGTCACCTTAATGTGCATTGATTTGAGTGAGTAAGGTGAGCGTGGTTTGGGATGGCATGAACTCACACCACCACCTCGCTTTCACCTCGCTTTCACCTCGCCTCGCCATCAGGTCTTATACATGTTTCCCATCACATCCTTATATCACATGTTATTAGTTTTATCTTTATCTTTTACGAAAACACACACACATATACACATGCCGTATATTCCACATATCTACTAACATATGCCCTTACTTATATTTTTGTAGAAAAACATTCTAAAAACAATCTATTCACTCTCAAGTAAAGATGTGAAAATTAACTTAAAAAACACATTGTTGTGTTTGGCGTAGGCTTATAGGGGTTTGAGTTTATTTTATAAGCTAGCTTATAAAATAAACTCATGGAAAATTTTATAATTCATAATGTATAAGTCTAAGCCCACTTAAACATGATTATTAAGGTTTATAGTTAATCAAATTAATTAAATACCCTTCAAATATAGCGGATTAACATGCAAAAACTTGAAATATATATGAATTTTAATTTGACGTATTTTTATACGATTTTACATTAATAAGCTTCAGATCTAAATAATTGGTCAAACAACTTTATAAAAATATAAGCTTCAACTTTCAGTTTATAATATAAGCCCACACAACAACTTAAGTTCCAGTTCCAATTCCAGCTCAACTCCAACCCATTCCACCAACATAGCCATAACTTTACAAAGAGTAAACTACAAAATACATCCATGTGGTTTACTATTTCACACCATACATCACATTCTTCAAAGTTTATACATATACATCCATCCGTTAATCAAAGTTAACCAGGATACATCCCTCCTTTAATTTAAGGACTAATAGTGCAAATTATTTCTCTGTTATCTTCTAACGCAAGAGAAAATATTTGCACCGTTAGTCTCTCTGTTAATATTTTTTGCACCGTTAGTCCTCATTTTCTAAAATAAGTTAAAAAGAGGCAGGGATCAAAGTTGGTTCTTTTACTTCACAAAGCAACGCCCCGACGACTGGATTAAGCATCCAGTGGTGTAAAGATACCATTTCACATTTGTTTTAACCTTTTTTCGTTGGGTTTAATATCCGATTTTATACGTTTCATACGCTTTTGTACCAACCTTTTTTCGTTGGGTTGAAACTGTAAGGACAACCCCTAAACAGTCCATTTCTTGCCTAGGAAAGAGAGAAACCATACAAAATTGTACCAACCCAAATTCAGATTCAAAATGCTACAAAAGACTAACAATAACCAAAGCAGAAACTGATAACCAAAAATGCAACCCCTAACACTAGTCCTAGCAAGAAGGCAAGCTTGATCTAAAGCCATAAACATATTCTGAATACATGGAAAGTTACAAAAGAGGCCAACCAAAGTAACTCCAAACATCACCATATGAATATATAGCTCATATAAAGCTGAAATGCTAAGACTAAAGAAAGGGAAGTTGCAATTCATAACTAATATCACAATGCAGCATGATTCTTCCCAAAAGCTTGAGCTTGAGAAAACCATAGTAGCACAACAATCCATATCTTCAAATGCAGTCATGAAAGAGGGTGAAACATCAAAGTAACCAATCACCCTCGGAACTTGTCTCGTTAAAAAACCTTGCCAAATAACCCTATGGAAAAACTTTAGACAAGGAAAAAGAGTACAAGGATTAAATGTCATTAGTGCAGAAAGATAAAAGCATAATAACCAAAAGATCAACAAAACCAATCCTGCAGTGCATAGACCACAAATCACCATCCATTTAACTAAATCATCATCACCACGATCAAAAACTTGGTTACAACTCCATAAACCAGTGCCCAAGCAAAACCAGCAGACCAAGGACACACATAAATCAACATGCCTGCAAGAGTTCAAGGGAAAGACAATATCTACACAATAATAGTTAGTGAAAAGATTCCAGATATAAAGACGCACATCCTCATTGACCCACTTCATCTGTACATAACTCAATAAGTTCATGTACAGCGTAAACCAACTCCGGGATCTATGTAATACCATCAGTTTTATCATTGTGATCCATCCTTCCACTACCACTATTGTCTTTCAAAGGAATCTTCCAAATACCCGCAATCTTATCCACCTCACGAGACTGCTTAATCTTTAAACCCATAAGTCTATGTCTAATTGTGTCCATAATGATTTTAAAAACAGTTTCTTCAGTCCTAAAGTCATTTTGGAAAATCCTAATGTTCCTCTCTTGCCAAATGTAGTAAACCGCAGCACCAAAAACCAACCGCTGAACAACACTCCATAAAGAGTTATTGGCAGTTTTAATAGACATACACGAAACAATTTGAGCCCAGATACAAGAGAGATCATCAAGCTTACATAAAGGAATAAGGTTATCCTACACAGTCTTAGAAAAATTACAGTTGAAGAATAAATGGCTATGAGTCTCATCAACAATATTGCACAAGGGGGCACAGATTACTAGTCATGTTAAATCACTTAGAAATTATGTCATTAGTTTTAAGCCTACCCCTCATGGCCATCCATAGCACGAAAGCGTGCCTAGGGATACATTGAGAAAACCAAACGTGCTTATACCACAGGACCTTAGGACAATCAATTCTTAACGCTTTCCAGGCTTCCTTAACACTAAAATCCGATTCCTTATTCTCCTTATTGATCCAGATAATCTTATCATCACAATCATCAGCCAAAATGGGGACATGAACATTCACCACCTCACTAAACAGATCATTCCATTCAGATGACCATTTCCAGCCATTCTCACCCCAGTCAACTACTTTATCATTTACATTAATCCCCTGCTCCATAAGAAAATTATGGATGATGAGCTTACACAAAGGGCCATTGTTATGCCATTTATCAAACCAGACAGAACAAATCTTACCATTTCCCAACTTATACGCAACAAAACTACGAATCTTATCCCTAAGGCACAAAATTTGATTCCAACTCCAAGCACCATGCTCAGAACTGACATTAAACCAAATATTTCTATCCTTTACCATATAGGCATGAACCCATTTCACCCATAACGAATCTTTCTTACTAATCACATTCCAAAGGTGCTTGGTCATTAAAGCCTCATTCATGATTCTAAATGGTTTAAGGCCAAGACCACCTTGATTTTTGGGCTTACAAATATCTTTCCAAGCAACACTAGCAATCCCACTCCCATCACTGAATCCTATTCCTCCAAACATGAATCCTATTCTTAATTTTGTCTAATAAAATTCTACAATCATTGTTGCATATTTTCTTACCAGTTAACGGGATGCCTAAGTATTTCATAGGAAGCTGACCAATACTAAACGACATAGCAAGGAGTATCCTAACCTTAACCGCTTCAGTAACATTCCCAAAGAAAGCAACACTATTAGGTAAATTAGGGAATAAACCAGAACACATAGTAAACTCGACTAAGGCCCTTTCTCAAAATACAAGCAGAGATTTCATCCCCATGGCAAAGTAATAATAGGTCATCCGCAAAACATAAATGGGTCAACATGAGTTTCTTACACCCCCAATGATAACGAAATCTAATATCCCTCCTAATTTGTCTCTTAACCATCAAGTTAAACACTTCCATAACAATAGTAAAGAGGTAAGGCGACATAGGGTCACCCTGCCTCAACCCCCGTTTGCTCTTAAAAAACCCATGTAATTTCCCATTAACACAAATAGAAAAGGAAGCAGAAGTAAGACATACCATAATCCAATGCACCATAAAGCTGTGAAAACCAAACCGAATAAGAATGGTCTTCAAGAAATCCCAGTTGACGGTATCATAAGCCTTATGAATATCAACCTTGAACGCACACTTGCTAGTAGTATGTTTCACTAGGGGTGGAAACAAGCCGAGCCGCTCATGAAAAGCTCGGGATCGGATCGGTAAAAGCTCGAGCGAGCCGAGCCTAAACGAGCTCGAGCAGAGCTCGAGCCTAAGTTTGGGCTCATTTAATAATCGAGCTCGAGCAGAGCTTTATACAAAAGCTCGTTTAGGCTCATGAGCCTAAGCGAGCCCTATAAATATATCGTATATATATTTACTATCATATAATCGTGTTAACGAGCTCGAGCCTTGTGTTAACAGTAGAGCTTTGTGTTAACAGCCGAGCTCGAGCTTGTGAAAGTTTCACGAGCCGAGCTCGAGCTCAATGTGAGGCTCAAGCAGCTCGAGCTTTTATATATAAACGATAGAGCTCGAGCTTGCAGCTTCGGGCTCGACTCGGCTCGTTTTCACCCCTATTTCCATCTATAACCCTTTATAAACTCTTGATCCAATAAAATATTTTCGACCCAAGTTCAATGCATGCCTTTTTTTTAATTTATTTTAGATAATGAGGACTAATGGTGCAAAAAACATTAACGGAGAGACTAACGGGGTAAATATTTTTTCTCGCGTTAAAAGATAACGGAGAATAATTTGCACCGTTAGTTTTCAAATTAACGGAATTAACTTTGATTAACAGAAGAATGTATATGCTTAAACTTTTGAGAATGTAATGTATAATGTAAAATAGGTAAATCACATGTGTGTATTTTAAAGTTTATTTATTTTTTATTATTTTTTTTTTAACTTTTTTTTTAATTAAGTATTTTGAAGTTTTACTCTTTTACAAATTTTACAAATGTAACTTTAAACGCTGCAGCCATAGTCAAGCCATATAACCAAGCCGGCTTACCCAAATAAATAACACCCCACCCCTACCCACCCACCCCACCCCCACCCCACCCCTACACTCTCATCAGCTCTGAAATACTAGAAGAAGCAGTGAGAAGCCTTTAATGTCCACCCATTCTCTCTTCTGAAACACACAAACACTTTTCTTCCTCATTCCACTCTCTTTATTTTCTGCAACTCATTTCCTATATTTACTCTCCACTTTTCAGATCTCTTACACTCTCACTTAACAAAATAAAAACATAAACAAAAACTTATTTTGTACTTTTGCTAATAACAATAAGTATGAGTAAAGAAGAGTTCTTGAAGATTCAGGTAACACATTGTTATTATTTACTTCTTCACTTTTCTTCATTTCTTTCTAGCAAAAAAGAAAGAGTTTCTTCTTCTTAGCTCTTATTTTTTTTGGTTAATTTAATATGCTGAAAATTAGATTCATTTTAATCTCATGATTCACAAAAAAGAAAAAACATTGTGTACAAATTTTACTTAATTTAAGTTAATTACTACTTGACCCATAAAAAAGCTTCATTTTTTTAAGCTAAGATATCAAAAAAAACTTAGTTTTAATATTTTATAAAATGGGTTTATTCTAATTATCCTGATGATGTACAAGATTAATTATGAAAAAATAGAATTTTTATTAAGGAAATGTCATGATGAAAGAAAAAAAGATTGCTTGCTTCAAATGCATGCCTTGCTTGTATTCAACTCAAATAATTAAATATCTAAAGAAAATCATACCCTCTTTATCTTTTTGTTAAATGTCACATCTTTATCACTCTTTATTGACCAATAACATGCTGTAATGAGTAGTAATTACTAACCTTAAAAAAATTAAATCTTTTTTATATTTTGTAACCCTTTGTAATTTTTTTGTTGAATTTGTGTTGATTTGCAGACTTGTGTCCTGAAAGTGAACATTCATTGTGATGGATGTAAAAGCAAAGTGAAGAAAATACTCCAGAAAATTGAGGGTATTTTTTATTTTTTGTTATAATGCTTAAAAAAATAATTATTTTTATATTTTAATGACAAAATAACAATTTTGTAAATTTCGTCGCTATAGGTGTATTTACAGTCAGTATAGATGCGGAACAAGGGAAGGTGACAGTTTCAGGAACAGTTCCCCCAGCGTCGCTAATTAAGAAACTTGCGAAAAGTGGAAAACATGCAGAAATTTGGGGTGCTCCAAAACAAAACCAGCAAGTTAATAATCTTTTTAAGAATATGCAGATTGACGGTGGTAAAAATGGTAAAAATCCGGCTCAAAAAGGCGGTGGCGGCGGTGGAAATGGTCAGAAAGGTGGTCAGCCGCCGCCTAAGGGTGGCGGCGCCGGCGGAGGCGGAGGTGGGCTGACGCCGCAACAGATTCAGCAGCTTCAGCAGTTAAAAGGGTTGCCTCAGTTTAAGGATATGAAGCTGCCGCCAGGGTTTGGTGGTGGCGGCGGAGCTGGTGGGGGTGGTGGGAAGGATGTTAAGTCGGTTAAGTTTAAGATGCCGGAGAGTGATGAGAGTGATGATGACTATGATGATGAGTTTGATGATGATGAATTTGATGATGATGATTATGATGATGATGAATTTGATGATGATGATGAGTTGGATGATATTCCGATGAAGAAGCCAGTGATGATGGGTGGTGGTGGTGGTGGTATGATGATGAATCCGCAGTTTAAAGGTGGACAAATGCCACCTCAAATGATGATGAAAGGTGGTGGTCCGCAAATGGGAAATAGTGGCGGAAATGGCGGGAAAAAGGGCGGTGGTGGCGGCGGTGGTGGAGGGAATATTCCGGTACAAATAAATGGTGGTGGTAAGAAAGGCGGTGGTGGTGGTGGAGCTCCGGGTGGTGGTCAAAATAAGAACGGTGGTGGCGGTGGCGGCGGTGGTCAAATTAAGGGTGGAGGTAACGGTGGTGGTCAAAATAAGGGTGGTGGTGGCGGTGGTGGAGGTGGTAATATGAATGCAATGCAAAACATGATGAGCATGAGGGGTGGTGGGGGTGGGGGTGGTGGTGGTATGGGGCCAATGGGTTATGTGGGCGCGGTTCAAGGGCAACCGGCCGGTGGACAAATGGGCGGGGGTGGGGCTGGTGGTGCCGGTGGAAATGGTTATTACCAAGGTGGAGGACCAGGAGGGGCTATGGGTGGAAACAATTATTACCAACAACAATTAGCGGCCGCAATGATGAACCAACAACGGGCTAATGGTAATGAAAGGTTCCAACCCATGATGTATGCTAGGCCTCCACCCGAGGTCAATTATATGCAACCACCGTACCCGCCCTACCCTTATCCTCAAGCACCCCATGGTGACCCCCTCACACACTACTTCAGTGATGAGAATACTTCAAGTTGCACTATTATGTGATGATAAGTGACGTCGGTCCGTGGTGGTTATCGACAACCCATGGTGGTTAATAGTCTTGATAACACAATACACATGGATAAGAAGGGCATTTGTGTAGACATTAGTTGTTTTGGTTCAATATTCTGGTTTCTTTTTTTCCTTGTCCGAAAGGGTTTTTTAAGTTATGGATTATATGAAAGTAACATATATAGATTATATATTTCAAAGCATGAGATGTTAATATTGTTAATTAGCCTTTACTTATTTTGTTCATAAGTTGAAAACCTGTAATAAAAGATGAAAAGAGAATGGTTTCAGGCCATATACATCTCCTTTGTGTTATTTCACCTACATACATTCATTGGGTAAGTTTTAGGTTTTTGACTTCTTACATGATCACTTTATTACAATGACTTTGATCAACAATAGTCACCGTAAGAAGTTACTAGTCATTGTATTTTGGTCAAAATAATCACACGAACAATAGTAATACCATTACACAAGTACTTTATAGGTTTACATCCTTTTCAGTTAAATAAATTTTAACTGTTTTTTTATTCAACTTAATAAATTTTGTTACCACTTTTGTTTCAAAAGCAATAACACATCCATATGTAGCTATCATTATGTTCTATTTTTAATAAAATATTTACAAGATGTGCATTGAATAAATGAGCACACATAGAAATGAGACCTACCCATGTGTGAGTGTTTGCAACATTATTAAATTTATTTTGGTACGATTTGTATATGATGTGATAATGTGTTTGATATCATATAGGCAAAGGTGGTGGGCCCACATGGATTAGAACTGGGACCCACTTGCACTGATGATGTGGGACCCACCATTTTAATTGCTCTGGACTCCACCTATTTTTTTACAGTTTTTGTGTAAGTAAAAACTTTAAAAGAAGAAGAGGTAGGATTATTGGTTTCGGTGATGTTTCCTGTAGAAAAATAAATAAATATTTAATTCACATGCACGAGAGTTTATATATTTTAATGGTATAAAGATTTCATTGAAGTAATCTCTATTGATCCGATTTTGTATAATTAATAATTAATATTTCATCATGTAGTACAGTACTATTTTATAAATGTTTGTGTCTATATAGGTATTGTGTTTTGGACCGTTTGAAGATATCTATACATATTTATTGGAGAACGAAGGCGTGAGTAGCATGTCAACAACTTTTTTAGTTATTATATATACGGAGTATATAACATAAAAGGGTTTTTTAACTTTGTCTTTTAAGGAAGCTTAAGACAATCCAAATATAGGGGCCATCTGAAAAGTCTGTGAATCAATGAGAAAATGCAGAACGATTTTTGTAGTCTGCAGTATCTTTCGATTTTCGATGTCTTAACTTCCACAAGTTAGAAAACCCAACATAAAATTGACAATAGTCAACAAATGTGAAAGTTTATAAATTTGCGTGAGTGAAATACATTCTTATTGGTTCATACTTTCATTTTCAATCTGCTGTGAAAGCAATAGCAAGAAGTCGAGTGCACTAAAGACTTTATTAGTGGGGTGTAATACGTATCTAAACTTGATTGGAGTTGCAACATTAAACTGTTTTGAGTGACGAATGACATTTTCTAGTAAACATAGCATGATATTGATATGCCAAATTGATTGATCCAACTAGCAAGTTATAATAACATGAGTGATAATATGTACTCCCTCCATTTTAAAATTATTGTTAAAAGACAAAAATAACACACTTTAATTAAAATGATACCACATGCGGGGTTTTTGTCACACGGTCTTTGCCAGTAGTGGCATCCTCCTCGCTTGTTGTATGGCGGGTTGTCCCTCGTTGTTGCGTTCTGTTAAGCTATGGATTATGTGAAAAACTAGAAAGGGTTAAATAGTTTTGCGAATTAAAACTTCCTTTTAAACTATTTAGATCAACTTATGTCAATTTATTTGGATGTGTGTTGGATGTTGATAAACAAGCATATAAAAGTATATAATGAAAAGATAAGAGTAAGGAGACAAAACCACGACACGAATATTTATAGTGGTTCATTCTGAGCGACACCTTCCTTGCCTCTACTCCACCCCGAGTCACCTACTCGAGAGTTCGTAAACACTACACGACACCAATCTCCTTATGGCGGAAGCCTTCACAGCGTTGCTACTCTTTTTAGGTGCTAGGCTAACCAGGGTTCTTCACACCAGGTGAACCACACAACACAACGTCGCTTACCCTTTATCCTAAGATTGGGCTAAGTACCGAGTTCCATTACAATGGAGGAACTACAACCCAACACTACACCAACGACTAATCCCAAAGGATACCAACTCCTTATTACAACATCATCAAGGATATCAATATCCTTGGATCTAATGCTAATTTATCTTGTACATCGAAACACACCATATCGAATGTACATCTAAGACACTTTTCACTAATGCCTTTAGTTAGATCTTCAAGTCACTCATCACCAATGTCTTGTGACTTGACTTCTAGGCACCCTTCACTAATGCCTATAATACGGACGATCGACACCTTTCACTAATGTCTCGAGACTTGAGACATCTTTCACTAATGTCTCCAAGACTACACTTAGAAGAAAGAAAAGAATCGTCAACAAGAGGACTTCAATAGTCTTGATGATGAGGAAGCATGGCAACTCATGGACTTGAGCTTGCTTGACTTCAAGGTGGTGATCTCGCTTTAAGAGGAACCTGAGAATCACAAAACACGAAACTACAAACATAGATCACTTGGATGCGGGGTTAGAGAGTTTTAACTCGAGGGAAAGTATGTTAGAAAGGGGTGAGAAACAATGAATAAAAGGCTCACTATTTATAGAGGAAAATTCTCTTGTTCCCGGATCCCACGGATCCTCCCACGAGGATCCGTCAGCGTAAAGCTAGGGATCCGTGGGACGCTCCTCTTTACCCATGGGTATTTTGGTCATGGGTCATGGGTTATGGGCTGATCCATGGGTCTTATACTAGATACAATGTATCTTTTAATGCAAGGCACCTAGTCGCGTGGGTATGGGTCAATACTGTGGGTTATGGATATTATCCATATATGATATAAGCATGATGTCATGCAATGGGTTATGAGTCAAGCTCCATGGGTCATGGACTTTGGGTTGTAACCAACTACATTCAATGTATTTGGTCAATGGGTTGTGATACTTAAGTTTCTACCCATTTATATTACCCAATATACTACATACTAATTATGTGTATATTTTACCCAAATATGTAAACACTAGTTGTTGTATATATGTAATACTAAATCATCAAATCACTTATACTTGTTTTAGTGTTTTATGTGAAAACGTAAGTGTGTTAGAAACTATTAGTTCAAACTAATTACGTATTTTATTTGTTTCATTAAAATGATTTTACGTTTGTTATCGACAAAACATTAGAATATCGTAAAATATAAATAAACGTTTTTACGGTTTATTTGTATTAACAATCTCCCCCTTTTTGTTGATGACAAAACGTAAAATTATTTTAAGAAAAAGCTAAAATTCACAAAAGTTTAAATTTGTAGTTTTTACTTTCTTCTCCCCCTTTTTGTCGAAACAAAAAGAGCTTCGAAAGGAAACTAACACATTATTTTAGGAAAAACATGTGAAAGGAAAAGAAATAGAGAGCAAGTAACGGGAAAGGATCTCGTCTTTATTCCCCCTTGACGAGTCCATCCCTATGTGAGGGTGTCAAGAGAAAAATAATACTAAGCTAGTTCATTTGCAACTAAGTTTGCAAAAGATTTCGTCAATGTGACAAATGTGCTCCCCCTTTATGATTGTAATTTTGCAAAGGGACGTCATAGAATGTAATCATAATATTGCAAGTAATTTTGAAATGCATTGCTTTGACACAAAGCCCCCTAGCTTTAGGGTGTCAAACTCTTCATGTGTAAATTGAATAACTACAAAACAAAGGTTAGAAAACAGGTATAATGCATAATTTCACGCAAATATGGTCCAAGTTAGTAGAAAAATAGTTTTACGTATCACGGATCCCGGTTCCCTCCTTGAGGGATCCGTCTGAGGCAAATACAAGGGATCCGTCTGGTGATGATCAATTTCAAGAATGGTGATATAACACATTATGTTAATATCAAAGTAAGATATGTATTATACAACATAATCATATACTCAGACATATAGCAAGTAGCATGTATTTTCATTTAATAAAACTAGAGATATGGTATACATGACTCTAAAAACTAAGAAAATCATCGATACATAACTTGGAACTACTAGACTTATCTAAGTAACGCTTGAAACCAGGACACCACTAAAATCCTCTAGCTCAAGCTTGTTTAGGTTTAATCTCGTCGTAACGTTCGAGGAGGTGATAGAACATGAAACGTTGGTCTTCTCGTACTTCATGTATCAAACTTTCAACATGTTGACAATGATAACAATCTTTGTCATGGCTAGGTAGTGGTGGTGGAAGAAATGAAATTGCTTGATGCGAAGGATCAAGTGAAGCGGCTTATGGAGCCTCAAAGCGCGGGGGATTGGTGGGCGCATTTGAAGATGGCTCGACCAAGAATGATGGTGGTGGTAGAAGTGTCAACTTCCATATGGTCGGGTGGTTGACTTTGATGATTTCTCATAATCCAAATTGGATTATATGATGGTGACGGCGAAAAGGAAGCGGAGCTAATGTTGACTCAACACCTTGATTATGTACCATTATTCCTCTAATGGAGAATGTTGCCGTGGAGGAGGATGAGGCGGCCTAGAGGCAAATCCTCTAAATTGTAGAGGTGTGGTGATGATAGTGGAGTTGTAAGCGAGATAGCTCTAGGAGCCAATGGTGATGGTTTAGTGGAGATGATATTGTTTGGCCTAGGAGGTATGGTGGTGTTTGGTATAGGTAGTTTTGTGGGTACAATCCTTATAGGAATTGGTTTGATAGGTTGAGAAGAAATCCTTGCATTTGGCTTGACCGGAGATGATTCGGTTGAAGAGATTTCGTGTACAACACGAGCAATTTTCTTGGATGGTTCTTTTGTGGATATTTTGCTACTTGGAGTTTTCCTCATGATGATTTTAAGAGGTTTGTAATGGTTTCTTAAGTTCTGAAAATGAGGATGAAGATGATGACTTTAAAAGTCCTAACAATGTGGTTTATAAAGTAAGAGATTTGGCAAGTGCATTCAAGCCTTAAGCCACTAAAATTCATTGGAATGTGATGATTAACATGCACAAGAGTCAACTTGAGTTTGTCTTGATCTAGGAACTCATTTAAGATGAGATGGAGTGTTTAAGTTATAAAGATGAACTTGAAATGATTGATTTAGCTAGAGTTGGCATAATCATCACCGGATCCCACGGTTCCCTCAACGAGGATCCGTCTAGGCTAATCCTAGGGATCCGGCTCTCAGCAGCTATGAAAGAATAAAAATGATGGTTCTAAGGTCTAAGATCTATACCATCTTGAGTGTTTCAGTCCTCCTAAGTGTTTTTAATGAAGGGGTGCTTAAGTACTTGAGGGTAATGAGTGATGTAGCTAATGATTGCCTTTTATGGAAAAAATTGGAACTTTCATGAGTACCAATGAATGAACAAGGATGACACTAAAGATTTTGGGAGTGTCAAGTGAAGCTAAATGACCCTAGAGATCAGATAGTGACTTAGGATAATGTTTTGGGAAATATCCTAAAGACTTTAAGATGGAAAAACTAGAATTTGATCAATTTTGAGGTAAGGATGATCATGATCAATTTAGCCATAATTGAAAGATTTCCAAAGCTAGATGTGAGGGATTATGTGAGAAATGATGTATGAGCTTGAGAGCGGAAGAGTGATGGGTTTAAGTGCAATGATAGATCTACACGTGTCTTGATTGTGATCTAGGTGAGTTATGTGTGAGTAGGAAGGATCTACTTAGCTTAATAAGGACTTAATTTGCCTTAGGACATTATGTCTAGCTTAGTGTGAGGTGTTCTAAGGGCATGTTTGAAATACAATGTTTGCAATTTTATTTTCTGTTTGCCGAATCCCACGGTTCCCTAAGTGTAGGGATTCGTCTAGCACAAACTTTGGGATCCGTCCATCTGCTAAGCAGAACCTTTACTAAAGGTATGCAATGATCTTGACAATGAATTATATTCCAAGGTTAGTTTAAGCGGTTATAACACTAAGATATCAAATGTAATATGTTTTATTTCATGAAGGAAATTTGATTACATTGATAAAGTATGAGTACAAAAGGATTGATCCTATTTGAAAGACTACTAAGTTCCTTGAGCGTTATCGCTGGAAGGATCATCAAATGGTTGATGAGTGTTGGTGGAATCAAGAATGAAGAAAGTCTTCATGAGAGATATGTTTAGCGGTTCCATCATCTTGTTCACAAGTACGTACAACGGACTTTGAAATTGAGGATGAAAATGCATGACGTTTTGATAAAGGCGTGTCAAGAACATTCCATAAGGGATGAGTTTATTCTTGGAGCCTTGAAGATTTACAATTCGCCTTGCGAAGAAGTAGGCGAGATTGTATGGTTTTTGTGTTAGCAAACAATACATTATGTGAGCACAACAAGCGGGAAGGATTTCTCGATTTCCCCTAAGACTCCAAAAATCTTCACGTAGGATGAGTGCAAGGGGCTTGTACTCTTCTCGGATATCCCGTGTAAAGATAATGTTTGGATTGGAGTAATATGGTCGAGGTTTGCATATTATGCGATTTAAATCCTCCAAGGAAGGTGTGTGAGAACAATATGGACTACTTTCTTCACGAAAGTTGAAGAGAGAATCAAGAGACCAATCTTCGGTGAAGGCACATTGTACATGATTTGGAATCCGGAGGATGTGAGCAAAATGCCCAAGGGTTAAAGCAGACTTTTGGTTTTTGATCCAAAACCAAAAAGATAGAGAGCGATCCTCGTTACGAACGAGTTCAACTTGACGAAAAAATTCCATTATGAACCTTGGACATATCTTCTCGTTGATTTCGAGAAGTGTAAGATATTGGATTTCACATACACATCATAACATTAACACAATGAGCACATAGATGGTTTTCGAGAGAGAAAGAGTGGGACATTCTAGTGAGAGAAACTTGTAGAATATTAGATTACCAAAGAACATCAACCCTACCTTGCAAGGTAGAGGGTATTTATAGGTTACAAACTAAACGACCTCTGACGGCTGTGGATCGGGGATACATTGGGTAAAGACCGACCTTCTTCCACGGTGTTGCACTAAACTATTTTAAGCTACTAACTAAGCGATTAACTACATAAAAGCGTAACAAATGACAAGTCTACGATCTAACTAGTGCTAGATAATACTTGGGGTGACCGACTCTTCAATCTTGGAATTATCAAATTCCTAACAATCTCCCTGCGGAGGTCACCCCATGTTTTACATTCTGAGAACCTAACATTCCATTCATGACTTGGTTCTTGAGCTCGTGAACATTCATACATCAACATCGTAAACTTTGTGCATAAGTAGTGCAACTTCATAATCTGCATAGATTCGTACTTTAAATTGGAGGTCCATTTCGATCCACGTGATAGTAAATATGAACCGACTTGAGATCATCGACTATCAAGAATCTGAGACACATCCTTTGTGGTGTTGGTATTATGTGAATTTGTGACATTCGGACCGACATGCTCACATTACGGATCATGATATCTTCTCATCGAGTAGCGGAAGCCTTTGTTGAATCATGATATTGGCAACGAGCGTAGCGAAGCATGGAGTGAAAATATCGAGTCATTGATGCACAAATCATGATTTCTTTTGAGTTGAATGTGTTAAGTGAGCATGCGGCTATGGATTGACCGCTTCATTACGATCGGTACGCAAGCGTCGGGTGTACTGCATACAACGATTAGCAATAAATCGCACGAAAGTGTCTTTGATCACTTCGTTGAATTGAGGTACACGCCCACCGGTTCCCGTTGATCGATTACATGTCTTGCTGTGATCGGTAGGATTCCTAAGAATCTCCTTGACGGGGTTTGCATGTTGCTCTGTTGTTCTCAAACCGAACGTCTCAAAGAAGACAACACGGAGTGAGTGAACCAATAATTTTAAGTCCACCGATTGATGAAAAGAGATTTGAAAAACAATCGTGTATTGCTCAATAGAAATTGTTTTGCAATACAACGAAGGTTTTATTGAAAATCAATTATCAATCATAAAACACCTTTGGTTTGAAAAATGAGTACAGTCGATGTGCTAAAGAAAAGTTTGTTAAGCACAAAGACCGGTTTTTCAAAGGTATCCGTCAATCCCTAACACGAACGAGATTGATTCAAGAAATTGAATCGCCCCATTGTTTCATTCGGTTGTCACATGGTTGATCCATATAATAGATCTCACATGCCACCTACCGGGAGCTTGTTTGATGTTGGCTCCGAGGCTTTCCATCTTCATTGTGAATGTGTAAACACATCACTCGGATATTCCGCAATACCACAAGGATAATGCGTGGGACTCAAGATATAATCTCTCTTTCCACATTGTGTGAAACATAGAGTCTTCATTGAAAGTGTCCTAATGAGATTTATTGATGATCTCGTGGCTCTAGACTCAATTTGTGCATATTTGGATCCTGTCTTGGGAGACTAGGGAGAGGGTCTCCTTCTTTAATATCAACAATCTCTAAGAGAAAGTCGATAGATAATGTCGGTTCTCCGTGAGAATGAAACAAGTCCTTTTAAGAGGAACTTGAGTGGTTTGGAAAGTTGAAGTGCAATGCGTCCTTTGGGTCCATGGCGTCTTTGTCTTCAATACCGATGTTACCATCGGTAGCATATGAAGTGAACCGGTTTACGCCTAAGGTTGAATAAGCGGAGGGCTATTTGTTTTCACCCTTTTCTCATTCAATTCTTTTAATTCTTCAACCCTTCGATTGCTTACCGAGACTTCATAGCTAGAACCTTGTTGGGTTTATTCCGATTACTAGCTCGGTCTTAGTCCGCACTCTTCCCATATCTCATTTTCTCCTTTTATCATCATACCTAAGGACTTCTACACTAACTAGTGGATTGTCCTGGTAGATCCCTCCGATTACGGCGGATCATGGGAACCAATACCTAACCTTATCATCCTTATATCACCGTACATAAAGTAAAGTTGGTCGGTCTATTTGGTATTGTTCATCGCCATTGGATCCAATTGAAAACCATTTGAAAATCAATTCGGTACTTGTGATATATTATCAAAGCATTTTGTACCTGAATTGTTTTTGATATTTTTAGAACGAGAACTCCCCCTCAACATGTGCATCAAGTATTTGAAAATGTTTTGCACACGGAGGCAAGAGAAAGAATTAACTTCTTTGATTACCATTTTCTAAAAGATATCAACATCACTTCCCACATCAAATCAAGTAGAAATAGCATTTCCGGGACGGATGAGGTTTCCATAAATTCGCTCCCCCTCAATATGTGCCTCGAGGTTGAAAAGAGTTTTGCACATACTAGAGGGAACCCTTTATCATCAAAGGATTAGAAGCCATATGATCAAGGTACCTTAAAAACATTTAAAGTTGAATTTGCAAAGGTTTAAGTGTTGTGTACACGATGACTTGAATTTGCAAAGAGAGTTCTCCCCTTAATATATGCTTCGAGATTCGAAAATTGTTTAGCACATATAAGAGAGGTTTGCACACAAATTGGTCATCTTATCTTTTAACATCTTTCATATTTATATCACATTTTCTCCCCGATCAAAATCTTAAATCCTTTGAGATTTTGGATCTCAATTGATTAAATATGTATGAGGTAAAATATTTGTAGGAGAAAAATGTGTCCGATTTTATATGATCAAAATGGACAACACAGATGTTTCCCTTTACAAGGGAAACCACAATCAAATCTTAGCACTATTACATGTATTACGAGTTGTTCATATTTATTACACCACATATTACACATAGTTAAAAAAAAACCATAAACAGATCCCGAAGAAGTCTTCATTCGGTCCTACGAAGAAGTTTGTAGTGACCATCACGAAGCCTTCCACCAACAAAACTTTCAAGGTGCGGAAGATCCTTCGTGTCTTGAGTCTTCGTCGATTGCGACAATGAAATGTTCACGTCTCTTCACGTCATCATCGGTACAAAAGTAGTTTTAACCCAAGATCTCATATCAAGTTTGGCTTCTTTCACTCGGTGTCAAGTTCTTCTTGACCAATTTGAGCGTACCATCACTAAACTTGTAGAGTTCACATAGACGCATAAGCATACGAGATCCATATCATGCGTGAATATGGCGGCTCTAGGGTGTCAAGGACTTTGTATTCTCGATGAAATTCATGCCCGATTGCATTCCATTGAGGACTTGTAAGGTTGATCTGGTTTGGTAACTTTCAATGCTGTGAAAGTCCTCAACTCGTTTCGAATGACTAAGCCCCGATCCAGTGGCGAGTACTGAGAGGGCCTTTTCTCACAGACGGTAAATGCTCAAGGTGTCCTTGAAGATTTAAGAGATAGAGATCTTGAAATCATTTGGCGAAGATGTTTGAAGTCGTTCTCTTCAATAGTATACATTTTGAAGTCGACTCTTTTAAGGACAATCTTCTTCAAGTACTCATATCCATAGATAGGAAGATCTCTACACTAACAACACTTAAGATTTGGACTTTGATCGACATCATTGCGTCTTTTATCGACACCATGTCTTCGATGTAGAACTTTTCTTTTGAACCACGGTGAGAAATACCATGAAGCGGCAATATCATATTTTTGTTCTTGACCCGAATTGATCGGGAACCATCTGCTCAAGCCCCGATCGAGTAGGTTTGCACTTTCATCTTTGATATTGATAGAGCGGTCTTCTTTCAGTGAGCGAGCACACGATAGTCAAGTCGTGATTGAAGAAGAATTCACTGAATGGTTATCGACGGGTTCACCACCAAGAGGAAGAGATTTTTGACATTGAGCGGCCGATTTGCTCACTTGAATTGGTCATTCGACATCTTATGGCATTCTTCCATCGATATTGAAGATGGTTTGCATCGAGAATGGAAGACTTTGACAATTTCGTAAGCTTGTCCTTCTAGATCTCTTGGAATTATGGATGAGATACTCTTCGCTCACAAAACCATCTAATAAAACTTCCCATATCACCGGTGTAGTGCGAGAAGAGTCTTGGTGGAACTTCATAATTATTGGTGATAGCGATGCCCTATTGTTGTCAAGAATCATAGAGTCGACTACGGAATGGTCCATGTGGGTTACGGAGAGGAGGTCTATCTTCCACAATGCGACTTTAAATGGTGTCTCTTGAAGGTGCTACCACGGATGTGCTAGTGCGGTTCCAGCCATGTAAGTATCAAACCAATCTTCGATGGCTTAGGAATATGTTTCGTCGATGCATCATCTTCATACAGTTACGAGTCACCATGACTTGAGACTCTTCGTGGACCATTTGATCATCAGGAATTGAGGTGGATGTGGATGTGAACCTTGAATCAATCGTCGTCCAGGCAGCAGATTTCTTCTGAGTACTCTGTTTATTTGTAGAGTCTGATTGATTGGACGGTTTTGGCGGTGATGATGGTGGCTGCGATGGAGGTGAATTGGTTGTTGAAGAAGGATTACCAGCTCCAGAAGTTCCAGCGCCTCCCGTTGGTGGTGGGGGTGGAGGAGGATCTTTGCGATCCTTCATCAATGCTTCCATCACAATTGTCCTCCTTTTCTTTTTAGCTTCTTTTTCCCCGACGTCAATCTTAAACTGCTCATAATTGTCGAACTTAATGGATTCTTCAAGTGCCTCATAGAGTTTATGTGAACCTCATGCTTGTCCTCTTGACCTCATACATCCTTTCACACAGGCTGCTCTCATATCGGTGATGGGAGGTCCTTGAATCGCCTAAGTGGAGCCTCCATAGCCCATTCCACGGCATCCTTGACTTCTCCTTCAATAGCGGTAGTAACCCTTCATTGAAGTTGAGGTGCTCCAATCTATAGACACGATCCACCGGAGAATTAATGATTTAGGAAGTTGCCTTTCCGAGCTTCTATCCTTTTAATGGCTTTATCCATTAGTTGATCGGTGAGAATCATGGAGGGAAGCGGTAGAGCCACTTCATCCGCAATTGTAATGACGGGTTCGAGAGTTGGTGGCGTTGTTGGTGGTGCTTATGCAGTTGATTGAGTAGGTAAGGGAGGTGGAAGTGCGGTTGATAGTGAAGATGCGGTCATTGGAGGAATAGTTGGCGTATCTTCTTTGAATCTTGACATTATACATGGATTGTGCGGTATCTAAGGATTTGTCATTCATGAATTGATCACCAAAGAAATCTTCATCAAGATTCTTAAGTGAGGATAGAGAGTTAGTAGACAGATTTGGTTCATCCATCTTCAAGGTCTCATCAGAGCTTGTCTCAAAGTTCTCCTGCGAGCCTTTTTGTAACAGAGTGTCAACATTCAAGCCAGATTGAGTCTCACTAAGTGTAGGAGTTTCCTTAAACGTTTCAGGCACTTTGACCACTCCAGATAGTTCTTTTGCATGAGATGATTCTGTTCTTCTCTTCAACTCATATTGATTTGTGGTGCTTGATGGAGATGATGAGATAGTTAAGAGCATGTGAGCAGCTTGTTCAGTTTCAACACTTGCCACCCCTTTACCCTTGTCATGTGTAATTGGGGTTGTTTGTCGAGGTAGTTGAGCGGGTTCTCTTAACACAATTCCACCTACTGGGGCTTTCACATTCTGACTTTCTAGGCTTCGCTGAATTCCAAGTTGCAGATCAGCATCATCTTCATCAGTTAGCCTGGTAACATTCCTTGGTATCTCAGTGTTCTCACCAATTTCCTTTTCCACTTTATTTCTTTTTACTTTCTGCTTCTTGGATGCGGTGTCAGACTGTAGTGACCTTTCAAGTCTCTTTTTAGGAAGAGAGGCATAGGATGCTTGTGAGGCTGACTTGGTCATGGGAGCATTTGGTTGAAGAGGAGAGGGTGTGACATCGTGAGAGAGTTTGGTTGCCCTTTTCTTGTATTGCTTGAAGTAGTCCCTTCTTGATATCTTCTGTGAGAAGACAATCAGGAATTGGCAATCCAAATACTTCTTTATCCGTACCTCTAGGAACATATTTCAGGTTTCCTAAAACAAATTCATCTTCTGCTTTGTGTAAAGTTGATTCAGACCTAGGAGTGAAGTTGTGATTTTGTTGCAAATACTGAATAACAAGCTTAGAAAATCTGATGCTAGGAATTACAAGCTTGTTCTGTTTCTTTCGACCTTGAGCATTGTTCTGGAAATAGGTTCTATCAGATATGAATGTGTTCATTGATAACGAGAATTCTTCCCAAATACGATCTGAGACATTCACATCAACCCTATTAACGATTCCCCATAGGATTTGCAAGATAGGAATTCTCACTTTGTCGAACCCTGAAGTTTTCCCAGATAGGCATAAGTTCAGAATGGTTGTAATAGCTCTCCAGGGTTGATACATGTGTCCGGTGATGATGTCAGATGCTCTTGAAATCTTGCTCGATAGCCCAACCCAATTAGAAATACAATCGGATCGTCGACACGGTGGAGATTCGAGCGAGCGTCGTGGTTACATGGTGTGATTCAAGAGCCTTGCTCGAATATCGAAATCAATTGTGAACTCCCTATTATCCAGTTTGCAAGAGTATTGTCTTGTGATTTTGTTCCATTGAGCGGTGTTCCGTAATTGTTGAATGTGGATGGTAGGAATTGAGCATTGCTTGGTAATAGCTCCGAAGAAGTTTGTGTTTTGAGGATGTCAATAGAAACTTTGAGTATCGGATTTTGTTGGAGCCTTTGTAGGTCCACATATGAGCTTGCTTTTTCCAATAGCGCCCATTGACTTGGGAAGGATTTCTTCGTCGAGAGAACTTTGGATGATGCCGAAGGGTAGCGCTCTTTTCGGGATTGAACTTGCCATTTATGGTGCGAGTAATCATACAATCAACAATAATGATTGGGAGCAGGTTAGATAAATGATAAATGAGACAATGTTGAGAGCACCCTTATGACATAGACACATAAAAGTAGTAACTCGGAAGGAGTCCCCAAAACACATCTGAGAGAAAGATTGAGTATACAGATTCGGATATATGACAACTTTCATGAGTGAGATATTTTAATGAAGTATAATCTTACAGATAAATAATCACATGACGAGTTGATAAGGGATTAACAGGCAAACGAATGCATAGCAAAGGGATCATGTCATGAGCCAAGATACAAATGTAGAAGTGATATAACCGATATGCATGAGGAAAAAGGAAACTTTTGGTTGTCGTGAGAGAAACCAAGTACCTTTAGCCTAAACAGACATGTCATAGCAAATTACATGGAGTATGTTGACGCAACAAGTTGAATTAGGAGATCCTAAGTGTCGTGAGAATGAGATCAACTTTAGCACTAAACCTTTGAACATTTTAATAACCCTTGACCCTAAGACTAATTCACAACATGAAAGTGAACAATGTTGCAAACTTGTAAAGACAAGTCGCCATCTAGAGCCACAGACAAGTCGCTAATAGTTTAGCACTCTAAGTCGCTATGCTAATTAGCTACCTTGTAACGACAAGTCGCCATGAACAATAACTAACCCAAGTCGCTACAAATCAGTTAACTCAGTCGCTAGGTTACTAATTCGCTAACTTGTGAAGATAAGTCGCCATGAACAGTAACACACTCAAGTCGCTACAAATTCGTTGACTAAGTTGCTAATGTTACTAATTCGCTAACTTGTAAATACAAGTCGCTAACTACTAACTCGCTAACCAAGTCGCTAGAATATGGTGAACTAATTAAGCTCTGTAAACGTAGTCGCTAATAGAGTGCTAACTCGCCATGAAGAACATTCAAGCTAATTCGCTACCAAGAACAGGTTAAATCGCCAACAAGAACACACACAAAAAAAAACCCAACAACCCAATCCGCTAACCATTCATCATCAGATCATGAAGACACATTTTCAAGCAATCAAGATACTATATTCCACACAATTTGACCATATTCAATCATTAGAATAGCAACAAATACACGATTTCATGATAAGTCGAACCTAGGTGGGAGTCAAATAATCTCAAGTCGTGAGCTCGAAAGAATCTGGATAAAAGGACATGTTAGAAACTGGACACAAAAGCTTAAGAGAACAAAGATAAGAGGGAATCAAGCAAACCTCTTACTAAGTCGCTAGGAAGAGCAAAAGTGACGAAGAGAAAAAAGCGAGAGAAGAAAAAACTTGTTTGGGAAAAATGGTAACTCGCTAATGTGTAATTCGCTAGGGTATACAAACAATCTTAGGCAATATGACACAATTGGTCCTTGTGGTTTTAACATGAGGTGAGGTAATTCGCTAATGCAACATAACTTTCACTATATGACAAGTTTGGTCCCTATGGTATTGATGAGCAGTGGTAAGTTGCTAACACGGATTAGACAACGTCTCTAGCATTGATTATCACATCGATCACCATGAATCAATTAAACATTTAAACACATAGGCAATTACTACGAAGGCACACAAGGAAAATCACACGAGCATGATACAACCACAACCAATAAGCGAGAGAAACTCATAACCGGATATTACAAAAGCATAACCGATTAGTCACACAAGGTGAAACCACCACAACATACAAATAAGCAAACATCATAACCAAATGAAGCCAATGGCATATAAAACAAATCTCTCCTCAATCAATGTCATCAAAGATCATTGATTGATATTAACCAATCCATTATAACACCAAGAATATATCACTTGTTCGAACTTCATCTATGATCCCGTGCCATTATTGAATGACATTTCTAGGACCGTAGATGTTATCGATAACAAGGAGTATATTCTTTATTAGTTTGAGGAAAATGATAAAATTTTGAAATAAATAAAAAAATGACATAATATTTTGTAAAGGAGTATATATTTTGAAAAAAAAATGATAAAATCTTAAAATCTTAAAAAATTGAAATTTTTTTAAATTTTTTTTTTTTTTTTTTTTTTTTATTTTTTATTTTTTTATATACAAATATATAAGAGCGAGTCCCGATTCAAAATGAATAGGAGTCAAAATAAGAAGTACATCAACTCGCAAGCTATAGCTTACGAATGAGCTATGTTCATATCGGGGAACCAAGTCATGAAGTTCCCGATTGAGTTGAGCATTGTACCGAAAAGACCGAGAGCACATTGTATTTGAAGCACATGTAGACTTGTACATAGAAGGGTTAGTGACATGTTTAGTCTCACATTTGGATGCATCACGTATAATCCAGACGTATCATTAATGGGGATCCTATTAGATTCTACATTCTTGAAGAGTTTACCCGGAATCCACTGAGGCATGATCTAGGAATGTAAGTTCGTTTAAGTCACGTAAACTTAAATAATGCGCGGTGGGAATCCATTTGAGACCACGATGAAGTTGAGCTAAATGAGTGCACAACCTTGTTTTGACTATTTGTCCTATTGTGATCGGAGAATTTCTTTGGGGATTGATCATCGATGATGTTTTGCATGAGACCTAGTTAAACTTATTGCATTTACGATCGTGAGTGTTGACCATTAGTCTTATTTTTGGGATTCATCATATCTGAACTAGGCAATGAAGTGGTGGTTTTGACAAAAGCACTTATTATCAACTTGGGATGTAAGCTTAGATTTCAATGGTTTAGCTCTTTCGGACCTAAAGGCATTAGGTTGTTTAATAAGCTGTTCGTTTCAAGTGATTACGAACATTTGACATTCCCAAAGTTGAAGGTTTTGCAAACTTAGTGTTCATCCTATTTCGACATACTTTTCGAGCTCATTTTTAGGGCAACAATATTGAAGCTCTTATCCACGAATTTGTGCTTTGAGGTCATCAATATCTTTCATCAAGAGGTTAGATTGATTGTCTAACTTAGAGTTTGTTTCCTCAAGGTTAATTCTTAAATGCTCATTTTCTCTTAGAAGGTTGGACACACATAGAGCTAGTTCGAATTTCTAGATTCTAGTGCATCACTCATCTCATGACAGTCATATTTACGCTTCGAAGAAGTGATTTCGATTGCCTATGGTGAATCTTTGTCCCGAACTGGATTTTAATTGATTAATTTCAAAAATTCTCTAAATTCGAAGTTCTGATTAGTACACGGTTTTTTGCATAAAACATTTCTTCCTTTGTTGTATTTCAATTTGCAATGAGATACGGTGTTTTTCAAGAATTGAAAATTTGTTTGAAAGCTCATCATATACCCTTTTTCAATCATGTTACTTGCATTAGATTTAGGCAAAACAAAGACCGATTCCACATTGTTATGTTCGAGTAAGAGTCATGTACCTTTTATGAGAACTTGTGTGATCGGATCGTGTACCTTATTGATTGATACCTTTCTCGACTACGAGATTTTGAGATCGGTCTTGTTCTCTTCATCCTTTTCCATTACAAGCGAGATTCTGCATTCGGTGTCTCTCTTTGGTTTAAGCGGAATGAAGTATGACACGTCTTCATTGCTCCATGGAAACTCTTGGCACTCATTTAATTCATTACGCTTGTTATTCTCATTAGCGACTTCCTTGATGTATGTTTCCATATTACTCATAAGTTGAATAAATGAGTTTACGAACTCATGAATTTCCATTCCGTGTGTTTCTTGAGCGAAATTCGGTCATAATATCATCAAA
Source organism: Chrysanthemum lavandulifolium (assembly GCA_022545495.1). Taxonomy (NCBI): domain Eukaryota; kingdom Viridiplantae; phylum Streptophyta; class Magnoliopsida; order Asterales; family Asteraceae; genus Chrysanthemum; species Chrysanthemum lavandulifolium. The sequence goes on from CM040238.1 coordinate 207,935,478, forward strand.
ATCGGAGGAGTATTCTTCCGGATGAGTGGTGAAATTGATTGATAATGGTTTGGAGAGCGACATGTGAATCATCGGTTGAGAACTTTTCTTTGGTAATTTGAAAGCTCGGTCGTTCTAAGTTAAGTAAAGCAGTTCTTGTCAAAGTAGAAAATCTGACGAAGGATGGCACAACTTATTCGATCCATGGTTGTAGATAAGAGTAATTTGAGAAGTCGTACGAGATGTTGAAACGGCTCCTTTGGTGCATTCCATATTCTTAGCATCATCTGCAAACATTAAGAGTGACTTATTTGAGTTGTTACGATTGATCGATCTTGAATCATTAAGTGTGTGGCCTTGAGATAGGCATTCATTTCACTATTCATCTTGTGTCATAGAGAGCAAGTACTTTGGTGATTAAAGGATCCGTGATGGTGACATTGTGTTATTATGAATTACTCCCCAAGTCTCTAGAGATTTAGAACCAACTCGCTACCAACTAAATAGCAATAATCCCAAGTCGCTAGAATATCTTGCACCAAGTCGCCAACACTTAATTCGCCACCCCACTAAGTCGCTAAAGTTCCAAGTCGCTAGCCAGATGTAAGTCGCTAACAAGTAACTCGCTAAGACTCAAGTCGCTAGCAAAATTTTGGCGACAATTAAGCTACTCAAGTCGCTAAAGATGCAAGTCGCTAAAGAGCAACTCGCTCTGAGACCAAGTCGCTACCACCAGTCGCTACCGTGGTGGAGGTCCACTACTTGTACTTTTAACTCGCTAGATCTAACTCGCTAGATCTAAAAGCGTAACTCGCTACAAATTTGTAAAGCAAGTCGCTATGAAGAAAATAATCCGTGAGCTAAGTCGCTAGCAAGAAAAACCATATAAACATCACTTTTCAATCCAAAAACAACCCAACCAAGATGATTCAAGCTTACCAAATGAAAACCTAAACACTTGTGATGATTCTAAACATAAAAGTACTAACAAAATTCAAACTTTAACACAAGAAATCAACCAAATGATGCAAAAACCACTAAACTTTTTCAAACTCCTAACAAGAAGACATTCCAGTCCTATGGCTCGGAAGGAGGTATTGATACCTTTTTCGAATTGTAGAGAGGTGTCTACAATACGTCCTTCGTGGAAGTGACAGTTTGAGATTATTGAACCCACGGACATGATTGCGGTGTGTTGGGATCAAGGAGATGTTTGGAGTGTAGCGCTAGTGAGTGAAAAATCAAACTCATATTCATGCGTCATATTTGAACCTATAGAAACGATGAGTTAATAGAAAGTAATGTTTGTGGTCAACCAATGATTGTCTAACGTTTTTACTAGATTTTTATTAACAATGGTTTTTAACAACAATGACACTTAACTCACTTATGGTTTTGACATTCTAGTGGGATATTACTTTTAGAAAGAAAGTGGTTTTTATTATGCATGAAAAACTGTTGTCCAGATGTACGGATCCACGGTTCCGTTTCAAAAGGGATCCGGCTAGTATACTTGCCGCGATCCGTAGGTCTCAGTAATGTGAAACAAATTTGATAAAAACATAGGTTTTACAATTTTATACCATACCAAGATATGTGTTTTAGCCTAAATTTTCTTTTAGCATGCATATATGACTTCTAATGTATCATGAGAGAATACGAAACATATAAATCAAAAGAAATGACAAACATATTATGATAATAATAACCTAGATAAACTAGACTATTAATAATATTTCATTTCAATGCTAAGAATGATACAAAGGATTGGGTATATGATCCCAATGTAGATTAACAACACAAAGTATATGTCTCCGTATGAGAACTTCATCATAAGGAACACAAGAGCGATGAGTGTTAAGGCGATGAGCACGAGGGCGATGTAAACCATGTTGATGGCGAGCCTTCTTGGTTTCGGATGAGATGAAATGGAGAGGAAGATGAAGTTTTGAATGAGAGGAAATTTTTGAAAGTGGAAGATTTGAAAAAAAAAGTAGGGATTTGATAGGGTTGAACGACGGATTGGTTTATTTATGGGGAAGGAGGAATTTTTGAGATTTGTGTTTTGTTTTATTATTGGAAAGATATGATTTTTGGATTAAATGAAATAAAACACAAGTTTTATATACCACAACTTTAAACGAAAAAATAATACGTATGTGAGAAAAGGCTTCCTAATGAAGCTTCATGTAATACATGTATATGCACAAAAGATAATCATATAAATACCTATGTAGGTATACTTAATTATCAAGCTAATGTCATTTTAGAGATAAGTAAAGAATCATACCTCCAACGCACTTAGGAATGTCTTTACAAGTGACACACAGATGTCACTTAGACAATTCCGGCTCCTTTGTATTTAAGATACCTTCTTAGGGAATGTATTCTTGCTACCAAGCGATTCCTATAGCTTGGTGGGTATGAGCTTTGACTAATCAACATGACAAGGAAGATTAGTGCATTTAAATAGAAAATAAAAAAATAAAAAAAAATGTTGTCATCTAATCAACATCCAAACAAAGAGTTTTTAAAAGACATGGTGTTTGTTTTTGTGAAAAAAAAACTTTCTTTGTAGTTTTCAATTAACCATGGATCGTATCAAGTTTTTAAAGTACAATATACTTCAAGAAACTTGGTAACGAAGCTTTGATGCCAATTGTGGAAAACTAGAAGGGGGGTTGAATAGTTTTGCCAATTAAAACTTCTTTTTAAACTATTTAGATCAACTTATGTCAATCTATTTGGATGTGTGTTGGATGTTGATAAACAAGCATATAAAACTATATAATAAAAAGATAAGAGTAAGGAGCACAAAACCACGACACGAGTATTTATAGTGGTTCGGCTACAAGGACACCTTCCTTGCCCTACTCCACTTCCCGAGTCACCTACTCGAGAGTTCATAAACACTACACGACACCAATCTCCTTATGGCGGAGAAGCCTTCACTATGTTGCCTACTCTTTTTCTGGTGCTAGGCTAACCACCGGGTTCTTTCACACCAAGGTGAACCACACCTAACACAACGTCGCCTACCCTTTATCCGGTACTAGGCTAAGTACCGAGTTCCATTACAATGGAGGAACTACAACCCAACACTACACCAACGACTAATCCCAAAGGAGACCAACTCCTTATTACAACATCATCAAGGATATCAATATCCTTGGATCTAATGCTAATCTATCTTGTACATCGAAACACACCATATCGAATGTACATCTAAGGCACTTTTCACTAATGCCTTTAGTTAGATCTTCAAGTCACTCTTCACCAATGTCTTGTGACTTGACTTCTATGCACCCTTCACTAATGCCTATAATACGGACGATCGACACCTTTCATTAATGTCTTCGTCTTGAGACTTGAGACATCTTTCACTAATGTCTCCAACACTACACTTCTTAGAAGAAAGAAAAGAATCATCAACAAGAGGACTTCAGTAGTCTTGATGATGAGGAAGCATGGCAACTCATGGACTTGAGCTTGCTTGACTTCAAAGGTGGTGATCTCGCAGGAACCTAGAGAATCACACAAACACAAAACTACAAACATAGATCACTTGGATATGGGGTTAGAGAGTTTTAACTCGAGGGAAAGTATGTTAGAAAGGGTGAGAAACAATGAAGAAATGGCTCACTATTTATAGAGAAAAAATCTCACATTCCCGGATCCACGGATCCCTCCCACAAGGGATCCGTCTAGCGTAAAGCTAGGGATCTGTGGGACGCTCCTCTTTACCAATGGGTATTTTTGGTCATGGGTCATGGGTCATGGGTTATGGGCTGATTCATGGGTCTTATACTAGATACAATGTATCTTTTTAGTGCAATACACCTAGTCACATGGGTATGGGTCAATACCATGGGTTATGGATATTATCCATATATGATATAAGCATGATGTCATGCAATGGGTTATGAGTCAAGCTCCATGGGTCATGGACTTTGGGTTGTAACCAACTACATTCAATGTATTTGGTCAATGGGTTGTGATACTTAAGTTTCTACCCATTTATATTACCCAATATACTACATACTAATTATGTGTATATTTTACCCAAATATGTAAACACTAGTTGTTGTACATATGTAATACTAAATCATAAAATCACTTATACTTGTTTTAGTGTTTTATGAGAAAATGTAAGTGTGTTAGAAACTATTAGTTCAAACTAATTACGTATTTTATTTGTTTCATTAAAATGATTTTACGTTTGTTATCGACAAAATATTAGAAGATCGTAAAATATAAATAAACGTTTTTACGGTTTATTTGTATTAACAAATTACATATACAGAAATAAATGAGTACAATTTTCAACAACTCAAATAAAATATTCTTTCATTAAATTATCTTTTTATTACTTAAAATGAAAATTGGATAATTTTTTTTTGAGAAATCAATAATAATTTTGAGAAGAAAATGTTTTTTTTTTTTTTTTTTTTTTTTAAATTAAAGTTTTAAGATATTTATCATCGATTTACATAGAGGTCCAAGGCAAGCGAGCAACAACTCAGCTGCTAGCCCTTTTGAATTGAAAAGCCAATTCTTTTAAAACTACTTTTGTAGATCTAGGTGTCAAAAGGTATCAAATGCAAAAGGAATAAAAATATGTTAATTTTCAATGTACACTTTCTCATGTTTAGCCACTTTGTACGAGGCGGCTTTCAAAGCAGCTTGTCCTACTGTAAAACCCCAGCTACTCAAACCCACGAGAGGAGAAACCCCTGTTATACATGCATGGTTCCCTCCAACCCATCCAAACACCAAAACGTCTGCCGGTCTGAGTGTGGATCTTCCATCCAACGAGTCAGTCAAAAAGTTCACAGGTGCTTCTTTTTTAACAGAGATTCCAATACGCCTACAGACGTCAAAAAAGACATCCCTAACCGTATTTTATATTTCTCTCAAGCTAAACAAACACCCATTGTAACAAGCTCCATGTGCGAAGGGTTCAAAAAGTATGTATCACGTTTGATACTAACCCATTACAACATCAGGTCACCGAGTGTTAGCTTAAACAACTTCTCCATCGTATTGGTTATTTGAGTTTGTGTGAATACACCTACTATTGTCTTATAAAAAAAATTGAGTTTTTTATAAGGAACAAATCGTTTTAGGAAATCTTATTAGTTTAATATTGCCCTAGCATTCTAGTTTTAAGATCATACGTTACGGCGCGAGCCTTGGTGGGTACAAGATTTGTGATCAAGAAACGTAGATCGTTTTGTCTACGACATAGGGTCATGAGGTTTACTACGCCATAGATGCTCTTGTTTATTTTATGTTATTTTCTTCGTTTTCACGTCAAAAGGAAGATGTACTCCATTCGCCGTAGTAATGTGATTCTAGAATATTTTATTATTAATTTAGGTCGCTTTTTTTTTTTTTTTTTTTTTTTTTTTTTAAAGGATTCTTTTGTGCAAGTTTCATTTCCCTTATAAATATAGGGCTTTATCATTGTAATTCACTTTGGATTATTAATAAACTTTTGTTTTAGAGTTTTATCTATTGTTTGGGTTTTATTCCTTGAGGTGCGCCTCGTTTATCTACCTTGGATTAGGGTTTATCAAAATTCGATTTCGTGTTCTGTGTCAGTTCGCATCAAAGCTTGTTAGTATCATGGTGGTAATTAATGTAGAAGGTTCTACGTTAATTAACGCTTAAAGTTTGTTAGTATCCTAGAGGGTGAGTGGTGTAGAAGATCCAAAAACCTGTACCGTTGGTGGGGTGCGGTCGATCAAAGACATGGATCGTGCGATCAATGGTACACAACCACCAGATTTAAAGACATTGACCGTTCACTTGTTGGCTGAAGATTGTGAGAAATCGAGGACGAGTTATTCTGAAGTGGGGGGAATGATGGAGACAAGATTTGTGGTCAAGAAACATAGATCGTCTTATCTATGGCGTAGGGCCAAAGCCTTACCTATGCCGTATATGCTATTGTTTATTTTATGTTATTTTCTTCGTTTTTCTACGCAGTGGAAATAAGAAATTAATCGTTCACCTGTTGGTTGAAGATTGTGAGAACTCGAGGACGAATTGTTCTAAAGTGGGGGGAATGATGGAGACAAGATTTGTGGTCAAGAAATGTAAATCGTTTTGTCTATGGCGTAGGGCCAAAGCCTTATCTACGTCGTATATGCTACTGAGCGCATAGTCACTCAGTGAGCTATCTTCAGGATACTCAGGAAGAGACAAAGAAGAAGTCTCTCCACTCAGTAAGGCGAAACTTAAAGGGTGAAGGCGGGTCAAGAAGAAGATAGTGGATTCGGTGGTGATGACAATAACTCTTTGAATCCCGAAACTCCTCATCAACTACTTACACTAAAGACAAACTAAAGTTTAAGGCCGAAGGCAATGAAGGCGAAGAAGGAGGCGGGACAAGGCGTGATAAGTTTGAACAGATAAGACGAAGTCCTTATCAACCAAATTCAACTTTCCACTGAATGGCTAACTTCTCGGGCTCGATGTCATCAACGACTAGAAGAAGACAACCTTGTCACTTACCCAATATAGTCTTTTAGAATGAGACAAAATACATCGATATTTTGTCTTACATAACTGTCGGTTGTCACTTAGGATGAGTTAAAACTCACTTGTATAAATAGCATAAGAGATGGAGTGGAAAAAAAATAACTTGTGATAATTGTAAAAAACACACACATAAGCCATCTTTCACTCCTCCAAATACAACTTTGTCCACGAGATAGCTCGGTGGTTCCATTGTAGTTGTGCTCGGACTTAGCTTTGAGCTTCGTGAGGAGTTACAACACTTTGTCATTTCAATCCCAATCTTGTTCATAAGTACTTGGGTAATATATTCTTTTGATTGATTTCTAATAAAGAAAATTAAGTTGAAAATTTATCGGTGTGTTTTACCGCATTATTTTGGTCATTACTCTGATCGAGTTTACTTAATACTTTAAACTGTTTTATACGATTGTGAAAGCGGAACAACAAGTGGTATCGAGCAAGGTGATTATAAAACCTTTTAAGCCGCTCTAAAATGTTTTTAAATCGAGGTCCAAATATTTGAAATTGATGTGCCCCAACTTGTCGACAAAAGGGTGGAGCTTATTATTTCTATTGCCCTCGACTCGAAGTTAGTAAATTTAACAAATGGAAAAAGGAAATGCTTTGCTATTTGGTAGGATGGAACCTTACTACATTAAGTGTATTAATGAAGGTCCATTTATCCCAAAGCCAGTGAAGGTTTACTAAACCTAAAGCTCGGTGGACTCGGGGCGAGAGGAGAGTGGTCAACGGGACCAAAGGCTCAAAGTATCATCATATCATGTCTTCACGATGATATTATGGAGTCTGTTATAGGTCGTAGTCTGACTAAACAAACTTAGGATGACACGGTCCACAGTCATGAAGGTCCCTCAAATACCAAGGAAAACAAAATCATGGATCGAAACTTGAGTATAACACCTTGAGGCTAAGGACTCGAAACTACATCTCAAACTTACACCGGTATAAAACCACGTTAAATGAACTATCAAATGATGGTGTTAAGTTGTCCAAACATGAAATCAATGTTGGTTTTCAATAGTCTCCACGAGAAGTGGTTGAATTTCTCTGGAGACTTAGGAATGCTAATCATATCCGAGAATCTTGAACTTCACGAAATATATGGGAAATTTGTCTATGAGGAAAACCACATCAGCAGACGATACCCCGACTTAAAAGTCTCGAAGTCAAGAAGTCCCTGACCACCACTTCAACACCAATTTCTACTGCTTTCTTTTCTAACAGTGTGGTTCAGAATTTTCAAGAAAATTCAGATGATAAGCCTGATGAGAGTTCAAGCGAGTAGTACCTAAATGACCTGAACATCGAATTTCAGGAAAGGGTACTCCTTACTAACTCTAGAAGGTTTATAAAAAGAAACAAAGACTTTTCTAATGCTAAAGCTAATGAGGACACTGAGTGCTTTAAGTGTCATAAAGAGGTCATTTGCCAAAGGCTGTTTTCAAAACAATTTGAGAACCCTCTTACAAACCATCCGGTCAAATCGGTCCTCGAGGCTTTAGCAAATTTCAACCAAAATCTATCGGTCTCATCATAATTTTCAAAACAAATCGATCAAAGTAAAATGTTGATTTTGAAGCTAAGTACGGAAAGCCAAAGCTAAGCTAGCATGCTTGAGGCGGTCCTCGAAACAACGAACAATGTTAAATGCATGCGGGGTAAAAACAAGGGCCTAGTTCTTTGAAGTCTTGATTGGGATGAAAAGCCCGTCTCCTCGGGACGATGAAATGGTGCAAGTCGATGCTTGATGGCTCTCGAGAAGAGGACAAGCTAGTCGTTGAGAAGAATCATGCGAGAAATGGAGAATGGGTCAACATCACAATGAAGAAGGTAAATATTTTACTTTCTATGGATGATGACTACGATTAGCGATCTTTATGAACTATATTAATGTAGACCTTAAGTTTGTAGAAGAGCAACGATTAAATCTTTTTGAAATACAACAAGTTAAGTTTTGAATTGAACAAGTGTAGGGATGAGCTGCTTTTAAAACAAGCTAAGCTTGAGGTCACACACCGCAAATTCAAAACTTGAACTAGTTAAAAGAAATCGGGCTCTTCAAGATGAACTTAAAAGGAAAAAGACATTATTGAAAGTTGGACTACTAAGAATCCTAGGGTCTTTGATCTTGTGGGTGCTTCCAGTGGCAAAAGAGAGTCATAGGTGAAGATCATCTCACGACTCTCACAACAAAGACCGAGTCCAAAGCCCTTTGTGTGCGGTGGCATGATTACCAATATGTTGACTATTCCCAAGCCCGGTGATTGGATTGAGCAGGTTAACCACGAGTAAGCTTGAAATTTCGATTACGCAAGAATACTAGAGCACAAAGCCAAGCTCTAAAGAGCATGCTTGGACTCCACGATGTGCTTGAGTCTTGAACACATCATCGAGTGCAAGCGAGAATCTCAGCACCTCTTCCACCCACAGAAACCTCTTGGTCTTTGCGCAAGCTCGAGCTTACTCGATTGTTATTCAATCCTCACTCACCAAAAAAGGTGCGGACTTGGTAGAACTATCTGAAAAGACCAACTAAACCAATCCAACAAGAGTTTACTCCCATCGAGACTTCTACATCTTAGGTTCCCTCTTGAAGCGCAAGTCGACAATCGATCGAACTTGTGAGGAAGGCTGAATGATAAGATGGAATCCATCAAAAAACTCTGATTCAATCAAGGAAACTAAGTCCGCCTCCTCTAGTTCATCAAGGTCAAAATCCACCAACAAGCCCGAGCGGAAGTGTGATCTATGCCATTATACGGTCATACCACCGACAATTGCTACAGAATCCTTTTTGTATGATCGCAAAAGGAAGATTCTGAGAACTTCGATCACTTACGATATGTAAGTTCTTTCGATGAAGCAAAATATACCAAAGTTGGTCATCAATATGCTTCAACCTCCAAACCAACTCACAAAAATAGAGCAAAACCTTTTCCTCCTTGCCAACACTGTGGCTTCAATGATCATCACCCTGATGATTGTCTCATGAACACATGCTATGATATTTGCGGAAATCCAGCTCATGAGACATTCCAGCATGACAGTGTCATTCAAGCAAGGAGAACTTCAAAGCAACCCGAATCACTAAGTCATCTTGGTCACTAAATGCAAACACTGTGGTAGCACAATGCACTCAACCACCGACCATGAGTCAATTGCCAAATTCAATCGGACCTTTAGACCCGAGCCCACTGGTATGTGGGTCGTGAAGAAGAAACTAATCCGGTTTACTATTTGTGCGAGAGACACGCCGAGAGCCTATTTGGCATCTAGATAGTGGATGCTCAAGAAGCATGACTAGCGTTAAGGAGTGTCTGCACAAGTATGTAAAGGAACCTGGACCCAAGGTAGTATTTGGTGATAACTCATCATGTCCCACTGAAGGTTATGGTTCAGTATACTATAATGGAATAGTTTTCTCTAGAATAGCTTATGTCAATGGTCTCAAATACAATCTCATTAGTGTCAGTCAACTATGTGATGCTAAGTATATTGTGCAATTCAATGACAAACAAGGCACCATTTTCAATGCCAACAAAGAAGTTGTTTTGATAGCTCCTAGAAGAGATGATGTTTATGTCTTAGACATGTCAACACTCTCTCAAGATGGAACTTGTCTCTTTGCCAAAGCCACTGAAACTATCAACTGGTTGTGGCACAAGAGACTTTCTCACTTAAACTTCAAAAACATCAACAACTTGGCAAAACAAAATAAATTCCTTGGCTTACAATCACTTTGGTTTTGCAAAGATAAACCATGCTCTTGCTGTGAAAAGGCAAACACCATAGAGCATCTTTCAAAACAAAACAAAATTTCTTCATCAAAGCTACCTTCACCTCCTGCACATGGATCTCTTTGGACCGATCGGTCTAGATCAATCCGACATGAGAAGTATACACTTGTCATTGTTGATGAGTTCTCAAGATACACTTGGGTATACTTTCTTTCCAAAAGAGTCGAGCGGTGATACAATAATGTCATTTATCGGAAAAATTGAAAACCGAATGACATTCTTGTTAAACAAATCGAAGCCGACAATGGCATTGAGTTCGAAATGAAGAGCTTGAGAATTTACGTGATGAAAGGAATCACCCAAAACGTTTCATCCCCACACCCCGAACAAATGGCGAAATGAAAGGAAAACATAACTCTCATTGAAATTCTTGGAACTATGTTAAATGGCTCAAGACTCTCAAAGCATTTACGGATGAAGCGGTCAAAGCGACTGTTATACATACAAAGCGGGTCAATCATTGTCAAAATACATAACAAAACCCATATGAGATATTTAAAGGTAGACTTTCTCATATCACTACTTTCATGTGTTTGGGTGTCTGTGTTCATTCACAATCACAAGGATCACCTAAGCAAGTTTGATGCAAAAAGGCGATGATGGATACTTCTAGGCTACTCAACGATCTCTAAAGCCTTTAGGGTGTTTAACACGAAGACAACAAGTTGAAGAAACCTTTCATGTCACCTTTGATGAAAGTTCGAAAGCATCGAGTTCACCAATACGAGTGGAGGAAATAGGAATTGATGACTCAACTAGATATCCTCGATGAGTTCAACATGAAATAAATTCCTCTATCAGTCGATCTTGACATCTCATACTATGTCTTGCCCCACAACCTTCCTCAACCAACCATCGGTGAAATCATTGATAATCAATCGGTCCCTCTTTGGGATAGGTAATCTTGAACCAAATGTTCGGGAACACGTGATTCAAATACCCCAACCTGAACAAAGCATCTCTGAGATGATCTCAATGATCATGTGGCTCTGCACAGAACTCACTCACGAGTTTCGGTAACCTCTTCAAGCTCGGATCCTAGACCACAAAGTAAGTGGACAAAATCTCGGGACATTGAGCTTGTAAATATCATTAGTGAACCCACTGAGGCATGCTCACTAGAAGCATGGGCGCTAAGTTAACTTCTTGACTTCAACCAATGAATGTTTATATCGATTTTCTATCGAAATACAAACCAAAAGTGTCACTAAGGCCCTAAAACATCCAAGTGAGTTCGAGCTATGCAAGAAGAACTTCAACAGTTTGATAAGAACAAGGTCATGACCTTGATCAAATGTCCTCGGGATGTCATTGTCATAGGAATGAAGTGGGTTTTAGAAACAAAAGCTGATGAAAGCAGCAGCATCATTAAAAACAAAGCCGGACTTGTAGCCAAAGGTTCTGATCAACAAGAAGGCATTGACTATGATGAGACATTTGCTCTGTTGCAGAATGGAAGCCATCGGGATCTTCCTTGCATATGCTACCTACATGAACTTCAAAGTTTACCAAAATGGATGTAAAAAGTGCATTCTGAATGGTGAACTCAAGGAAGATGTGTATGTTCGGCAACCTCACGGCTTTGAGAGTAGTGAATTCACGACTATGTCATGAAGCTTGACAAAGCCCTTTATGGACTTAAACAAGCTCCCGGGCATGGTATGAAACTCTCTCGACCTTCACGATTCAAAACAAGTTTGTCAGAGGAAAGATAGACAACACCTTGTTTATCTACAGGACAAAGCAAGATGTGATACTGGTCCAAGTATATGTTGATGACATCATCTTTGGCTCAACAAATTACACTCTTTGCAAATAGTTTGAGAAACTCATGACAAAGAAGTTTGAAATGAGCATGATGGGGGAACTCACATACTTCCTTGGACTACAAATTAGGCAAAATGATAAAGGAATCTCCATCAGTCAAGAGAAGTATACGAAATCTCTGAAGAAATATGAGATATCCGATTGTACCTCGGTGAAGACACCAATGGTCCCTCCTAACAACCTTGGACTGATCTCAATGGCAAATCGGTCAATCAAACTCATTTCGGGGATTATAGGTTCACCGATGTATCTAGCGCCTCGGACCGGACATACAATTCTCGATGCATCTAATAGCAAGATATCGATCAAATCCCAAAGAATCCCATCTCACTGCGACCAAAAGAATCCTCATATACGAAGGAACTCCAAGCCTTGGAATTTACTATCCAAAGTGCTCGGGGTTTGAACTCAAAGGGTATTCGACTCGATTATCTTTGGTCTGCAACATGGACAGAAAAAGTACCTCAAGGTCCTGTCAATTTCTTGGAGGAAAACTGGTTTGTTGGAGTGCTAAAAAGCAAAAATCAATGGCTATGTCTTCAGCTGAAGTTGAGTATGTTGTTGTGGCAGGATGTTGTGCCAATGTATTATGGATGAAAAGTCAACTCAATGACTATGACATCCACTACAAAATGGTGCCCATCTTCTGTGACAACACCAGTGCTATTGCAATCTCCAACAATCCTGTCATCCATGAAAAGAACCAAACACATTGACATCAGATATCATTTCATCAGGGACCACATAATGAAAGGAGACATAGAACTTCTGTTCATCCCTACTGAATATCAACTTGCTGATATCTTCACCAAACCTTTAAATGAACCCACCGTGAGGAGTGAAAAGTGAATTAGGAATACTTGACATTGAAAGTCGACCAAGCGAAAATCAATCCTAATCTCGGTGAGTTCTCTCGAAATGGTCCATTCTTCTGAACAAAACCCAAAATAACCTTCTCCTTTGAATGAGTAAGACACATTCGAGACCACGACTTTAGATAATAAGCACTGAATGAGTAACTAAATGCACCAAGTATCAGTTACTTAAATGTCCTAGGTTGGTAAACATACCAATTTAATATAGGAATATATGTCTCTTTGACAAGTCAAGGGTCCCTCAAAACCTTACCTCATCCCACTTGGCATTAATTGCCTCCTCTCACATGAAATATCTTAAGGATATTTTATTACTGCAAAATGCACTTTTACCGTGCACTGCAACTGTTCCCTTGAAAACCGAAAAATTACTGCGGGTAGTGAAGTGGTGGCATTAAATGAGATAAATAAAATGTTTTCAATAACTAACTTTACAAATGCTCATTTATGCAAAACTTACCACTCTTACCACTCTATAAATACCCCCTTCAAAACATCAAAACACACACAAATATTTACGCAAAGCTACTGTCAAAATTATTTCATAAACCCGAAATACTTGTGTGATCCTCAAATCTTCAACTGTTTTAACAAAATCTTCTCTGTAAACATTTACAAAGATTTTCTTCACCAAAATGAACTTGTTGATTGTTCTTGTCAAATATTTTCTAAAACCCTAAAAAAATCCTTCTATGGAAATGGCAAGAACACAACTCCTTCACGTTGCACCTCAGTGGGTGGGCGGTCTTGAAAATGTTGAGTTCAAAACCAATAATGTTATAAGCAATTTTGAATACCACTGATGTCCCGACCTATAAGGGCATCATGAAGTTTTATTCAAGCGCCCACTTAAAGCGGCCTTTACTCGGTCCCCTCTATACGCACCAAAATCTCCCGTGGAGTTTTGGGCTCTGTTGTGGCCTATGACCCGATACCTTCTTGATGAGGTGACCTTAGACCCCTCGGAGTATCTCATAAAATTTAGTACATTTAATGGGAAAATTCGGTCCCGGACTATAAAACTTTTGTACATCAACGAGGTTAGACTATAATTCGAGGTCTATGTTGCCCATCCCGAACCCTCCACAGTTAAGGATGGGTTAAAACAAATGTTTTGGATCCAAAGTTTTGGAATGAACCCCATCACCAAGAACTCATTTCTGCGACTTGTAAAATCCTGTTCACATTTGTGATTCAGGTTCTCGGCGAGAACCACTCATCCACAAAACAAGTTAACTCTATTCGAGTTGATGGTGGCATATTGCTTGATGAGCAGGGGTCACTATCGAAATTGGGAGATCATTTACGGTGATCTCGTAACCAAGCTCTTGAGCAAAACTAGGACGAAATCGTTTCGTATCCTAGGTTTGTCTCATGTGCCTTACAAGTATTCTTGGTTGCAATTACCTCGGGAATACAAATACACCGCTTTACCTAGTATCTGAGTCAATCAAATTTTCAAAAGACCCATCCCAGTCATGAAATTGAATTGGCGTCCCGTATAGTTCTTGTAAACAACCGGAGGACTCGATGTCTCAAACCCTGCTCCTAAAAGAAAAGGGAAGTCTCGGGGTGGGACTAAGACCAAACCCAAGTCTCGGTGCCTTGAGGCTTGGAGCTCGACCTAAAAGGCAAAGAAATCCCAGATCGATCGGCCACTAAGGAGACCAAAGATCATCTACCCGGTGACAACGAAGGAAACCGATACATCACGATCGGTGCCTTGGTCCCAACTACTACTCCCAAGATTTAGAGGAAATATACAACTCATTGGTAGGGGGCGCCTTCCACCTTGCCCGAGGAGGACATTCGCAAATCACGACTTTTGTCCGAGGCCAATGAATGATCCCAAAGACTCAGAGGTAAATGAACAACCCGATGGGATATCACGCCCTTGCTTCTAGGGATAGCATTGGGAATCACCAATGATGCTTGAAGAACAGCGGGGACAAAGACTCGGAGGATTAAAACCACCCACGATATGGAACCCATCACCACCTTGGTCTTTTAACGATTCTTGAAGTTAACAAAATTCTATTTTCGGTGAAGAGTGGTGACGGTGAAGATGACATACTTTCGGAGGAGAAGAAATGGACACCGATGTTCAAACTCATGAACAAGAGCATCGACCGATCCAGAGCACGAAGAGTCACCTTTCAAGCACGAAGATAATGACTCGACTCTTCTTCATCCCGTCACGAAGAATTGAGAAAGTTTGACAACACTCTTCCCAGCGATGAAAGACAATTGGTTATGTGGATCACTAAAGCTTCAAGGAAGCTATATTAGGAGTGTTCTTGAAACTTTATGGGATCAACGATTTCAAGCATTTGCCACTATGTAGATCTGAAAGTCGAGGTACAAACCTTTGATGCAAACACCGGCGAATCTGAGGATATCATGTACCAACATCTTCATGTGGATGAAAACACGGTTAAATTTCTAAAGCACCTTCAAGGTTGAGGTACAAAGATAGATGAAATCGAGGATTCCGTCAAAGAAGACCCAACACTCAACTCAAAGTCTTGAAGCTCACGAGGCTTACTTGAAAAATTCCTCTACCACCGAACTAATCGACATGCTCAAATCGCCAATGTTGGGGTCTTGATCTTGATCCGTCTCTTGAGCCACACTAGGTTCTTTGGATGCTCAGTGACCACCTTGGCTAAGGCATCGTCTTTATGCCCTGGAATCTTGGGCCTAGAATGACTGCTTTGGAACTATCTCAGGCTAATCTGGCAGAAAAGGTCACCGGTCTTCAAAAGGATACAACTGACATTAAGTACAACTGACATTAAGGCTATGGTTACGGAGATCTACCAAGCCTTCAAAGGTCAAGCACTTCCAACTCCCTAAGTGTCCGAGGAAACTCTTGCTCTCACCGATGTTGCAGCAAAAGTTGAGGGGGAGAAAGCCACTGAAGAGACTCCCTCTCACACTGAGGGAGAGCCAGCTCAACCAGTCTCTGCAACACCCATATCATCAGTCCCACCACCAACAACAACAATAATGACAATGACAGTTGCAACACCCATCATGACAACAACACCACCTTTGGTAGCATCATCTTCTTCAGGCCAGGATAAAGGAAAATCGATAATGCAAATACCTGAGCCTGAGAAGATTCCTTATGTCATCGGCAACACTCAGTATCTGCTTACTCCACAACAGCTAAGTGCCTACCTTGCAAAGGAAGAAAGGAGAAAGAAACTAGCTGGGGAAGAAAGGAAGAACAAATAAGCATTGGTACAAGTTGTTGCTGAGGAAGCTGAGAATATTGGAATTGATCCCAAGAAGCTTCAAAAGGGTCAGGCTGGAAAAAAATTCAAGGATGCTCAGGCTGCTCAAATGGCTGCAATGAGGAAAAAGCTTGATGAAAAGAGCAGAAAGCTGCGACCATCGGGCAAGAAAGAATTGACCACCTCGGTCAATGACAAGCGGAAGGCTGTACTGAGAAGATCACGGATGTAAAAATCATCCCAGTCCAAACCACCAGCGGCAATGAATGTCTCTGGGGATGATAAAGACATTTCGAGGTTCATGATCCCATGAAATTCACGACTTTAGGATCACTGAACTCGATGAACTTGGTCCAATCATTTCTAGAAGCGAGAATCACGATGGTTAAGGAGGCGATGAAATCCACGAGAAAAAGGTATGAAAGATCGAGGAAGCACCAAGACTGACTTGGAATTCACTGCTCTAAGCGCACCACAAGGTTCTCGATCTTAGCCTTGAGGCAAAGAAAAGGTTGAATCGAGCACGAAATCAAAGTCCCGGCGGGATTGCAATAGGGAGCTACGGAGGAGTAGAGTTTGTAAGCTGTCTCGCATTGAAGAGCACGAAGAGGACTCTTCTTCATAGATGTCTATGGAAACCCAACATTCCAAAGGTGGAGTGATATTGATCTTGCGGGAGTGGCTACAATGGCAAGCTATCTACCGATGGCCTCTCAAATCAAACTCCAGAAAACATCAGGTTCTGCAATGACCTGAATGCCAAGATAAGAGAGCACCCTGACAAAGAAACACTCCTCATAAAGAAGGTCAAGCTTGAAGCACTGGGAATCCATATTGGTGACATCTTTTGTTTTATCTTTTGTACTAGTGATAGGAACTATGTAATTTGATCAATAAGCGATGTATGTTTTGTTAAAATATTAGGTGTTCCTTATTATGTTCATTAGTACATTCGATTAAGAAGAAGCCATTTGCTCACTTACGCTGATAAAACACTTAGGCTATTTGTATATCCAAATAGGGGGAGACTGTTGGGTTCAGTAAATACCCAAACCCCGTAAGTCTAGGATTTGAATAGAAAATACCCCAAGTGTTTATCCCCTTGAACATTAACAAGTCACTGAGCGCATAGTCACTTAGTGAGCTATCTTCAGGATACTCAGTAAGAGACAAAGAATAAGTGATTCGCTCCCAGACGGTCAAGTTTTGTCACACAAGCTAGCCACTTGTGAATGGCTAACCGTAACAAACTTAAAACAGTCTAGAAACAAATGCAATGAAGATCAGGAGAGTATAGTGTTTCCCCGGGTCGTTATGTCCCAGCGAGCTATGCGATGAATCACCAAACGAATAAGTGATCGAGAAGATTTGAATGGGAAAAGGGTTTTGATTTATTATAACTAAAGGAAGAGTACATAAACTACAAGGGCTTAAATGCAAATTAAAAGAAATTAAAAAGATAAACTATATTAAATAAACGCTATCACTATTTGTAAAATGATGTTTTTTGATTTTTCTTTTATAAAACTTAAATTAAAAAACTACGTGACGTATAAAAGAAAATGTGAAAATTAAACAGTATTAATCCTAAAAATATGAAAATGACATTTTTACAAATCTAATGATAAAAGAAAATTTTAGAAAAGAAAATTATTTTAGAACTATTTATCTAATTATTAACTATACTAAAAAGCGGGAACATTTCTTTCACCCACACGCATTTAATGCAAAGTTTGCCGACTTGGCGAAAGCATTTTGAGGTTCAGTGTCGTCGTGAAGTAAGTCCTTTAGCATTAATAATCTTCCAACTTAGCAAAAACAACCCACGAGGTTTAAATGTCGTTGCAAAGTAAGTCCTTTAACAACCCATTGCATCGCGGGTTTTCAACACTCATTTTATTAATTAAAACTATTTTACTATTTAATAATACCCTAAATTATAAGAAAATGTGAAATAAAGCTAGAAAAATGAAATTATGACTTAGAAAAATCTAAAATATCTAAATAGAATTTTCAAAACTAATTTTGTATTTTTTCGATTATTTTCTATTTTCTATGAATTAAAAACTATCTAAAACTAATTAAATTGCTAAAATTACAAATTAAACTATGAAAATCTGGAAAAATTATTTTTTGCTTTTATATTTATCTTAACCTAGGAAAAATGAAAACTTATTTTTTTGAAGTTTTTACGATTTAATTGTATTAAAAGCTAATTAAAAATGCCTAAAACACATTTTAAATGTAGAAAAATAGCAAATGAACAGTGAAAAATATGAAAACTTCCAGAATATTATAAAATATTATTCTAAATATAGGAAAAATAATAAAAGTGGTGCGGTGTTCAATAATTAGGTTACGTAGTGAAAAGTGCTTATAAATAAGCACTAAAAATAAGCTATAAGTACCAAATGAGCACCAAATTATCACAGAAGCTAGAGTATGCTAAAATTACTTAAAACCAACATATTCCAACTATTCTAAACCTCTGAACAACAATCTACAATGATATGGGTCTATTTAAGCACTAGTGCCAAACACCCTTATGTACTAACTTTAAGCCCTTGTTAAGCCGACTTATAAAAATCACAAAATAAACTAAAATCACCATGAAAACCACTACCAACCAAAGTGTCTAAATACAGAATTTCACTAATAAGGACTAAAATTGAAACTAAAATGCAAAAGTGGAAGCTATGGAAGCAGGTCAAAATGAGCTATTAAGCTTGCATATGCTAATAAAAGCTACCACTTGAACCAAAGGTTGAATAAGCTATAAACAAGTTATGGGAACTTAGAATAGCGAAACAACAAGAAAAACACACTAAATAAGCAAAATAAGGAATAAGCAAAGCAGGAGTTTTGTGAAAAAGGGCTTAAAAGAAGCTAATGAATAAGCGGTTAATAAGCTAAGTAGAGATAAACTAATATTTTCTAATTAAGATGAGCAGCTAAAATTTAATATCCTAAAAGCTTATATCCTAAATCCTAATGGTAAGATCACAATGAAATTACAAAGTTTATTCAACGGGTTTTATGAAATTTTGACTTTTGGATGTAATTGAAAACTTGACTTATTTGAGATTTGAGCTTAAACCATGAGCTGGTTATGATGTTTTAAGGTAAATTGAAACTTAATCAAGCTACTCTAATGATTTACGAACACAAATCAAGCCTTTGATTTTCAAAAATTCAACAATTGTCTGCGATTAGAACTGTTTAAGAAAGATTTTGACTTTTATGGTTCTAAGGTGCACTTGAATGACCAAAGTGACTATATTACAACTAAATAGGACTAAAGCAATGATTTTAACCACGAGAACAAGTCTCTAACTCGGGTTTGCTATAAAATCCAAACAACACTTAACTAAGCGATTTGCAATTTAAACTCACTTGATTTCTTACTAGCTTATACTAGCAATTAAAGCGCAACACTATGATCTAATTACAGCTAAATAAACAGGTTTAAGCTTATTAATGACCACAAGTTCAAACACAACAGGTTATGCAGATTAAAAACAAAATAAAGTGCAAAGGAATTTGGAACTCACAACTTGTCCAGCAATAATGTAGCTTATACAGAACCCAAACTATGCTAAACTACTCAAATCCAACCCCAAATCAAGCTCTGCAACACCCCAAACCATTTCCATTACTGCTTGACCAATAATTCTTCTCCGTTTGACTTTTGTTGACCATACACCAAAGTTGCTTGAAACTTAATTGTAAGCTTACCAAAAGCTATAAGTAGCTTCAATAAGCTTATTTAAACTTAAAAATAAGCTTTTAGAAGCTTGAATACAAGAGCTTGAAACTAAAATGTGCAACAGTGAACATAAAACTTGAAACTTAAATGAAACTTTGAATTAATACTTGAAAGGAATTACAATGACTAAGTGGCTTAGTTTTGATACAATAAAGCTTAAGATTACAGTTTAAAACACTAATTGAGATAATTTTATAAAAAACGACATACAAGGAAATTAAAAACTAACTACCCTCCTTCACTCTCTTTCTTCTTCCTCTTTTTATATGCAAAACATCTTTCCCACTTGTTCTGAGCACTTCCCACAATTAATCTGGACCTTTGGATGAGTTGGGCTCTTTTTAGCCATTGATTCGGTTTTGGCGGGAAAAAGATATATTGCAACTGGTTCCCATAGCTTGGACAGGGAAAGGAGCATTTAATGTGGCTTTGGAGGGTTGTGGTTGGAGGGACAAAATGTGGAGTAGGGTGGAGTTGCGGTATAGGTGGGTGAAGAGGAGGCAGGTGGAGGAAAAGGGTGGGTGGGTGGTTTTATTTTAAACCAGTGGGTATTTTGGGTAAACGGCTTGGATCGGGTATAAAGGTTTGGCGGGTTGGATTAAAATGGTATTGGGCGAGGTGTATTGGTTTAGGACTTAGGATGTAACATGGACCCAGTAGTAATGTAAGGACCAAAAGTGTACAATCTTGAAAATCCAGGGACCACAAGTGTAAATCTGAAAATGTAATTCAAGGGTTGAATTTGCCAATCTTTAATAGACCAAGGGCCAATTTTGACACTTTTGAAATTCCAAGGACTAAACATGACCATTTTGAAAATCGGGGACTGAAAGCGCCAATTATGCAAACTTAGCTCATTTTCATCGATTTTAAACATTTTGCATCCGAAACATATAAAATACAATTTTGGAATATTTTCGGTATTTTGATGCATTTCGAGCGTTTTAAAGCGTTTTGATTCAGTTGACTAAAAATGATGAGTATTTACACACTCATCAATAAGTATCTCCACTCGAAGAGGCGGAACTTAAGGGGTGAAGGCGGGTCAAGAAGAAGATAGTGGATTCGGTGGTGATGACAATAACTCACTGAATCCCAAACTCCTCATCAACTACTTACTGCGAAGACAACCGAAGTTAAAGCACGAAGGCAATAAAGACTAAAGAATGGCGGGACAAGTCGGGATAAGTTTGAGCAGATAAGGCGAAGTCCTTATCGATAAAGTTAACTTCCACGAATGGCTAACTATCGGGCTCGGTGTCATCACCGACTAGAAGAAAGCAACCTTGTCACACCCAATATAGTCTTTGTAAGCGAGACAAAATACATCGGTATTTTGTCTTACATGAATTTTGTCGGTTGTCACTTAGGATAGAGTTAAAAATCACTTGTATAAATAGCATAAGAGATGGAGTGGAAAAAAATAGCTTGTGATAATTGTAAAAACACACACACAACCATCTTTCACTCCTCCAAATACAACTCGTCCCTGAGATAGCTCAGTGGTTCCATTGTAATTGTGCTCAGACTTAGCCTGAGCTTCGTGAGGAGTTACAACACTTTGTCATTTCAATCCCAAGTATTGTTCCGCAAGTACTTGGGTAATGTATTCTTTTTGATTGATTTCTAATAAAGAATATTAAGTTGAAAATTTATCAGTGTATTTTTACCTGCATTATTTTCAGTCATTATTCACAATCAGTTTACTTAATACTTTAAACTGTTTTATACGATTGTGAAACGGGAACAACAGTTTATCTACCATTAGATCAAGGATTATCTAAATTCGCTTCCGCGTCCAGTTTTAAGTGTTATGCGGCGTTGGAAGGATGACTGCACTCGACGCACAAAGATAGGTTAGCTCTTAACAATATATTTTATCGATTAAAGTTAGTAAGTTTATGAAGTACAATATGCCATAAACATACCAGATAAATAATAAACACGAGTAATTAATAAAAAGAAAGAGCTGAAAATCGCCAAATGTTATTACGATTTCATAGTTGAATGGGATTGAAGTGATAAACTGATTACATAGTTATGCATCAATAAAACTTGATGCAAACCAAAAGTCTAGAATCATTGTAGATACACAATAACACGTTGAAATCGAGAACAAGAAGTCTGAAGTAGGTGTGATCCAATTTTGAACTATAGCATGTTTAGAACTAGTTCATCAATCAAAATTTTATAAATGCAAAACATAAGTTTCAACAATAGTAATTGCACCAAAGTCTTGATAGTAGAAGCTATTTTTATAACCAATGGAATACATAATCTTGGGGAATTATATACATACTCAATAAAACTTGAAAAATTGCATTTTTTTTCAAAACATAAGTTTTTCAAATGCATGATTTAAGATATTATTAAAGCATGTCAGAAAAAAATATGTAAATATTGAAGTTTTATTGAAGATATATGTAAATGCTCCCATAATCTTAAGGAATGCTAGGACATATCTATACTACACACATTTCAAAATTTGAAAATTAAAGAATACAAGATTAAATGCACTCAAAGCTAAATTTAAGATACACAACATAAAGAACTTTCGGTACAAACCAATTAAACATACATCTATGGTACAAGTATAAAATATCTAAACATATTAATTAATGCTATTTTAAAAGAACCGTGAAATAAAAAATACATGTTATTAAACACGTTATACAAACTAATAAAACACACAAAGTTTTATACAATTCATATGCTAACAAGTTGATAGTACATATGATTTTGAAGACCGGACAGGACCAATGAGTTCAATCGAATCCAGAGTCGTCATAGGTTCAGCTAGCCAATAACCGTTTGTTAATACAAATATTGTTATTAAACATTATTTATATTTTATGATCTTTACTTAAGTTTTGTTAACGACAAAAGTAAATTTAATTTTTAAAGATTAAAGCTTGTCAAGTTTAATGGATATTAAAACAAGCTTTTCCTCAAATAATATCTTCATCACTCAAGCATTTACATTTTGATTAATCATATTTTTGATATGCCTCTAAACCATAATGTATGTTAACATTTTTAGATCAAGCATGTTTTGGTTTCTTGAAACAAAACATTACATATGTATTTACATTTAACATATCTCTAAAAATAGAAAACAATATATGACATCATGTGGTGCATCATTGAAATCTCTAGAGGATTTCACTAGATATTTTGTGTAGATTTGGACTCCACATATCTTACACAATCTTGGATGTATTTGGTTCACTTTGGTAAGATTTTGGTAATCTTGCTATTAGACCCCGGCGGCAAGAAAAATTATACACGGGCGGAACCCTTTTAAGGGGTTCGTGGTCCGTGGTGATTGCTGTTCATTTTGGCTATAAATAGCAAGCCAAACCAAATTGTTTTCTCATCCCTTTTCTAGCATAATCACATACATTCCTTCTCTCTAACATTTCTAACTCAGTTTCATATCATTATAGTGATCCTCTTTTGTAGCAAAGAAGATCAAGACATATTCAAGCTTCAACGAATAGTTGGAAGTCTTGTTTGTTTTGTTGTTGTATGATCTAGTCTTGTTCATACATCATTGTTGTACCAAGCCATCATAAACTTGTGAGTGTGAGTGGTTAGTATTTTAGTCCTTAAAATACATTGTGTGTGGGAGTGGTTGTACCCTTGGAAAAGAACTCGACATCTAGCTTAGTGTCGGAAATAGTGTGTGCGAAGTGTAAAGGTTTCTCCATGGTGAAAGGAGCTTGTTGACTAGTGAAGTTAAACTCTCGAGTGTGAGACTAGGGGAGTGGAGTAGGGCAAGGAAAAGAGTCCTTGTAGACCGGACCACTATAAACAACTTGTCGTGGTTTGATTGTTTCTTCCCTTATTTACTCTTTATATATATTGCTTGCATATTGATTATTATTCACTAACATATCTAAGATCAATATCAATTGATCTTTTAATAAGTTTCAAAACAAAGTTTTTTAATCAGTAAACTATTCAACCCCCCTTCCATTTTCCACAATTGGTACCAGAGCCTCGTTGTTCAAGAATTTGTATTTTATAAACTTGAAACGATCCATGAATTCTGAAAACTTTAAAGAAGGGCAATCTATGCAAAGACCACCACTCTTTGAAACCAATGGATTTATCTATTGGAAAAACCGTTTTGAAACATATGTAAAATCAAAAGATATAGATCTTTGATTTGTTATAATAAAAGGAGGCTTTAGTTCTACAACAAAAAATATTTCTATTGATGATCAAAAGAAATTAATAGCTAAAAATAATGAAGCTAAAATGATGCTTTATAATGTTTTACCTATAAAAGAATATGAAAGAATTTTTATGTGTGAAACCGCAAAAGACATTTGGGAAACTTTGATTATTACACATCAAGGAAATTCACAAGTCAAGGATAACAAAATTGATCTTCTTGTTCAACAATATGAACAATTTGTTATCCCTGAAGATGAAACCATTGATTGTTGTTTTGCGCGCTTTAATACTATTATTACTTCTCTTAAAGCACTTGATGAATCTTTTGTAGTAAAAACTTTGTCGGAAAATTTCTTAGGCGCTCCATCCGGTGGAGAGCTAAAGTAGCGACTATTGAGGAATCAAAGATCTCTCAATAATGTCACTTGACGAGCTAATCGGAAACCTCAAAGTACACGAAATGGTAATGGAGAAAGATTCGGAAATCATCAAAGGAAAAAGAGAGAAAGTCAAATCCATGCTCTAAAGGCAAGAACGGAATCAAGTGATGATGACGAATCTTACTCCGGTAGTGAAGATGAGGAGTATGCTATGGCCGTTAGAGATTTCAAAAAGTTCTTTAGAAGAAGAGGAAAGTTCGAAAGACAACCTCGAGATGAAAAGAAGCCATTTCGAAAAGATCGAGATGACAAAAGAGGAAAAGGTGAAAGGAAGTGCTTTAGATGCGGTGATACAAGCCATCTAATAGGAGATTGCCCCAAGCCACCTAAAAGCAAAACTCAACGAGCTTTTGTAAGTGGTGCTTGGAGTGATAGTGAGGATGATGAAGAATCAAGCAAGGATGAGATTGCTCTAATGGCACATGAATCAAATGAGGTACATTCCGACTCATCTTACTCTTCTATTGATGATGACATCTTGCAAAAACAATATAATCAATTGTGTGAGCTTAGCTTAAAATCATAACTAAAACAAGTTTTTAAAGACTAAAAGGAATTTTTAAAAATGAAATTTTTGAGTTAAAAGAAAAGGCAAAGCGATTAGAAAAAGGAAAGCAAATGACAATTATTGTAAATCATGTCAAGAGCTTAGTCTTGAAATAGAAAAGCTAAAACTCACACAAAAAGTTCTCATCGAACATAACTATAACTTTAAAAGGTTTAACAAAAATATTGCTTGTCTTAGATGAAATAGTTAGAATTCAAAAAATACCATGAAACATGAATGGACTAGGTTTTAATGAAGTACTAATTCCAAATAGTCAAACAAAAAGCAGTAGAAAAAGATAAACAAACTGTCAAAGCTACTGCGATTATAGCACGGACAGACGGACCCAAAAATAGGGTCCTTCCGTTGAAAAATTTGGTGCCGTGGGGACTGCAGCAGAACAGAATGTTTACAATACGGACCGTAGTGAATTTGTTAAAGTAACAAAGAAAACCAAGGATAATTTTAAACTAAAACCTGCTGTTACATTAGGAGTAGGACTCGCTAGAAATGTATTTAGATCTAAAACTACTCAACAACGGCCTAAAACACCTATTGCCAAACGCCCCTTTCCCAAGAGCTGTAACAATTCGCATTTTCAGGATTTCTATCCATTCTCAAATTTTTACTTTTTATTGTTGAGAATTTACTATTCACTTTTACTATTCACTTTCACTATTCATCCCGTAAAATTTTTTATTTCACATTCTCGTAAGATAAATTATTTTAGTAATGACCTGAGAGTTTGACAATCGTTAGATCATTTTCGCAAAAGTTATTAAGAAAACATCGTTATAAAGTTTCATTTTGGTCGAAGCACCATTTAGTCATCACACACATAACAAAAATCAACTCTGACAATTTTCCTCACATCAGATAAATTTTTAGATCACTCATGATTAATTTGAGAATTTTAAGATTTTTTTATGTTACCAAATAAACCCTACTTTGAACAAAACTAAACTTATGTTTTAAACAATTCTACTTACATCCGGACTTAACGATTCTGCCTTTGTGTTTCTAATATGTTTTTGACACTTTTACATTTTTAGAAAAGTCAAACATATTTCCTCCTCCTTTGACCTTAAAGGAATTAACCTTGTCGTTCTACATTTTGCATAAATCGCGTAACTTTTAAACTTCACAAATAATCATTAAGTTATCCAGCGTATGACGAAACCACATTTTGACATCTCATATCACTTTTAGACTAATTTTAGTCTACTCTAAATAAATTCACGGTCGTTTCCCTGAAATTCGTGCTTTTCCGATAAACTGCGAATTACGCGTTTTTTACCCGTATTTCCAGCTTTAAGCAACGTTTTTGCACCCAATGAGACTTATCACTCATTTTATATTTTTAAATGGAGTATAATGATGTGTCTCATCATTCCTGCAAGTTTCGTATTTTTACGATACCCGCTTTTACGTTTTATGGCTTAACGACTTACGGTTGGCATTTAACGGAACCAAAACTTACTCTAAACTCAAGATAAGACCAAAACTTATCATATAAGCCGCCTAGGCACATTGAGACCGACCTAAGGGGGGGATTCATCATATTGGTGGCTTAATCCTAACCATGGTTCATTTAGATGATTACAAGTGTCCTAACCTAACCATGGTTAATATTTAACCCAATATATGGTTAACCAAACTTACCCTCCTATAAATAGGAAGTGAAATACATCCTAAAGACCTTCGAATACTTATTTTGGTCTTTCATACCCTAAAACATTCACATCTTCCATCATTTGATCTACAAACTCCAAGTTTATGCAAGGAAGTTCCAAAGATCAAGCTACTACATCAAATCTCTAGCAAGTTTAAGTGATCTTCTTGAGTTTAAATCCACTCAAGTCACTTATTACTTCATCACCAAATCTTCAAGTTTGCAAGGGTGCCAAGGTGTGGAAATCTAGCTCAATCCGAAGTCTTAAGCGTCAATCAAAGTCCTATCCTTACTAAGTTACTCCTTTCTTATTGAAAGCCAAAAGTTCTAAGCAACTTATCACCACCATCATCTCATCTTTATTATTCATAATCTTAACTATTTCATGCTATATATATAGTTACTATGTTGATTCATGATGTACATATACTCAATCACATGTTTTAATTTACATATTGTCATAAAAGTAACAAACTAGTAAACTAGTCGTATTCTACATATGGAGACCATTAAAATCAGTAACATATGGACTTTATAACTTACATACTATGGTAGAAAAGATAAAAAGGTAAACATAGCAACTTGAATCACCCGAAACGGACAAACGAGTCAAAAGTTATAAGCAAAAGAAGTTAGCGAAACCTAAACACCAAAACTGCCATGTATAAGCTGTTAAGGTTCTGCCGTTTTAAAAGTGGTACTTCTGGTCTGAATCATCAAAAAGTTAAAACACGAAAGTTGTCCGGAACGACGTTTTCCTTCAATGGTAAGGAAGCTCGGACCTTGAAAACGCATCAACAGGCCATTATCTTTCAAAAACAGAAACTGCCGTAAATATAGTCTCACAACTATACTTTTGTCAAAACTAAAAACAAACCAAGAGGCCTAATGGCCATAAGCCAAGACCACGGCTACGGCTAAGGTCAAGGATGAGTCTCAAGACCATGGTAGTCAAGACCAAAGTCACGGCAAGGCCATGGCTAAAGCCTCAAGGCTTATTTTCCCAAAACCGTTAACTAAGGTAATCATATTTATGAAACGACGAGAACTTGTTAAAACATGATAAACTTATTTATATAAAAATCTTCACTCAAAACATATGTTGTATCTACTAAGTGCTACAATAGTAGGGAGCTTCATGTGAGGGGTTCATTTAAGTAAAACGTGTCGACGAGTTCTTTGGATTTACGATTTAAAGTGTCCTAGCTCCTCGAGCGTTCTTCGCATGACCTCGAATTATGATGGCCCGAAACGGTAGTCGATATCTATAAACTAAATATGTTTTCACAACTAGACCATTTCTATAAACAACATACACAAACACCATGTACTACATCATGATCAATATAGAAATATATATAGAATGGTTTATGTTTTCCTAAAACATTATTCCAAACCTAAGTCGCAACATTCCATTTTAGGTTGCACGTAGAGGTTTCCCGGCTATCCATCATATCCGTTATAGTACTTAACATCATCAACTCTCGGTGAGTTCATAGCCCTACTTTTTATTACTTAATTGTTTTACAAACCCTTGGGGGAGATACATGCTTTATTTTAAACCGAACACATTGCTTTCAAACTGTATGCTTATCTGATTGTTTTATTAGCACTAAGTTACTGCATTTGCCAAACATAAGTCCCTAAATCATGAATCATTAATCACTATGTGAGAGTGGGCGCGAATATTGTGAATATATCTATTGGGATTGACGAATCCCGTTTGTGTTGGCCCGTTAGAGGCAAACAAACGCACTATATTTGAGTAACATTAGGTAAAAATGGCAATTTTACCTATTAGGGCACGTACCAACAATTTCTCCAATTAAATTTGGAACACGTTAACGCCTTGATTGCATGATGCTTAGTCTAATAATAACTGTTTTGTTTTCAAACCATTGGTGTAAGTCTAATTAACTCACACTACCAACATAATGTGTTCAACCATTTAACAAACTCTATGAATTTCACTCAACCTTTGTGTTGTGAGTTTAGGCATGTATTTCGGGTCCATAATGTCGGAAGTCGGCACGGAAGGGCAAGATCAAGAAGGCTATAAATAAATAATTTATCATTCACAAAACATCAAAACTTTATATTGATGTGTTTTGTAATCAATGGAACCAATCGGGACCTATTTTGTAAACTCGATATATTTGAATGATAAAGCCTTTTTAAAACGACTCTTTTAGAGATCGTTTTCTATTATTATGACTGTTGTGCCATCAAGTAATACCCAGTTTGAATCCGCTGCGTATCACGAAATTGGGGGTGTTACAAGAGCAACCACAACATACAACCCAACTATCAACATACCGGTTTGAATCAAAACTTCCCTAGACCATATCAAACTCCAAATTACATGCCATGGAACCCTTACCCATCATTTTCGTACATGAACCAAGTAAATGGTATGTTTAACCCAAACGGACCCATGAGATATTGGGGGACCAAACGCTTAAGTTATTTGTGTCATAGGTATGCTTGAAAGTTGGATTAGAACCTGATGAATGGATAAAAGATAGTGGATGCTCAAGACACATGACGGGCAACAAAAGCCTCTTCTCAACATACCAAGAGTATGACGGAGGTAATGTCACTTTTGGTAACAATCTCAAAAGAAAATTCATTGGTAAAGGTACGGTCGCTCATAACTCCCTAACTATTGAAAATGTTGCTCATGTCGATAGGTTATGATTTAATCTACTTAGTATTAGTCAATTATGTGATAAAAAGTTTAAAGTACTATTTGAAGAAAATGGTAGTAAAATACTAAAAGATTGTATCACCATAGCTAAAGGAGTTAGGAAAAATAACATATACGTCATGAAAATAGATAAAACATCTAATGAAAAACTTTGCTTAACAACCTTAGATGATAACTCTACTCTTTGGCATAGACGATTAGGTCACGCTAATATGAGACTTATTCAAAACCTATCCTCAAAAGAGCTAGTCAGAAATTTACCAAAACTAAAATATGACCAACATTTTTGCGACGCTTGCAAAATTGGTAAACAAACTCATAGTAGTCATAAGGCTAAAAACATGGTGTCCACATCTAAGTGTCTAGAGCTTTTGCATATGGACTTATTTGGTACATCCGCTATAAGAAGATATGGAGGCAACTTATATACTTTGGTCATAGTAGATGATTACTCAAGGTTCACTTGGACATTATTTTTGAAAACTAAAAATGAAGCTTTTGATAAATTTGAAATACTTAGCAAGAAAATTCAAAATCAACTATGTGTTAACATTGTGTCGATCCGAACGGATCATGGTCGCTAGTTCGACAATGAAACACAATTTGGAAACTTTTGTGATACAAATGGTATAACACATAACTTCTCGGCTCCTCGAACACCTCAATCTAATGGAGTTGTAGAATTTAAAAATAGAACCATTCAAGAAATGAGTAGAACAATGCTTAATGAACAAAACATACCTCAAAAGTTTTGGTATAACGTTGTTGATACTTCTACATACATTTTAAATAGAGTTTTAATACGTCCTTTCTTAAACAAAACACCATATGAATTATATAAAGGCAAAAAGCCAACTTTAGGATATTTTAGAGTGTTTGGGTGTAAATGTTTCATTCTTAATACCAAATTCAATCTCACCAAGATTGACCCAAAGTCTTATGAAGGTGTATTTCTTGGTTACTCACAAACTAGTAAAGCTTACATAGTCTTAACAAAGAAACAATGAGAGTCGAGGAATCGTTGAACATAACATTCGACGAAATTCCACCTCCTTCTAAGACATCACCGTTGGTAGATGATGACTTAGTTGAAAGTCAACTTGTAGAAAGTCAAGAAATAATTGAAAATGATAAGGAAGATGAACCATTAAATAAAAAAATTATAAACATCAAAGAATCCAAAAGTCATCATTCAGAAAAAGTCATAGGACAACTAAATCAAATAACGTTAAGATCACAAGCCCAAAATCAAAGTAACTACTTTTGCTTTGTATCAACCATTGAACCGAAAAACATAAGCGAAGCAATAAAAGATGAATCTTGGGTAATTGCTATGAAAGAAAAGTTAAACCAATTTGTTAGAAATGATGTTTAGAAATTGGTTCCAAAACCTAAAGATCAAACTATAATTGGAACGAAATGGGTTTTTCGAAATAAAATGGACGAAAATGGTGTAGTGTCTAGAAACAAAGCTAGGCTTGTCGCACAAGGTTATAATCAACAAGAAGGGATTGATTACGATGAAACTTATGCACCGGTAGCTAGGCTCGAGTCTATTAGAATCTTACTTGCATATGCATGTGCTTATGACTTTAAATTATTTCAAATGGATGTTAAAAGTGCATTCCTTAATGGGTTTATTAATGAAGAAGTATATGTTGCTCAACCTCCCGGTTTTACCGACTTTGAAAAACCACATCATGTCTTCAAACTCAAGAAGGCATTATACGGACTTAAGCAAG
Organism: Chrysanthemum lavandulifolium; assembly: GCA_022545495.1. NCBI lineage: Eukaryota > Viridiplantae > Streptophyta > Magnoliopsida > Asterales > Asteraceae > Chrysanthemum > Chrysanthemum lavandulifolium. Next base: position 207,966,797 of record CM040238.1, read on the forward strand.
CACCAAAAGCTTGGTACGATCGGCTAAAGACTTTTCTAGTAGAAAACAAATATACCATGGGATTAGTAGATAATACTCTCTTTACCAGAAAAAGGAATTACACATTATCATAGTTCAAATATACGTTGATGACATCATATTTGGATCAACTTGTCAAGAGCTATGTGATGATTTCTCTAAAATCATGCACGACGAGTTTGAGATGAGTATGATAGGTGAGTTAAAATTTTTTCTAGGACTTCAAATTAAACAACTAGAAGATGGCATATTCTTTAACCAATCTAAATACATAAAAGATATGCTTAAGAAATTTGGTCTTGAAGACTCAAAACCAACTAAGACACCCATGTCTTCGGACAAAACTCACCAAGGATGAGGAAGGTGAATCGGTAGATAACACTAAATATAGAGGAATGATCGGTAGCCTAATCTGTCTTACGGCTAGTAGACCCGACATTATGTTTAGTGTTTGTCTATGTGCTCACTTTCAAGAAGATCCCAAAGCATCACACTTAGAAGCCTTGAAAAGGATATTTAGATACATTAAGGGAACGACATGTTTAGGATTATGGTATCCCAAAGGAACGGGTGTAGAAACTATAGTGTATGCCGACTCGGACCACGCCGGTGACTATGTCGATAGAAAAGTACAAGTGGTATTTGTACTTTTGTTGGACATTGTCTCACCTCATGGTTTCTTGGAGAAACAAAGCGGCTCTAGCTATCTCGATTCATCGAAGCCGAATACGTCTCGGTAGGAAAAGCATGTCAACAAGCTCTTTGGATGAAGCAAGCTCTAGTGGATTACGGAATTCATCTCAACGATATCTCTATACTGCGACAACAAAGGAGCTATTGATCTCAGCAAAAATCCCGTCCAACATGCTCGAGCAAAGCATATTGAAATCCGCCATCACTTTCTTCGCGACAATGTTCAAAAAAAGGAAACATCTCAATTGAGAAAGTATCCTCCGAAGACAATATTGCCGACATCCTAACTAAACCTCTCAAACGAGAACCATTTAATCTTCTTAGACTTGGCTTAGGATTAATGGAACCAAACATGTAGTTAAAACATAGTCTAAATATTAGAACAACCAAAACAAAACAAATTAGCCTAAATATGCTACTGTTCCCACGGCACCAAACGACCAAACGTACGGAACCAAAAATTTGGTGCCGTCGGGTCCGTGGTGACAACAGTAGCAAATATTCTACTTACAAAACATCTTCTTCCTCACAATTCACTTTACCAAAATGTATCAACAACACACCCACCTCATTGTTAAGACTTTCTCTCCCATTAATCACTGAAGAAAACATCATTGTAAGTATCCTAACTACATTACTTCTCGTAATTCTGAGTCTAGGATTCTAATTTGTGCACAAAATCACTACATGGGGATTATGTATATTCTTGTACAAAACATGAATTCAATTGAAAAATTGCATAACTAGTTACTGAAATTAGGTACTACATTGTCACATTGCATAAACTAATCATGTTTCCCACTACTTAAAAGATAATTACCATAAGGCCTTATTCTAATTAAACAAAAAAACCCATGTCAAAATTTTGAAAAGCTTCTCACTTGTAGAAAAACAATTTTTCATTTTTAATACAAATAGAAACGTAATTTTTTCATCACTTGCATAATGTCTCTTGAGTACTAAAGGTAATGCATAACTAATATGCATTCCCGGGTATATTCAAATGAAACCACATTGAATTAGGAGCGTTTGGGTTATCTCCCGCTTTTTGCCAAACACCCCCATTAAAAACCATTTTATGCATGAAATGAGTCGAGATAACCGCAACTCCAAATTGTCTTCATATAGGCACACACTAGAACAAAAATGCTAAGTTTGTCTTCAATTTTACTAAAACATATAAATTCTTGCTCATAGGAACAACCATGGTAGCCGCAAAATTTTATGATCACAAGGACACTCTTAACTACATCCCTCAACATCACAAAACCAAGGGTCTCACTAAAGACCAAGTTGAAATCTTTAAGAGTCTAGAGCGAAGGTACTTCCATGAGGGTAGGACCATTCATCCTTCTCTTGTCGACGGAACTAATCTCCGTCAAAAGCTAGCCACTATCAACTTTGATTGTCTCCTTGACATCGATGAACCAATATGTCCTAGAATTCTATGCTAGTGTTGTCTCTTTCACAAATGAGGATAATCTAATGGCTCTTAGGTTTAGGATCAATCAAAATGACTACTCCATCTCCTTAAACAATTTACTCAAGTGCTAGGAATTCCTAACCGTGGTACATGTGTTTATTCGGATAAGTGGTCACTCACTATTCTTGATGCAATCAATGACCTCTCTCTTCCCTACCTAACTCCTTTGGAGGATAAGGACATCATTCGTGAGCACCTTTTTAACGAAAGGGCAGCTCCAACCCGTGTCACTCGAAAGGGAAAGGAAGTAAACCGAGATCCATATGGTATGAAACTCAATGAGCTCAAGCCTGAATTCAAAAAGTGAGAGGAACTCCGTAGAGCCAATGTCATTAGCACCATAGGAAATAGAGACCATATCAATGTTTGCCTTTGTCACATGCTCTACAACTTGTCCACTCGTCGACCATTCAACTTAGCCTACTACATTGCTAGGAGAATGGTAGATATCCCTACTCAAGGCTCCGTTGCTCTTCCATATGGGATGCTACTCACCCATCTCTATAGAGCATTTGCACCCATTCCACCAAGTCCAAAAGGGTTGATGCTAGATTACTCTCTTATCCCTTACATATTTGAGCCCTTGAGTGATGAACGAGTAGCTAAGACTAAGACAAAAGGTAAAAGGGCAAAACCTCCAACTCCTTCATCATCATCATCAAATAGCTCGGAAGACGGTCTCCCCAATTCTCGACTACCACCTCAAGAGTACTATGCATCTCTTCCCGAGATTGAGAATGAATCGGCGGAGTTCAAGCAAACCAAGAGAATGTTCAAATGCCTTGGAAGGATGATGAAAAAGATCTACAAAAAGTTGAATAAGTGAGGTTTTAAAGGAGTGTTTGGTACAAGTTAAAAACAATGATGTATGATACTATTTGGTCATTTTTACTTTGTAGGATGATAAACTAACTTGAAACAATGTTGTATGCTAACCGGTTTATGCAGGGGGATAGCACAAGAGTGTTATCAAACTTTACCCATTTTCACTTATATGTGAAAATCGTTAGCCCTTGGTCAAAATCAATACTCCACTATGTTTGTGTATGCGTTATCGATTGTTCCTAACTAGAAATAATTAATGCCATATGTTTTAAGAAAAATTTCAGGTTTCGAAAAAGTCCCCGATGGTTAAAAAACGGGTCTGTGAAGATTTCTGATCAGCACGGATCAGACGGCACCAATTTTTTGGTTCCGTCTATTGAAAATCTTGGTACCGCCAAACCTTAACAGATGGACTAGGCGGCACCAAAATTTTGGTTCCGCCTGTGTAAAAAATTGGTGCCATGGAACCTACAGGTAACTTTCTAAATTTCGCTTATTTCAATATTCCAAATTACCATAATTTGCTTCTAGGATATTTTTTACTAGTTTTTATCCATATTAGAACTAGTTTAACACACTTAGACATATAGGATATCCATTTCCCACCAAAATTCAAAAATTCCAAAAATTCACCCAAGGAACCCTTTTTCATAAAGGAAGGAACCAAAAATTTGGTTTTTTGTAATCCGTGGGTGATCTGATTCTCAAGATCCAACAATCATTATAACACATTTATTGCATATCTTTGTCTCTTCACCCCATCCTTCTTGTATGGCTTGACTTAGGTGATATGACTAACATTAAAAAAACTTTCAAATCATTAGAAACCTCATTTCTTCTATGGTTTAACATCAAATCAAGCACATTTATCCATAATTTCATAATCCTATAAATTAAGAGCTTCTAAGATGATCATCCTCACACTTTCTCAATTCTTCTCATCTACTGGCACAATATTAAGCAAAAATGAATAAGTCTTCTCCATCAAACAAACCTTGCAAGATAACGGCTAGAACGAGCGTTAGACCATGTTGCTTTGTCAACATAAGCTCCTCTTTCGATTCCTCTCCCTTAACCATCTCATCTCCCATAAGAGATGAGAACTTCCTCACTTTGTCTACACCTACACCACCTCTAAAATCACCTATTGTAGTCACTACTCCACCACCAACAAAGACTCCCATTACTAGCTCACCACCACCGTCTCCTATCCAATTATCCAAGTCACCATCACCTCCTAAATCTCCAACTCTCATCCCATTAGAGCTATTCTCTACACCATTTCACCTTACATATCGGCGTCACTTCAGCTTTCTAAATCTTGTCACTTTCTTTCACTCTTTCTCACTTTTCACCTGTAATGGTCACTTTTCACTTACCTTTCATTAAAATATTATTTTATATAAATATATCTTACTAAATATCTCACACATACTAACAATTAAATAAAAAATATTAAATCACCAAAAGTGACCCGGTCACTATTCATTACACGAACCAAAGGTGAGATGTGCATGATGTAGTAGGGTTCACGCGTAAAGTGAGGCCTCACCTCTTCAACCTCACGCACACGTCTATGTACGTGTTAAAGCAAAATTTCACACACACGTCTATACTTAATTTCACACAACCAGTTATATACTTCATATCTGTCTACAACATCTTAATCGATCTCACTTAAAATGTTTAATTGGTTTATCTATATACTCATCAGTATATCCCAACTTGCAAATCCAAAATGGTCATCAGTTCACAATTTTGGTCCATCAACTTTGCATACCACCTCGAAAGTTTTATGTATCCAAACTTAGGTAACAAATTAAATTGGAAAGGCGATTTTTTGTTTGTTAGTATTAAAAGGAGATTTGTGTGTGTTTTGAACTCGATCGAGAGGACGAACTAGTTTGGGTGTTTCTTGCAACTCAACCGATTACCCACAGTGGGGTGACCGATCGTCGACCGAGCTCAACCGAAGCCCTTGACCGATCCATTGTCTGTAGCCTAATGGTTATCTTTTACATGTATTCAATTACTTATAAGTACATTTACGAATGTTGCTAGAGGCAGGTTGTTTTGTGCTACTGCCACACCCAATAGGAGTTCAATGAACAGTGAAATGTACAGTAACTAATGGTCGTTAGTTAACGACCGTTATCTACAAACGGTCGTTAATTTTTGATAAAATACTTTTTAAAAAACCGAAAATGTGACAAGAGTCCCTGAGGTTTAACTTGCGTTGCAAAATAGGTCCTCTAGGGACTAACGATGTAAAAGTAACTAACGGTAGTTAGTTAACAACCGTTATCTACTAACGGTCGTTACTTTTTTTTAAACACTTTATAAAAAACTGAAAATGCGACAAGAGTCCCTGAGGTTTAACTTGTGTTGCAAAATAGGTCCTCTAGGGACTAACGATGTAATTTTTTTACATAATTAGTCCTTTATGTTAGACGTTCGTTACACAAACAGTCCTACTAACCGTCGTTACTTAACGGTTGTTAAATAACGACATTCTATCATTTTTAATTAAGAAGCTCTATATACAACGCAACGCAACTAAGGCTTGATAACATACTTTTTGGTAAATCCATAACGTTTAATTATATTCTTCACGCTTAAAATACTAAACATATCTAATAGGAACACACTTATTTCGAACGTTAAATAATCTTTTGATGCAAACACATTTGGAAGCATGGCTAAAACCTATGAAGGTCAATAGCCATTTCATATATATATATATATATATATATATATATATATATATATATATATATATATACACGCAGTTTGTTTATTATGAAGTAGATATGTATTTTTTGTTATATATCAGAAAATACATTAATTTTCATTAAATATATTCATAAATTATTATAAATAAATGTAGTTTTTAAATTTAATAATCTCTAATTTTACTTTTATATAAATTCAAAATGTGCCCTCAAAACACATTTTAATAAATCCCTTTATTATTTACAAAAACTAATGTAAGTGGCAAGACATACAAAATGTGACAAGTAAATGTAAAACAAATATCTTCCTATATTTTCTTTTACTTTGTGCATCTTTCAACATCGATAGTGATCTATAAATATTGGCTCCACACCCTCTTTAATTTAGCCCTTTGTCGTATTCGACTCTAATAATTAATTTTGGTCGCATTCTTTAATTTTTTTGTTTACTTTCTAACAAGGTTAATGCAAAATTAATTGTAATAGTGATTGGTTCAATTCTTTCTTTGGTTATTGATTGATGCTTTTAACTGATTGGATAGTATATATGTTTATGGAAATTTACCTTTTTGTGTGACATAACTTTTTGGTGTTTGAAAACCAACAATTATTGGTTTTGTTGTTTCTACTTTCTAGAAATGTACTTTTATCTATATGAGAGAACAACAAGCTAAACATGTTGAGTAATATAGTAAAGGTTTGATATGATATGAGTTGTATAAAAAATCAGCGTATTAAAAACGTAATTACTTACCTACACAATTTTATTTTGTATTTGCACATTTTAATGTACAATTTGTAAAAGCATCATATAATAAATATACAATTGCTTATATTATAGATTGTTGTGTAAATTAAAAAATGCGAGCGCGCACATTACCTCCTTACTAAGATGATGATGGAGATATTGTAAATAAATTATTTGACGTGTTGTTACGTACATTTACTTATGGATTAATTTCATATATCACTATACTTTTATGATTAATTTCATATACCCGATGTCTGAAGTGTTGAACGATAATGCACTGATGTTTTTAATGCATGTTTGGGTATATATGAAATTTCCAACTAAAAGGAAGGGAAATATGAAATTGCCCCATTTACTTATTTGCAATTTTTAATTTTTTTAAAAGGAAAACTAAAAGTAAACTATTTTATTTATAGAACAACAAAATCTCATAAACCGATCGGCAAGTTATCGCCTTCCCACCACACGCTGAAGGTCTTGCATGGCGTGTGAAGGCCATGATGGGGAAGGTGATGATGCGCGAAGGTGGTAATTTTAGGGTGGTTCGGTGAGGGCGAGTGGCAACCCGTCTTTTATTATTATTATTATTTTGTTTGTAAGTGTGTGGAGGCTATATTGTACGGTATGTTTGTATAAAGTGATATATTTTTGTGTGTTTGGTTAGTTTGTTATAGCAAACGGCATGGTAACGTGGGAAGGGTGTTAAACTTTAACATTTTGGTGTTAACCACACAGTGTGGCATGTTAAAGGTCAAGCTTTAACATTGCGTTAAGGGAATAACGCATGTTAAAATCCATTTTCAGTTTTTTTTTTTTTTTCCTAAATGAGGGGTTGTTTTTGTTAATTGTTGGTGAGTTAAGGTTTAACTTGGTAATGTTATGATAAGGGGTGTTTTTTTGTTGAGTTAAGGTTAAATGTTAAAGCTGATGTGACGCTGATATGGCATGGTGTTAAGGTTTAACCTAGGTTATTATACCTAGTGCTCTTAGGTTTGTGTTAGGTGATGTATTAAAAAGCTGATGTAACGCTGAGATGAAAGTGATGAAAAGATGACCATTACACCAAAACTATGTTAGATATAAACATATACCATTTTGGTTGATGGACATGATATCATGTCAAAAGTTGATGAGTAACATAACTGGTTTCGGCTTCAGTATAACCAAGATATATAATAGCTCAATTTGCCATTAACAAAACGTTCAATATCTAATTTATGTGAGTTAATAATAATTAAAAAGTACATTTTCCGAACTGATATTAAGGGGGTAAGTTATTATCACTTTCTAAGGTTTTAAATTATAGGCATAATTTCATGTATATCTTTGTAAAATTAAAAAATTACATATATATTTTTTTTAAAAGTTTTTGATGCATAAATTACAATGCTTTTAATGCATCAAAAGGATATATATGTAATTTTTGAATTTTGCAAAGATATATATGAAGCAAGAGTATATATGCAAGGATATACATAAAATACAATGCTTTTAATGCATCAAAAGGATATATATGTAATTTAGAATCATATTTAATGTGATATGGTCGGTAATCAATTTTAGATGAAGCAAGAGTTGGTCTCAAAGGATTGCGATTTGTCATTGTTGTTGGGATCGATTGTTTTTGTTCTCTTAATCTTCAGCATGATGGAAGTTGAAGTTTCATAGCATTTTTTTTAATAGTTTTTTAAGTTTTTATTTTTGAATATCGAGAAGGGATCTGGTGGGAATATTAGCTAAAATGAAAAGAATAAAAAGTATTTCAAATCACACATTTTAAATAAGAGATTTAATTTTAAGCGAAGATGCATTTATTTTTATAAGTGCATCTGAGTGATTGTGATTTTTTTTCATCTTTCTCATTTTAATTTTAATTTTTATTTGATCCTAACTCTTTAGATATTTAGCGATCACGCTAAACTTTTTAGAAGTGAAAATTACTCAATCCTTCATCGGTTTCGTTTTGTAAATTTCATGACAGTAGTTGATATATATCAATTTTTGCATCTTCATAAAGGAAAAAAAAAAAAAGTTATATACAAAGTGAATAAAAAATATCAAAAATTTTAATGTAAAAACTGAAAATGACTCTAAGGTGTGTACTAAGGTTGAAAGTAGTGGTAGTGACCATTTCATCTTACATATCGGCGTCACTTCAGCTTTCTAAATCTTGTCACTTTCTTTCACTCTTTCTCACTTTTCACCTGTAATGGTCACTTTTCACTTACCTTTCATTAAAATATTATTTTATATAAATATATCTTACTAAATATCTCACACATACTAACAATCAAATAAAAAATATTAAATCACCAAAAGTGACCCGGTCACTATTCATTACACAAACCAAAGGTGAGATGTGCATGATGTAGTAGGGTTCACGCGTAAGGTGAGGCCTCACCTCTTCAACCTCACGCCCGATGCACACAGCCTAACTTTTTTTTGAACGAAGCACACAACCTAACTTGGTGCTACAACAAACTATAATGTATTTGTTTGCTCAAACTTAATTCCAAAAACTAAGCATGTTTTGACTATGAATAAAATATAACCCGTGTCATTTAAAAAAAAATACATCTAGATATAATCATAACTTATTTAATACTCCCTCCGTCTTAATTTAATTGTCCATATTTCCATTTTTGGATGTATCAAAAAAATTATCCACTTTCCCTTTTTAGTAAAAACTAGGGAATATAAATGAGAAATATTCTATTTGTGTGGTTGAAAATTAAAATTGCCCCACTTTTATTAAACTTTGTGCTTTCTCTCTCATGACAATTAAATTGAGACGGAGGGAGAACAAGTTTTAAATAAGCAACAATAATTGGTGGGATTTAAGCATTAGTCAAAGGAAGCATGTAACAAAATTTGATAAAGAAAAGACTAAACATGAACATGAGCATGTAGTAGCGGACAGATGATACTGTACTATTCATAGTGTGTGTGAGGATTTTGACTATGACAAGCTAACAACTTTTCTGTGCATAAGAAAGATCCAACGGCATTGACACTTGACACGAATTATAAGTAGTCTTCGTGTCTAATCACAGTAAAAACCAGCATCATTTGCTACCCAACGTATATACTCCCTCCGTCTCAAATTTATTGTCAGGAGATAAGAAACACAAATATTAATAAAAGTGGGACCATTATAACTCTCAACCATTCAAATGGAATATTCCCTCATTATATTCTCTTTTTCTTACTAAAATGGGTAAGTGGACAATTAATTTGAGACATCCATAAAAAGAAATATGGACAATAAATATGAAACGGAGGGAGTATTTCTATACGAGAAATGATAGAGAGACCTAAACTTAGGCCTAATTTTAGGCCTCCCTATCATTTCTCTTTCTATATTTATTTGTCAAATGTGCATTATAATGTTGAGAAATGATCCCATTAGTCACAAGATCTTCGCACGTGTAAGAAGTGACGATTTAAATAAAGATAGATAATAAGTAAAGAATACGTATTATATTTTTTGTGTAGTAGAAAAATAAATAGTTATTACGTAGTATAACTTTTTGTTGTGATAGTTTCTTTTACTACAGTGACACCTTAGAAATATAGAACAACTATTACTTTTAGTCACACTTCAGGAAAATGTCATTAACGGAAATTGAAGAACAAACAGGAAATGTAAAAGGGCTAGGTGCAGTGGCAACCCAATAACTGTTATTGAGTTGGCACCTCAGCACACACTACTATAACTAAAACACTCTCTTTAACTATAAATGTTATAGGCGCAAGTGGGTCTCGTAACACACCACAAAAAATACCTCACTTACTCACAAAAAACCAACAATGCTCGTTAATGGCCGGCGAAGGGACAAACGGCGAGCGAATGGCATGCACCCATGTGCAGAATGGAGGTGCCATTAGAAAGAAAAAAAAAGCTCTTTGGCGGGTTGTTCGCCACTGCACCAGGTGCTCTAAGGAGAAAATGAGTTAAAACTTAATTTTATGGTTTATTCTGCGAAAAAAGTTAAAAAATGGTTAATTTCATAAAAAAAAGTTTCTTATGAATTTTTTTAGTCTTTATTCTTTATTTTAAGTATTGTCTTTATTTTTTTTTATTTTTTTTTTTTTAATTTTTGAGTCAAGTTTAAATAAAGATAGTTTTAGGCTACGACGTTACTTTCTACATACAGTTAGAACATCATTCGTGGTTGAAGTGACTATTGTTCAAAACTGTGTTACTTTAACACGATATCACCTTATTCTTTCATCACTTTCTTTCTCACCACCTATATCCCACAATTATGAATTATACGAGTTGAATCAAAATAATGCTTTTACCTATTTTGGTTGTATTTATTGGTTCAGATAATATTGTTTTTATTTATTACTCTCATAATCTCAACATATAAGCTCGTTAGCATTTTCTTTCTGTAATAATAACTATTGACATATACCATAAATTAGATCATAACACATTGATCTCATTTCATCATTAGGATTATTTTTGGCTTAGTTAACAAGTCACATAATATTTGTATTAAGCTGGAAGGCAAGGTAAGCATCCATTCACCTTACACCTCAGCGTCACGTCAGCTTTTTCTTTTCTCTCACTTTCACTTACTCTCACTCATTTTTTTGTGGACAAGGTCACCTTATCACCACCTTTCATTAAAATACCAACTTTATTAAAATATACCCCACTAAATACCCCACATACACTTACAAACTAAATAAATAATTAAGTAGGGCCGGTCTTTTTACGCAAATCAACAAGGTGAGCACCTTAATATGTTTTGAGGTGTGTGAATCACTCGTGACTTTGTTCTTTGGGCATGGGACTCACTCGTGAGTGAGATGCAATATGAGCCTCTCACTTTACCCTTGACATCCGGTTTTGATGACTATACTCTTGAAGATGCTTTAGCTTATAGATTTGAATTTATCACATGATGGTAATAATGACCAAAAGTACCTCCAAAATCATCACATATGTGGCTTTTCAACACGCATGATGCACGGACATGTTGCAAAAAATCAAAAGGATTTTTGTATTCTTCAATTGAAAGTTTAAAATCAATATAATTGCTATTATATGTTGATTTTTAACGTGTCTTTCCAGGGGCGTGTTATGTAAAAGACAGTGACTCACGAAAAAGATGTCCGGACCCACATATTTTATTTGAAAAGTGTATTTTTGTGGGTCCGGACGTCCTTTTCGTGAGTCGTCGTCGTATTTTTCACATAATACTGAGGCACATGTTAAAAACCCTTATATGTTTCAGCTAAACTTTGAATTCATAAAGGTAAATTAGTGAGGTGAAAATTTACTTTTTTTTAAAGTCATTTAACCCATAATTTCATGCACTTTGCATTATTTAGTGCTTAAAATTCTTCTTATTTGACTTTTATGTTTTAGATTATGCATTTTTCAGAAACGTAGAAGTTTTATGTTCATTTGAAGGAATAATGAAAGAAAAAGACAAAAAATTTAAAGTGTGACAGGCAACCTTGACGTCATCACTAGTAGTGCCCAAAAAGTGAATTTTTGCATTTTTTCGTAACCTGTATGAAGACGAGCATGATGACACCGTCACAACCAGTCGGTGGAAAAACCCTAAGTCGATGACGAAAAGGTGACGACGTCACAACCAAAAGCAGACGCCGTCACACTTTCTATATATATTCTTGCATTTTTTTTTCATAATTCGTGTATAACTTTTGAAAAACAAACCCTAGACGATTTTGATGAGTTTTTCACTCCTTTTATGCATTGTAAACATTCCATAACATCAAGATAAATTTTATCTTCAATCATTCAATAATGTTTATCATTGTTTGTTTTAATTTTATGTTTGCTTGTCCCTTGTTGGCTATAGGTTAATTCGATTACTGTTTATATAGGATGCATAAAACTTGTTAGTGTAATAGAGTAATTATTTCTATTGTTTTCTTAATTGGTGAATGCGGTTACTTGGTTAAAAACTGCCGTCTTGATCAATTCGTCATACACTACGAACCTACCTCAACATTTCTTAGAGAACGGTCAATTTCCCGGTTTTACTTTTACTATACTACAATGGTTAAATACACTATCTAGAGGGTTGTAAAACTTTATTGTTTACAACCACCGCATGATAAATGGATAAGGATTTCCTTGATCAGTTTATTTGGAGAAGACGAGTCTTCCAATTAAATATACGTTTAACCGAAGTATCGCAACACTAACCCTCTCCGGATCAACCCCAATGTTTACATCATAAAGTTTGAAACTGAAACTGTAAGTTAGAATTTCAGGAGACTGAACACCAGATTAACTTTTCTTAAGTTCATGTAGAAATAAAAATTGGAATATCACTCTAGAAACCAAGATGAAGAAGATCAAGAAATAAGTTGATGTTGGATGGATTTGACTATTTGAGTTACATTTTATCTATATAGTCAAAAACAACATATTATTAAGAGCTCTATTATTAATTTACAAATAGTTTGTTGGGGTCCTAAAAACTGGATATGTCGAATTATGGGCGTCACATCTATCATTTTCACCAACTGTCTTGAGCAAAGAAACTTACAAACTAATCCATCCAACAGCGTCTTAGTTTAGAATTCGAAAGTCATAAAAACTAGTAAATGATTAAGTTGAATCGCTTACTGTATTTCAATTATCCATGTTAGGTAAACATTTCTCTCAAAGATTAGACCTGTGTTGAAAAAAAAGAGAAGGCATACAGAGTCAAATTAATCGCCGTCTAAACGCTAATCGGTCACCAACCTTTTTAATTTGTGCAAATCGGCAAATCAAATCAGTCAAAGGTGGTTAACGGTGGTCAATGATTAAATTACGGTGGTCAAACTTACTGAAAACTTGCATATGAAATAAAATTAACACGCCCAGAGACGGAACTTGAACATTTTTGTTGAGAGGGCCAACTTGTAAAGTATTTATTTAGGGAGGCCAATATACACAACGTTGAAAATCTTGTTTTAAAAATGACTAAAACCAAAAATAAAAGGGTATAAAATATACATACGGTCAAAAAATTTGAGGGGGGCATAACCCCCTCGGCCCCTTATATGCTTCGTCCATTAACACACAGAAAACTTGTTTTAATTATTTATAATCGTTTACCACTGAATATTTTTTAAAATTTGTATTAGCACAATCTCACAAGACGTGTAGTCTTCACTTTCCAAAACCGTCTCACTAAGCGTCACACAATCCTCCTCTCCTCAATCCGACATCGCTTACACCACACATAACCCTCGACCGTTTCAATATAAAAAACATATTCGTAAACACACACACCCCTCACTTGCTCCTTTGTTCAACCACCACCATGACCAAACCAATAAAAGATCACAAGGCTGATGCGTGAAAAAACCCCCCTCGGAATGTGGCTCACGCATGAGGAGACCCCTCATGCAGCCTCACGCGTCCTGGGCACATAATGATTACCTTCACAGTAAATTAGTTAAAAACAATGATTTAACTAGAAAAGGTGACTTAACAAGTCAAAGTTGTTAAAAGATTATGGACGACCCGAGTCTTGTAAGAGGATAAAAATGACTCGGTTGTCGGTACAACATTTGCAATTATAGAACAAAATTGGTTTCACCCTTTAGGTACCACATGATATTGAATAATTTAGTAGTAGTATGGTCCTCAATAGAACATTGCATCTGCTCGCATCAATAATTCCAAAATGTTTATGATATACATAAAAAAGTTGGTCCGACAATGTTATTGATTGATCACTCCTAACAACAGGCATATTAGACGCAGCAATTACTTCTTGTTCTTGGACTTTTTCTTAGACGGCTCACCTGCTGTTGCGATAAACATTTCAGCGTCGATTTTATCAGCAGTTTTACTTTTCCCAAACTCCTTTGCTTTATTCTGCAATATTTAACAGCCTCAATTAAAATCCAAACAGAAAAGAAACATATTAATAACGGTGACAATTACAAATGAGTACGACTTGGGATAAGGTTTACTTTTAACGGGGGTCCGACACAATTAAAAAACGAACTTATGAAAAAAATGAACAATAACATACAAGGGAAGGGAACATGTCAAATGGGCCGGACAGGTTAAGAGTCAGCCAAAGTATATTTCTAAAGCCGATAAAAGTTTAATCACTTATATTCAATTAAGTTAATCCTCTTGCTGAAATATTTGATTATTATATTAAAACATTAAATAGATATATATTTAGGCAAGCCCAATCCAACCAGCACACCAAATTGCCCATTTTAAACCACTGCCCAACCCCGTTCAGTTGGCCACAAACACATATTGCACATCAGATGATCTTATATATAAAGTTACCTTCAAGGATGTGGCTATTGCTGAAATATCATCCTTCTCGTTTTTACCATCATCTTTCATTTTAGGTTCCTAAAGATCCCAAAAAAGATGTTTAAAAAAACAGATGTATGATTATGTAAGTTATAAAAAGAACATATTCTGAGCATGATCTTAATGACTATACCTCTGGAGGCTTAAATGCTTCTTCCCTCTTGCGCTTGTTCTCTGCAGCTTTTTCTGCTTGTTTTTCCTGCCTTTCTTGCCATTGCTTTTTAGACTTCTTTTGTTCGTTCAAGAAGTATTCACCATTTTCTAGTTGCAGGTCGATCTGAAAACATTTAAAACCACGTTTAGTTGTAAGTTCTATCATTTTAATTACGAAAGTATTGAGACGCCTTTTGTAAGTGATGTGTAGCATTGGATCATCAGTATAAAATGATCACTTATAATTAAATAACTTGTAAGTTTGAGTGTTCAGAAAATGGTGATCGCTCACCTTGCTTGGTGGTTGTGGTGGAGGGAAAGGTGTATATTCTTTCTTTTCCTTGGTCTTGACCTTCTTTTGTTGAACATTTTTCCTGAAAAAGAAGATAACCAGTTGTTATATTTAAATTCTACAAATGCAAATAGACTGCCTTGAGAATAACAGAAACATCATACTTTTTGAACTTCGGAAGAAACCTATCCCAATTCTCATTTGCTAGTTCTGGATTATTCGCAAGATCTCTCCTCATCATTAGAATCTGTTAGATAACATACACATTATATAAAGACAGAATTCATCAAATAATGATAGGTAATATTAATAGGGATGTGTCATGTGTAATTGTGTAAAAAAAATGGATACTTGTTTGCTACAATTGGATCAACCTGAAAAACTTTTTGCCGCCTAATTTTTAAAATATATTTTTTAATGAAAGTGAATTTGATATGATTGAAAAAATATATTTGTGAAATAACCTATTTTTTAACAATAGAATAAAAATTAGTAGGTTGTATGCAATACCCATTTTACTCCCTAGAGATATGAAAAAACGCAAATCAACAAATTAGTAAGTAAATTATAAGTGTGTATATACCAAACCAAGAAAAGGGAACTTACTTTTATATTATACAACGGATGCATTTGATTCAACATGCATTCTGTTACAATCCTCCTTACTTGTTTTAAGCCTTTAAATGAGCCCATGGCAGCTACCGAGTTCCCCTTTATAGTACCAAGTAGAAACCAAATAAAATGTTAAATTTAGGAACAAAATGTTGTGATTTGAAAAAAGGGATTTATAATTTGAAATTTTATGAACAAAAAGTTTCAAGAAGTTACACCTGAACAAAAATATAGCAGCCTGTCAAAATCTCCAATGCCTGCATTTAAACAAGATTCTCAGAAACAAACACAAATATAAATCAATACAAACAGGGGGAAAGAAAAGCTTGACTTGAATTAGAATATAGCTCAAACAATAGGTTACGAGTATAAATATATGTTGACTAATAGGATATCAAGGAAAACGTGTTGGGCAAGGTGTATGTGATGGGTAACAGGTCAAACAGATTCAGGAGATAGCAGTTAGCTTATGTTAGGTCAGATCAGTCTCGGTCAAACTTGTATGACTCGCTAAATACTTTTTTTGCCTTCTGTTTCGTCTCATAAAATTACTCTAGTATCAAATATGATCACATACCATTACTGCTATAAGAAATGTATTCTAACAAAATAGTGTATGAGGCTGCACATACTTGGGTATGCTATTTGTCCGTTCTTATCTCGGTGAGTAATATTACAAAAATATCGTCGTATAGCACCGTTAAGAGATTACCATATAAGAAACAATAACGAAATACACACCTTTAAAGTGGAACTATTAGGTCCAACCAACCGCTGCCTTCGTTTGACAAATTTTTCCTGTAAATATAATGGCAGTCAGCTTTCTTACATCAAATCTTACAAACTAATGAATCATTTGAATGACAACGACATAAGTTACACGTCAGCAATAACTACCTTCTTTCTTACTAAACCACCAATCTTGATGATGTCACACTGCATTTCATCATTTAAAATCTTAAGTGCCTGCAACAACAATCACTTGGGTAAGAACTTCACATCAAAGCATATTACGTGAAGCAGATAGTTTACAAAGTACTAAACACTAAATAATCAAGTAATAAACATGCGTACCTGAGGTGCAGGAACACTTCTTGACAGAAGCTTGATCAGATCCCTAGATTTAATTATAATATAGGGATCGAGGTCTTTAGTAGTGGAAACGGTCATAGATCCTTTAACCTAAAAATTCACAAGTAGACGATAAGAAAACTAAGCAAAAATAAATACTAACTAACAGAATCACAAAGAAGAATGTTTTGATTACGAACCAAATCCAGGTGACCTTTAATTCCATGTTGTTTCAATGCATTTTTAACGATAGGCCAAACCTGCTGTAAATACGCCTCTGCATACCATACACTCTTCAGTTAGGCTCTATAAGTACTTCTTATACTGTTGTAAACAAAAATAGCTAAATAAGCTGTGAAATGTTCAGCTTATCATATACACGATTACTTGAAACGTTGCTGGGAGCACTCAAGTACTCAACTATAAAATGGTACCATGTGAATAACAAACTGATAATTGAGGACACCAGGTGTGATTCAATGTCATATCAAAATGAATAATATG
Organism: Chrysanthemum lavandulifolium; assembly: GCA_022545495.1. Classification (NCBI taxonomy): domain Eukaryota; kingdom Viridiplantae; phylum Streptophyta; class Magnoliopsida; order Asterales; family Asteraceae; genus Chrysanthemum; species Chrysanthemum lavandulifolium. The sequence goes on from CM040238.1 coordinate 207,984,257, forward strand.
AGTATGTTTGGCATGCACCTTTAATAAATTTAATCTGTATTAGCTTTTATTTTAGAAAATGAAAAGGCTCAGTTGAAAAAGGCCTTGTTCGGATGATGAAGCTTTTGAATACAAAAAACTAGCTCAATAACAAAAAAGAAGATACTTAAAAAAGCGTTACATCTTTACCCTTAATAACATGTGTTTACTATGGTGATCCTCATCTGTTTGTCTTTCTATGTCATTTTTCAGCCACATCTACTACTACTGATACTTCACGAGTACAGCTAACTTTCCCAAACACGCAGCATATTAATCTTAGCACTTTGGCAAGTTATACCCCGTATAACATTAGGAGGAAAAAACAAATGTTCTTATTATATGATCAATGGTGTCAGTAACTCCCAGTATTCCAGTAAGGTTGTCATTGGCAATTCCACTTTTATGTCAAGTGTGATACAATCTTTACAAAAAAACACTACACGCTTTGGAATTGGACTTACTAAAAGCCTAAAATACATATTGTGAAATGAAAACCTACACGCGATAAATATATTTTATGAGAACATGCAAGAAACAATTGCAGGAACTTTAATCTTAATTACAAGTGGTAACAATTTACTTTGTTAGAAGGTCTTAGTAAGTTGTTAAGTGCTCTAGCCGTAAAACAGAAGTTCGAATGCTGGATAGACCGCTGAATATTTACGCAAGTTTAAGCTTAAAATAACTTATGCAATTCAAAAGCTTTTACATTTTAAGCTTACGCCTATGTCACACACATAAAGCTATAACCTTTTCTATATAATCTTGCCCAATCACCTTAAAAGAGCCTAATCTCTTCTTGAAAAACACAATATGACAATAAGGGGGTGTTTGAATTAGCTTATTGAGCCTGCTTATGGGCTTGTTTGATTACGAAAAAGCCGATAAGCTAACTTTTAGAGCTTACGAGCTCATCAACATACGTTTATTGATGAGCTCTCTAAAAAAATGAGTTTATCGGCTTTTTCATAAGCAATAAGCCCATAAGCAGGCTAATTAAGCCAATCCAAACACCCCCAACAAGTTTAAGCAACGATAGTACTAAAAACTAAAACCCAGTGATCTCTGAACAGGATAAAGTAGTAAAAGTGTGACTTACCTCTGTATGCAGGGAAGAGAGTAGAAAAGGAGCTTTCTTCAAGCAAACCACTCGGATTATGCTCAGGCTCAAACTTTTCAATCTTCCAACGATCGACTTCTATTTCATCCCATGGCTTTGGTTTATCGTGTTTTCCCTTGTGTTTCTTTCCTTTCCCATTCGTATCAAAATCATTCTCGTTATTATCCATCAATTGCGCACCATCGTCTTCCATAGTTTATTACAAATTCTGAAATCAAATTCGAACACAAAACAATAGTGATGTCAACATACTGCAAGATGGATAAAACAGAAATAATATCATACACACTTACACAGTATCAAATTTAGCTTATTTTAGGCTTACAACTCTACCAAAGTTATAAAAAAAAAAAAAAAAAAAAGCCAACAAGCCCGCTTTTTGTTTTTGCTTGGAAGCTTATCAGCTTGATCTTTAGGCTTATTTAAGTACATAAGCTCAATAACGCAAGCTCGTAAGTCCCAAGACTTAGCTTATTAGCTTCGTTGAAACCTCCAAACAACCCACTTACCGAATTAGCTTATTTTATTGGCTTGTAAGCTTATTCAATTATTAGAAAGCCAAAAAACTCGATCTTTTCAGCTTATAAGCTTAATAACTTGAGCTTATCATTTACTCATAATATATAAAATTGCATAAGCTCATAAGCCAAATAGAATGAAGTTAGTATCTTTTTTTATATCTACATAAGCCCATAAAATAAGCAATTTCAAACAACCCAATAAGCTCAGTTTATACAAACAGCCCCATAATCAACCAACTATAAACAAAATGAGGGAAAGATAATTACCGACGAAAAAGAAGATTTAGTGACCGATTCAGGGAATGTGGCGACAACGATGATGAATGTGTTGCAGAAAGTGAGCAACAGTAGTCAATTTGGGGATTTAGGGTTTTTGGAAAATAGCTTTTAAACCCGGGTCAATGATTTTAGAGTCCATTGGTCTTTTCTTTAGTTATATATTGGGCCAAATTATTTAGCCCGGTTAATATGTCTTGGGTCCAAGAATACTTCGGTAGAACAACTTACTTTTTGGTTTCCTAGTGTCCCTTCTCGGTAATTCCGTAGCAGGTTTTTTCGGACGTTTTCTAGAATCAGAAGGAATCGCTATAATGACCACTACGTGCGTTTCGATCGTATCTTTGATTGCTTTTTATGAAGTCGCACCGCTCCATGGATCTCATCGAAAATGTTTTATGCTCATTGGGGCTTCTTTGGTGCAACCTAACCACAGTGAAAGTGACAGTATATTTTAAACATATTTTCTCATTGTGGTTTCAATATCGGCTTTTTTATTTTTTCTTGGTTTTTCTTTGTTGTTAGACCATTAGTAATAGTAACTTTATGATTGATCAAATACTTTTGTCATCTCAGCATTATCTTAGCTTCTTTTTATAAGGGCATCTTTATGGTGAACCTTTATAAAAATTTATAATAGTGTCTAGTCATCTAAATCATAAATTCATAAACCTTTTTCATGTTATAAACTTTTATTCACTATGCATAAACTTGTTAAAGCTTTATAAAACCTCACTAAACAAAAAAAACATTTAATTTAGAAGAGGTTCAAGTAGACATTTTCATTTCACATAAGCATGAAACACATTTTCACTATAGTTAATAAAATGATAAACATCTTCATCTATTTTTAGACCTTTTATAAACCACTATAGTAAACGCTTTAAGAACAAATGCATGACCAAATGCCCATAGTAAGACGACCCGGTTACGACAATAAACAACCGACAAAAATTAATTAAAAAAATACTCACACACACAAATTATATGCATCTCATAAGGTCGTCTGGCCAATCGAATCAAGCAAAAAATAAGAGAATGAGAAGCGTTCGCCAAAGTCGCCGTAGGAGAGGTGTCTCTTTGGCTAGACCGACCCTTTGTTGGATCGCCACTACGACTAGTCTTAAATAATTTATAATTTAGTTTGTGAAATTCGTAATGGGTCAATTATACTTAGGTAGATGCTAGCTTTTTTTAAAAATTTAGTGGTGTTTCTAAATAACTTGTTGTAGTTAAATAAAGTACTTTATTTTATTGAAATAATGTAATATTTATATTTTTAAAGCATTTTAAAGAAAAATAATAGGGGTCCTAGTTTTCTATGCGGTTCTTACTTGATGATAGCAAGTATTTTGTTGCATGATATTAATGTGAAAAAAAATTCTTTCTAGGGTATGTTTTAAAACCAACATGGTATTGTATCTTGTATCTCAGACAACAGTAACAGAATTTGTAAATTAGAACCTGAAAGTATTAATACGAGATATCTGTTGTATATTTTTTAATAACAAATGTTTGATAAATTAATTGTTAAATGTAATTATAAGATGTGAAACGACATAAAAGGACAAATCTATAATTGTAAATGAGCGGATGCGCTTACGCTCGCGGCGGATGCGTGTAACCAATTAACCCACAATAGCATACAATTGAAGCATCAAAATCATATTTATACATTATAGTAGTACATCCGCAATGCATTGTAACCAAAAAGGTAGAAAGCAACAATGATGGTGTTTTGGACACGGTAATAGTGATGACACGTCGACTTGGTGATAATGTGAAAACAAAAGAATGTCAATTTTGATATTGCAAAAACATCGTGGATGACTTCACCATCTCAAGTAACATCCATTCTTTTCAACACTTTAAAATTATACATAATTACTCCCTAAAATAAATCTATCATATTTTCATAGTCTTTTTATACTAAAACAAATAACTTATAATTCAATGTGAATTTAAAATTATGTAACCAAAACTTAATAATGGTTATTTACTTAATTGTATTTTAAATGTTTTCGATTATAATCATTTATATTATTAATTACATAATTTAATTTCATTTTAAGAACATGTCGGTTACTCTTTCCCTAATAGGCAAGTGTTGAGGCTGAATTTTTAAGCCTTTCTATTTATAGAAAGGCCTAAATGCTTTATATATTAGTATAGATAAATGTTTGGAGGGTATATTAGTAATTTACATTTTTAATAGCTCATAGACATTTAAAAAGCTTCATGAATCAGCTTTTCATTTTGGAGCTATTTGTTTGAAATAAAAGCTTGTAGTTAATGCATCCAAACAAAGCTACTTAATTTATAGGAGATTATTTTGTAACAAAAAACTAATAGCTCCTCCAAAAAGCCCCCCCTAGTTCATGTGATGATACCGGATGGTGTTAGAGTTCTGTAATGCATTAATCCGTATTACTTGCAAGATTTAAGGTCTAAGGATACCACATAAAAAGTATATGATAATGTTTTAAAAGGTACCATTTTGAGGGGTCGTTTTAACCCTTATTTGATCATTTTGTATCCGTTATTACTTAATATCGTTCCTTTTCACTTTTAGGTCTCTTGAAGGCAAAATGCCGAATGGCACTTATTTGGACGAAAAAGGCGAATATCTGAAGAAAATGGCCAAAGTCGAATCGAGACACTCAAAGTCTGCGAACAGAAGCGCGACAGCCATCGCTTAAGCCGCGACGCCGTCGGAGAAATTTGTGACGACTCGAGAAGAAAATGGCTTGTTACGAAGACGGCGTCGGGCTTTAAAGGAGTAGACCGTCGCAACTCGGATTACCAGATGCGACCAGACGACGCCGAAGTCGAAGAGACGGCGCCACGAGACATAAGGTGACGACGTCGCATATGTAATATTATATATAGAATCGAATTTTTCGGTTTAGGAGAGTCTTTTGGAGTAAAACCTAAAACCGAACCAAGGGTGTCTTGTACAAGATTTTAGGGTTCCAAACCCTATCTTACATCAAGATAAGTATTTACTTCATCAATTCAATTATGTCTTTGATTATTTGTGTGTATGCTTGCATGTTACGCATGTCGGGCTAATTTATTTGTGTGTTTGCTTGGGAGTATGAAACTTAATTATTGAATATTGATTGGTTGTTTCTTATCTTAGTTGATTAATGATCTAGTAATGCGATAGGTCATTCGTTGTGTATTTAATGCTTGATTCATCTTTGTGAACCTTAGAATATAATTACCGAGTAGTTGTAAGCTAAACCATCCAAAGAGTGCCTTAGAGTAAGAGTTTATTATCCCTAGTGGGTTTTGTAGACGAGACCCTTTGGTAAGTTCAAAGAGTTGGGAGAAACGACACCCTACAACTTTAGACAACAACGCAACTAAGAATAAGGACGTGACAACTCAACCATCAATAGGAGATAATTAAGGAGTAGTAAAACCTAAGTAAACACATCTTTAAACTATCATACGAGCACACATTAATTAGACATAGACTACCACCACCTTAGTTTAGATAATTAGATAATAGTAGAGTAATCGGTGAAATACCAACCCCCAAATCCAATACCGAGATTCGTACCTTTCAATTTCCTAAAAACATAAAAAGATAAAAATAATCTTCCTCAACCTTAACCATAGCGTAGTAACTTCTCACTAGCATTCCTATTCCCCAGAGAACGATATCAATACCGTGGCTTACCCTAATACTACACTACAACGATTAGGTTCACTCGCTGGGGTGTTGAAAAACTTGCTCGACGAAAGGAAGTTCCTTTGACCCCAACGCTACCGCGTAAGCGTATCAAGTTTTGGCGCATTTGCGGGAATAGAATAGCTAGTTAGTAGTCCACCTCGCTTAGGTTCTTTGCTTGATTCCTATCAATTAAATTTTTCTCATTTTTAGCTTCCTCTTAGTCTATCCCCTTCTTCGTGACCTTTGTTCGTAACCCCATCACTTTTCATCATAGAAGGTGATAACCAACAACCACGCCCCATACCAACCCCTTAAGCAACTTAGAACCCGCAGTTCCACCAAAACTCTTCTCGAACCATTTGCATAACCCGAAGAGAGATCAAAAGGCGAAGAAAAGCTCCGCGATTCGTAACCTCAAGGCACTTCCATCAATTTTGATGAAGTCACATCGATGAAGAGTCCCTCATTCCCCACAATCCCGAAACCATCATCATTGACAATCTGAGTCAAAATGGCGAGGAAGTTCTCGCCACTCCGGTCAATGGACCCATAAATCCTCCTAAAGCAAAACCCTCGGGAATACTCTTCCCTTCGCATCTGGATTCACGGTGCCATTGTCTATCCTTCCTAACGGTCAATGAGGTATTGCATGCGTCGACATTTGGCTAATCCAAAAGGCATGTCAATTCCATGGATCCCACAATGAAAACCCAATCCACCACATCAAATGCTTTTTAAAATTGTTGATGCTATCTATACCGACGAGCATCTAAGGAGACATCTAGACTCCGCTTTTTCCATTTTCTCTTCAGGGCAAGCCAAGGAGTGGCTCGATAAGCTCCCTCCAAGGTCCATTTTCACATGGGAACAACTCAAAACCAAGTTCACCAAAAAGTTCTTTCCCCACGAAGAACTGCAGTAGCTAGAGCAAAATTTCGCACTTTCATCAACGGATGGAGAATCTATCACCAAATCTGGAGTCGTTATAAAGATCTTATTCAACAAGCCCCACACCACGGTATCAACCTTTGGTTGCTTGTTCAAATCTTTTACGACAATGTCTCCGAAAGGATCAAAATAGGATTGATTTCTGATCGTCAAGAATTGCGAACCTCGGCTGCGGTAGAAGGTGGAACCGAATGTAGGAATACATTCAATACCAAGACAACCATTGGAATGAGCCAAGAACGCGTTAAGCATCTCTACTTTCTCGATCAAGAGTTAACCTTGATGATCGGATTCGAGAAAGCACAAAAAAGCTAGCTTACTCACAAAATCACCGTAACCAAAAGGCTAACTAACCCATACCTCATATGCGACATTCATGAGGACCACACGAGAAGCGATGAGTGCGATGACACACACCAATAGAGCGTCTTCCTTTCTAGTCATGATATTTATGATGACCCTTCACTCCTCGCGTTCTATAAAATGATGAGTATGATCCACGGGCAATCGAAATGGAAAACCAAGGAAAGGAAGGATCAATACACCATCCATGATTCTTTTGAACAAGAACTGGGCGGTTTACCATGGAAGGGACCGACTCTTAAAAGGTCTTAAGGGTTTATCCGAGAAAGAAGTCGAATTAGAAAGTCGGTTCACCAACCTCCACGAAAGAATGAGTGGATCCGCCCACCCTCACGATCCAACTTGCCCAATCACTACCGATCAGAACTACTACCAAGTATCCCCACATCCTAACCGGAACCCCATCACAAGGGAACCCGTGTTAGGAAATGAGACAATTCTCAACCCCTTCCAACTCCTCACGATCCTCCTCCACAAACACCAAAGACCGCCCAACGACCAACTCTCTCACGAATTCCCTATCCTCTCGCCTAAAGAATCAAAAGGTCAAGAAGACAATGAAAGAATATTGTCTTATTTGAAACAAACATCCGTCAACATACCACTCCTCGATGTATTCTATCACATCCCTAAACATAGTAGATACTTCAAGAGGTTGATATCTAATCGGAAGAAGCTTGAAGGATTGATATCATTAGAGAAGAATGTTCACTATCATCCGTAAAAGCATGCCCAAGAAGGAAGATCCGGCGGTTTACCATTCCTTGTTTCATAGGGCGCTTATGAAAACGCCTTGGCGAGATCTTGGGGCAAGCATTAACCCGATGCCTCACTCCTGCTTTCTTAAACTCGGATATTGTAGTGAAACCAACTAGGATGAGTATCCAATTAGTCGATCGATCAATCAAGTATCCCATTGGAGTTTGTGAGAATGTTCTTGTAAGGGTGGGAGAATTCAAGTTTCGATTGATTTCATAATTTTAGAGATGGAGGAAGATAATTCCTCCCAATAATCTTGGAAGACCCTTCAGCTCTCTACCGTGCCATCATTAATGTTCATGATGGTAAACTCACTTACGAGTAGAACCGAGAGCCCGACCTTCGACATTAAGGATTCTATGAGACATTCCTCTTCCTGCGGTCGCCCAAAGATATTTAGTTGAGGAAGTTGATGAATTTGTTGATGACATAGATGGTCGCATTGACGAGTATCTATTAAACGAATTCATGAATAATGATAACAACGCAATATACAACGACCAAGAAATTGAGATGGTTGGAGATGTTTCCTTTTATCCACATCAGGATGAAATTGAACCTGTTGAGCTTCAGAGGCCGGAGAACAAGCTAAAACCTTCAATAAAAGAGCCTCCTACCTTAGAACTGAAAGATCTCCCGAGTCACCTGGAATACGCCTTCCTTCAAGGAGAGGACCAACTCCCTGTCATCATAAGCTCTTCGCCAACCACTAGTCAGAAAGAGAGGCTCTTAGAAGTTTTAAAATAGTACAAAGGAGTGATCGCGTGGAGTGTTGCCGACATTAGGGAATTGATTCTACATTCTCACTCCACAAAATCCTCATGGAGGAAGATTACAAACCAACTGCTCAACCGCAAAGACGGGTTAACCCTAACATCAAGGAGGTAGTGAAAAAGGAGGTCATCAAGCTTTTAGACGCAGGTCTCATCTACCCCATATCAGATAGCCCATGGGTCAACCCAGTCCAGGTGGTTCCAAAAAAAGGAGGGATGACGGTTGTGAAAAATGAAAAGGGTGAGTTGGTGCCGCAAAGAACGGTTACTGGATGGCGTGTCTATATTGACTACAGAAAGTTGAATGATGCCACCCGGAAAGATCATTTTCCTCTGCCATTCATTGACCAAATGCTTGAAAGGTTAGCCGGGCATGAATACTACTGTTTCCTTGATGGCTTTTCAGGATACTTCCAAATTCCTATTGCTCCCAAGATCGTGAAAAACTACATTTACATGTCCTTACGGAACGTTCGCCTACAAACGAATGCCCTTCGGGTTATGTAACGCACCCGCTACCTTTCAACGATGTATGATGGCCATATTCCATGAGTTAATTGAGGACAACATGGAAGTCTTCATGGATGATTTCTCGGTGTTTGGAAATTCCTTCGACCTTTGTCTTTCCAACCTTAGGAAGATGTTGAAACGGTGCGAGGAAACTAATTTGGTCTTAAATTGGGAAAAATGTCATTTCATGGTAAAAGAAGGAAGTGTCTTAGGGCATAAAGTCTCGGAAATGGAATTGAGGTCGATAGAGCAAAATCAAGAAATTTCCAAACTCCCTATCCTACCACCGTTAAAGCCATTCGCACTTTCTTGGTCATGCGTGTTTTATCGAAGGTTTATTAAAGACTTCTAAAATTGCCCGCCAATGACACATCTCCTTGTTAAGGATGCCCTTTGATTTTTACGGAGAATGCAAGGAAGCATTTAACCGACTAAAGAAGGATCTCACTCAGCGCCTATAATGGTCACCCTAATTGGTCTCAACCATTCGAAATCATGTGTGACGCTAGTGATTATCTTTGTCGGTTGGCTCGGCCAAAGGAAGGAGAAGCATTTTCAACCAATCTACTATGCTAGCAAAACCATGAATGTAGCGCAAGAGAATTACACGACCACTGAGAAAGAACTTTTAGCCGTTGTTTTTGCCTTCGACAAGTTCAGGCAATATCTCGTTCTCTCTAAAACTTTCATCTTCACCGATCACTCCGCCTTACGCTACTTGTTTTCAAAACAAGATGCTAAACCCCGCCTTATTAGGTGGATCCTATTACTTCAAGAATTGACATTGAAATTCGAGATAAAAGGTGAAAATCTCGTTCTTGATCGCTCATCACGCTGGAGAACCTTGATCTTGAAGTTAGATCACACCGAGATTCGCGACTCTTTTCCCGAGGAACGGCTAATGGCGATTAAGGAAATTGAGCCATGGTATGCGGACTATGCTAACTACCATCCAAAGAGGGTTTTGCCAAATTACATGACCAAGCAAGATAAAAGAAGTTCTTCACTACGCTAAAACATTACTCGGGATGAACCCTTCCTATTCGCATATGTCCCGATCAAATCATTCGGACGTTGCGTGGCGGTGAGAGATTGATCGAGTTCGAAAAGAATGTCATGCGGGACCATCCGAGGACATCACGGTGTGAATATCACGCACGAAAGGTTTTCGGCACGGATTCTATTGGCCTACTGTTTTTCGAGACGTTGAGAGATTAGTTCAAACGTGTGATGCATGCCAACGATCAGGAAATATCTCGCGACGGGATGAGTCACCTCATAACTATATCCAAGTCTGCGAAATATTTGACGTTTGGGGAATAGACTTCATGGGACCTTTTCCATCTTCCGGAGGAAATGAATACATTCTCGTAGCTATCGACTATGTATCCAAATGGTTGAGGCTAAAGCCCTTAGAACTAATGATGCGAGGTAGTTATCCGTTTCCTAAAAGCTCTTCGCACGATTCTGGATTCCCAAAGCATTGTCGATGATAGAGGGACTCACTTTTGCAATGCTCAAATGGAAAAGGTAATGAAGAAGTATGGCGTCCACATAGATTTTCTCATGATATCATCCTCGACAAATGGACAAGTAGAAAACACAAATAGGGCATTAAAGCGGATACTTAAAAAACGGTCCACCAAAATAGGAAAGATTGGGCATTCAAACCGGATGAGGCACTCTGGGCATTTAGAATCGCTTACAAAACACCTATCGGAACAACCCTTTTTCGCTCGGTATACGGAAGCGTGCCACCTCCCTATCGAACTCGAAAGTAAAGCATACCGGCACTTAAGGCTCTGTAATATGGATTATTCAAGGTGGTCAACCGGTTCTTACGCCTTCAAGAATTGGATGAACTAAATCGAAGCGTATGAATCATCAATCACCTACAAAGAAAGGGCAAAAGATGGCATGATCAACGAATAAAGAATCCTAAAGAGTTTTTGAAGGAGATAAGGTGCTCTTGTATAATTCAAGACTAAGATTATTCCCGGGAAAACTCAAATCAAGATGGTATGGACCCTTTTCAAGAAGAAAGCGGATGAGCAATGGGCGGTGGTGCTACTTGACCATTGATAACGCTACACGCCGTCGTTCGGGGTCAAGGAAACTTCCTTTTCTTCGAGCAAGTTTTATAACACCCTAGGCAAGTGAACCTAATCGTTGTAGTGTAGTAATTAGGGTAAGCCACGGTATTGATATCGCTCTCTAGGGAATAGGAATGCTAGTAAGAAGTTACTACGCTAAGGTTAAGGTTGAGGAAGATTATTTTTATCTTTTATGTTTTATGAAAATGGAAAGGTACGAATCTCTGTATTGGATTTGGGGGGGTTGATATTTCACCGATTACTCTAATATTATCTAATTATCTAAACTAAGGTTGTGGGAGTCTATGTCTAATTAATGTGTGCTCGTATGATAGTTTAAAGATGTGTTTATTTGTTGTATTACTCCTTAATTATCTCCTATTGATGGTTGAGTGTCACGCCTTATTCCTAGTTGCGTTGTGAGTCTAAAGTTGTAGGGTATGCTTTCTCCCTAACTCTTTGAACTTACCAAAGGGTCTTGTCTACAAACCCACTAGGGATTATAAACTCCTACTCTAAGGCGCTCTTTGATGGTTTAGCCTACAATTACTCGTGTAATTATATTCTAAGGTTCACAAAGATGAATCAAGCATTAAGTACACAACGAATGACCTATCGCATTACTAGATCATTAATCAACTAAGATAAGAAACAACCAATCAATATTTAATAATTAAGTTTCATACTTCCTAAGCAAACACACAAATAAATTAGCGGACATGGAGAACATGCAAGCATACACACAAATAATCAAAGACATAATTGAATTAATGAAGTAAAGACTTATCTTGGTGTAAGATAGGGTTTAAAACCCTAAAATACTGTACAAGACACCTTAGGTTCGGTTTTAGGTTTTACCCAAAGACTCTCCACACAAAGACCGAAAAATTCGGATTCTATATATAAGATTACAATTGCGACGGCCACCTTATGTTTAGTGACGCCGTGTCGCCGCCATTGTGGTTTCGCTTGGCCACGTTAACCTTGCGACGGCGTCACCTTATGTCCGTGACGCCGTCCTCTTCGCTTCCGACGCCGTTCGGATTGCATCTAGGCCGTCCCGAGTAGCGACGCCTACTCTTCCACAACTAGACGTCGTCACTGAAAATACGAATTTTGGGTTCGGCCCGTCACAACATTTTTGGGACGGCGCCAATAGCACCCGACGCCGCCTTCTAACTTCAAAGAATCGTAAGTGCCTCGATTCCGACTTGGCCATTTTCTTCATATATTCGCGCTTTTCGTCAAATAAGTGCCATTCCAAAGATTTTGCCTTCACGAGACCTAAAAAGTGAAAAGGAACGATATTAAGCAATAACGGATACAAAAGTGATCAAATAAGAACTTAAACGACCCCTCAAAATGGTACCTTTTAAAACCTTATCAAATATCCCTACACTTGTTATTTGCTTGTCCTCAAGCAAATGTGCTTTTAGCCAATTAATTTATAAGTTAGGGGTCATGAAGCATTAATTCAAAACGGTCCACAACACATATAAGCCCCGCAAAAGTCATAACAAGCACGAAAATTACATACTAGCACCTCACATGGGGTGTTTGGATACTCACATCTCTCTCAGGTGTATATATGAAATATAACAAAATAGGAAATGGAAGATAAACACTCATTAACCGGTCCTAGTACATAGATTACCATAGGCTTGAGAATAGATCAAACCTTCATCGCTTACGTAAGCACCTAGGAAAGACTATCAAAGAGGTCTTTTAAAGGGTTGTAATGTTAGGCTTACGGTAGGAAATAAGGGTTTGGTGGGATAGGCTATTTAGTGGTGGTAAGTCAAAAATCTTTATGTTAATCAGATATGAAGAATGCGTTGCTAAGCCAAGACTCGACACTCTAAACTCTAGATAACTGAAATAAATAAACATAAATTTAAAGGATAGATGTAGGATGGTAGCCCGTATGTTTTTTTTTTTTTTTTTTTTTTTTTACACTCTCTTTTTTTTTTTTTTTTCTTTTTCTTTTTTTTTTTTCGATTTTTTTTTTTTTTTTTTTTTTTTCATACACTTTTACTCTACCATCCTCTACGATAACATCAAAATACTAGGGATTTATAGGCATATCCCTACACTTGAGTTTTTATTACTCTAACACTAATTTGACCCGAATTGAAAAGATCAAAACACTTGGGGTACATTATTATGCAAACAAAGGGAATTTGAATTTAACGCTCCTTCCGTCATTTCATAAACTTTAACTTTTCCCATGAATCCCAATCATCCCAAAATCAGATACAAAGGATATGACTCGACTTAGCAACTTATGCAAGCAACTAGATAATTAAACAAAGGGTTTGGGGTGATAATAAACATTTGCACTAAAGTGAGTGCATAAGGGGTAGACTAAGGCGATTTGGGTGTATATTTGGGGTGGGGTGTAAACAATGTTTTCATTGATATTCGAAAACCGAAACATCACGAGAACCGCGAAAAGGTTAGGCTCGAGGGGTTAACTAGGGGTATCGTGTACTAAAGATGAGTACAACGCAGTGGTGTCGGGAATTACTCAACCGATGTGGAAGAAGTAATTATATTACGTGTATCAAACAAGGGTTATCCTAATGCCTCTTATCATTTAGTTATTCCTAACTACACAAGTGTAGCCTCACTTGCAATCTCGGAATGCATCACAAAACAAGTTCTAGAATCTAATATACTACCGGTTCACACTCTAAGCATTAAAGATGAATGCTTTAATTCCTACTAATCTAAGGGCGATCCTCACATTTTGGTGGAATTTGGGTGGTAAAGGGTTTTTGTGCTAGTCATGCAACTTCCTATCCGTGAGACGCTTTTGTTAAGACTAATGGCCCACTCCTATATGTCATGAAAAATTTTAAATTTGGTGCCAAAATTACCCTAACCGACATTTTCTCATGGTTTATTACAAAAGTGCAATTGGACAAAGCAAATAGTCAAGGATAAGCATAGTTTCAAAGTTCCCGTTTTATTTTCCCTCCCTACACTTAAACTGAACATTGTCCCCAATGTTCCCCGAAAGTATCAAAGTTATGATAAAAGAAGGTAATTAAAAACGAAAGAAACTAATACTCCCCTGATTAGCTCGGTAGGATCCGTGTAAAGTGGTGGTTAAATTCTTTTCAAAAAGAATTATTGCGTGAAAAGCTCCTTCCAATCTTATGTAACTTCTTCTTGACAAACTAAACCCGCACACTTGAAGAAAACAAACGAAACCTTCGCAAAATCGGCGGTAATAATATATATAAGACTCGATTTAAACTAAGATATAATGCTTGTGGAATGGATGTTTACAATTTCTAAGAAAATTAAGACCGAAAAATCCAAAATTTATAAGTAGCTCGAAACGAGAAAAAGTAACTGATGTTTTACTCCTTCTCGACGCCGTCAGTTGCAATCTCGACGCCGTCAAGTTATCCCGACAAAAGCGGTCTCGCGATTTTCGAAAAAAATTCGAAAATTTACATCTTTAGAATCTGGAAAATTTCGCAAAACATCCATTATGACTCGATACAAGCATTTGACTCGAACAAACAAACATAAATATCTTTTAGTTAATTGTTATTCTCATGTTTACGTTTCTTTTGAAAACGTGTGTAATCCTCCCTACACTTATCCCTTATGTAAAATACCTTTATATGTAATTAAGACGAGGTTAAAGACAAAATAAAGCATTTTACAAATTCAAACATGAGAATAAACAATCAATAAGAGATATATGACACACAAATAAAAATGAAAAGGAAAACACATGGGTTGCCTCCCAAGAAGCGCTTGTTTTTGTTCGAGTCACGAGCCTGACTCTACCCTTATTTAACAGATAAAGGGGAAGTTTTCCCTACACTTAAGTTTAAGTGCGGGTGATAGTAGCGATACACACCCTTAGGGTGGAAATTTGCTACGTGAGGAGAGGGTGATGGGTGATTTATATGCTCAAAGGAGTGTGCTCCATTCATTATAACCTTATCTAAGTCTATTGGTGTAGCGGGTGAATCAAATCTCTCTCCTAAAAATGGATCATCTTTTATCAACTTCAAAAGATTCTTAGTTAAGGATCCATCTTGACCTAATAAACCCGGTTTAAACCCATAGTGTTTCTTGTTATCAACCATGAATGAGTGATATAAGTGTGTAAGGTCATGGGTTACTCCTATATTAGCTTCCACTCTACATGGCCTAGAATCTACCAATTTTATCAAGCAACTACCCGGACTATCTATTTTGATGGGTGGATTGGGGCCTAATTCAATTCCAAGATTCACATCTAAAGACGGAAAATTGGGTAAAGTTTTTGGTTGAGGCTCGGTTCATCAAAATTAGGGACTCCCTAGGACTAAGAGAGGTCATGACAACAAGCATCTAAACCTACATTCTCTAGTGGCGTTTGGTCCAAAGGTTCTCTATCAATTGGGGTTCCTATAGTCTCTTCTACTTCTTCCGGTAAGTTATAGGTGATGTGTGCTCCTCAGTGATGGTAGGACTTGTGGGTTATCCGATGGGATTGGATTTTCTACTCTATCCTCCATCTTATCAAGATCACCTATGTATTCATTTTGTACCGTGGTAGTGCCTAACCATGACATGCACCTTGGTACCTCAACTCTAATCATCTCCTTCCTAAACAACCTTTCCGATCAAGTTTCCAAATTGAAAATAGGTCTAAAGATTCGTTTTGGGTCCCATATTCCACTTCTAAATTGGGCGTGAATCTCAAAGGTTTCCCATGCATTTTGAACACCACGTCCCCAAATATCCCCATCCGCTACATAGTCAAGTCTCCTTTGGGTTTCGTAGGCGATACGAGTGTAAAAGAATTGTAGTGGAAACAAGAATCAATACCATGATAAAGGACTTTTGTAATAAAAATTTAATTCGAGTCCACGCCTCGTGAAAGGATTCATCATGATATTGCCGGAACCTCAAGATCTCATTTTAGAGTGGAAAGGGTAGATTATGTAGTGGATTTCGTTGATTGGGTGAAAGTTTTGGCGATTCGCTCTCCATAACTGGCTAACGGAATAGTTAATGAAAATGGTTACGAACAAAGGTCACGAAGAAGGGGATAGACTATGAGGAAGCTAAAATGAGAAAAATTTACTTGATAGGAATCAAGCAAAGAACCTAAACGATGTGGACTACTAACTAGCTATTCTATTCCCGCACGCGCCAAAAACTTGATAACGCCACACGCCGCTCGGGGTCAAGGAAACTTCCTTTTCTTCGAGCAAGTTTTATAACACCCCAGCAAGTGAACCTAATCGTTGTAGTGTAGTAATTAGGGTAAGCCACGGTATTGATATCGCTCTCTGGGGAATAGGAATGCTAGTAAGAAGTTACTACGCTAAGGTTAAGGTTGAGGAAGATTATTTTTATCTTTTTATGTTTTATGAAAATGGAAAGGTACGAATCTCGGGTATTGGATTTGGGGGTTGGTATTTCACCGATTACTCTACTATTATCTAATTATCTAAACTAAGGTTGTGGGAGTCTATGTCTAATTAATGTGTGCTCGTATGATAGTTTAAAGATGTGTTTACTTAAGTTGTATTACTTCTTAATTATCTCCTATTGATGGTTGAGTGTCACGCCTTATTCCTAGTGCGTTGTGAGTCTAAAGTTTTGGGTATGCTTTCTCCCTAACTCTTTGAACTTACCAAAGGGTCTTGTCTACAAACCCACTAGGGATTATAAACTCCTACTCTAAGGCGCTTTGGATGGTTTAGCCTACAATTACTCGTAATTATATTCTAAGGTTCACAAAGATGAATCAAGCATTAGTACACAACGAATGACCTATCGCATTACTAGATCATTAATCAACTAAGATAAGAAACAACCAATCAATATTCAATAATTAAGTTTCATACTTCCTAAGCAAACACACAAATAAATTAGCCGGACATGGAGAACATGCAAGCATACACACAAATAATCAAAGACATAATTGAATTAATGAAGTAAAGACTTATCTTGGTGTAAGATAGGTTTAAAACCCTAAAATACTGTACAAGACACCTTAGGTTCGGGTTTAGGTTTTACCCAAAGACTCTCCACACAAAGACCGAAAAATTGGATTCTATATATAAGATTACAATTGCGATGGCGCCACCTTATGTTTAGTGACGCCGCCGTGTCGCCGCCATTGTGGTTTCGCTGGCCACGTTAACCTTGACGGACGGCCACCTTATGTCCGCGACGCCCTCTTCGCCTTCGACGTTGTCGGATTGCATCTAGGTCGCCCGAGTAGCGACGGCCTACTCTTCCACAACTAGACGCCGCCACTTGAAAATACGAATTTTGGGTTCTCGCCCGTCACAACATTTTTGGGACGGCGCCAATAGCACCCGACGACGCCGCTTTCTAACTTCAAAGAATCGTGAGTGCCTCGATTCCGACTTTGGCCATTTTCTTCATATATTCGCGCCTTTTCGTCCAAATAAGTGCCATTCCAACATTTTGCCTTCACGAGACCTAAAAAGTGAAAAGGAACGATATTAAGCAATAACGGATACAAAAGTGATCAAATAAGGACTTAAACGACCCCTCAAAATGGTACCTTTTAAAACCTTATCAACAATGATGGAAGAGAATTCACCGTTAATGGACAACGGGTGAAGCATTATCAATTGGATAATATTGAAATGGTGAACGATGAGGATATTGTTTTAGAAAAGAGGCGGTAATGAGAAACGTAGGGCACGATCACGAGTCTAGCTACAAGACTCTTAAATAAAGAAAAGCGCATGGGAGGCAACCCATGCTTAATTGTTTGCTTGTTAGTGTCATATATCTTTATTAATTGTTTATCCTCATGTTTAAATTTGTAAAATGCTTTATTTTGTTTTTAACCTCGCCTTAATTGCATATAAAGGTATTTTACATAAGGGATAAGTGTAGGAGGATTACCGCGTTTTCAAAAGAAACGTAAACATGAGAATAACAATTAACCAAAAGATATATATATATGTTTGTTTGTTCAAGTCAAATGCTTGTATCGAGTCATAATGGATGTTTTTGCGTAAATTTTTCAGATTCTAAAGATGTAAATTTTCCGAATTTTTTCGTAAAATCGCAGTAACAGCTTTTGTCGTGATAACAACCGGCCGTGAAGGAGTAAAACATCATATCACTTTTCTCGCTTTTCGAGCTACTTATAAATTTTGGAATTTTCCGTGTCTTAATTTTCTTAGAAATTCAGAACATCCATTCCACAAGCATTATATCCTAGTTTAAATCGAGTCTTATATATTTTATTACCACCGATTTTACGCGAAGGTTTCGTTTGTTTTGTTCAAGTGCGCAGTTTAGTTTGTCAAGAAGAAGTTACACAAGATTGGAAGGAGCTTTTCACTAAATAATTCTTCTTGGAAAGGATTTAACCACCACTTTACACCTGATCCTACCGAGCTAATCGAGGAGTATTAGTTTTTTCATTTTTGATTACCTTCTTTATCATTACTTTGATACTTTTGGGAACATTGGGGACAATGTTCGGTTTAAGTGTAGGAGGGAAAATAAAACGGAACTTTGAAACTATGCTTATCCTTGATTATTTGCTTTGTCCAATCACTTTTGTAATAAACCATGAGAAAATGTCGGTTAGGGTAATTTTGGCACCAAATTTAAAACTTTTCATGACATATAGGAGTGGGCTATGAGTCTTAACAAAAGCGCCTCACGGATAGGAAGTTGCATGACTAGCACAAAACCCTTTACCACCCAAATTCCACCCAAAATGCGAGGATCACCCTTAGATTAGTAGGAATTAAAGCATTCATCTTCAATGCTAGAGTGTGAACCGTACTATATTTGATTCTAGAACTTGTTTTGTGATGCATTCCGAGATCGCAAGTGAGACTACACTGTGTAGTTAGGAATAACTAAATGATAAGAGGCATTAGGATAACCCTTGTTTGATACCGTAATATAATTACTTCTTCCACATCGGTTGAGTAATTTCCACACCACTGCGTTGTACTCATCTTTAGTACACGATACCCTAGTTAACCCCTCGTAGCCTATCCTTTTCGCGGTTCTCGTGATGTTTTGGTTTTCCGAAATATCAATGAAGAGCATTGTTTACACCCCACCCCAAATATACACCCAAATCGCTTTAGCTTTACCCCTTATGCACTTACTTTTAGTGCAAATGTTTGTTATCACCCTAAACCCTTAGTTCAATTATCCGTTGCTTGCATGAGTTGCTAAGTCGAGTCATATCCTTTGTATACAGCTTTGGGACGATTGGGATTCATGGAAAAGTTAAAGTTTATGAAATGACGGGAAGGGAACGTTAAATTCAAATTCCTTTGTTTCGTAATAATGTACCCCAAGTGTTTTGATCTTTTCAATTGGGTCAAATTAGTGTTAGAGTAATAAAACTCAAGTGTAGGATGTGCCTATAAATCCCTATCATTTTGATGTTACCGTAGAGGATGGTAGAGTAAAAGTGTATGAAAAAAAATCGAAAAAAATAGAAAAGAGAAAAAAAAAAAATATAGTGTAAAAAAAAAAAAAAAAAAAAAAAACAAACATACTGCTACTATCCTACATCTATCCTTTAAATTTATGTTTGTTTATTTCGTTACCTAAAGTTTTAGAGTGTCGAGTCTTGGCTTAGCAACGCCATTCTTCATATGCATTTAACATAGAGATTTTGACTTGCCACCACTAAATAGCCTATCCCACCAAACCCTTGTTTCCTACCGTAAGCCTAACATTACAACCCTTTAAAGACCTCTTGATAGTCTTTCCTATGTGCTTACGCCAAAGCGATGGAGGTTTGATCTATTCTCAAGCCTATGGTAATCTATGTACTAGGACCGGTTAATGAGTGTTTATCTTCCATTTCCTATTTGTTATATTTCATATATATACCGAGAGAGATGCGAGTATCCAAACACCCCATGTGAGGTGCTAGTATGTACTTCGTGCTTGTTATGACTTTTATGGGCTTATATGTGTTGTGGACCGTTTTAAATCAATGCTTCATGACCCCTAACTTATAACTTAATCAAGAAGCACATTTGTGAGGACAAGCAAATAACAAGTGTAGGGATATTTGATAAGGTTTTAAAAGGTACCATTTTGAGGGTCGTTTAACCCTTATTTGATCACTTTTGTATCCGTTATTACTTAATTTCGTTCCTTTTCAATTTTTAGGTCTCTTGAAGGCAAAATGTCGGAATGGCACTTATTTGGACGAAAAGGCGCGAATATACGAAGAAAATGGCCAAAGTCGAATCGAGACACTCAAAGTCCGACGAAGCGACGCCGTCATCGCTAATCGCGACGCTGGCCGGAGAAATTGTGACGACTCGAAAGAAAATGGCTTGTTTCAAAGACGGCGCAGCTTTAAAGAGTAGACCGTCGCAACTCGTGACGGCCTAGACGCGACCCGCACGACGCCGAAAGCGAAGAGACGGCCACAAACATAAGGTGACGCCGTCGCATATGTAATATTATATAGAATCCAATTTTTCGCTTTTAGGAGAGTCTTTTGGAGTAAAACCTAAACCGAACCAAGTGGTGTCTTGTACAAGATTTTAGGGTTCCAAACCCTATCTTACATCAAGATAAGTATTTACTTCATCAATTCAATTATGTCTTTGATTATTTTGTGTATGCTTGCATGTTCTCCATGTCCGCTAATTTATTTGTGTGTTTGCTTAGGAGTATGAAACTTAATTATTGAATATTGATTGGTTGTTTCTTATCTTAGTTGATTAATGATCTAGTAATGCGATAGGTCATTCGTTGTGTACTTAATGCTTGATTCATCTTTGTGAACCTTAGAATATAATTACCCGAGTAGTTGTAAGCTAAACCATCCAAATAGTGCCTTAGAGTAAGAGTTTATTATCCCTAGTGGTTTTGTAGACTAGACCCTTTGGTAAGTTCAAAGAGTTAGGGAGAAACGCACACCCTACAACTTTAGACACACAACGCAACTAAGAATAAGGACGTGACAACTCAACCATCAATAAGAGATAATTAAGGAGTAGTAAAACCTAAGTAAACACATCTTTAAACTATCATACGAGCACACATTAATTAGACATAGACTACCACCACCTTAGTTTAGATAATTAGATAATAGTAGAGTAATCAGAGAAATACCAACCCCCAAATCCAATACCCGAGATTCGTGACTTTCAATTTCCTAAAAACATAAAAAGATAAAAAATAATCTTCCTCAACCTTAACCTTAGCATAGTAACTTCTCACTAGCATTCCTATTCCCCAGAGAACGATATCAATACCCGTGGCTTACCCTAATACTACACTACAATGATTAGGTTCATCGCCTAGGGTGTTGAAAAACTTGCTCGATTTAAAAGGAAGTTCCTTTGACCCCGAGCAGCTGGTGCGACAAGATATATAACTTTAAACTAATTAGGCTTAACACGGTGGTGACTGGGTCACCGTGTCACATCATTTTTCTCTCTCCGACGACCTAGTTGCCACAAAGGTGAACTCGAGATTTTTTTTTTTATTTTTAATTAATTCAAATTTTTTTAAAAACAAAATTAAACTTCATTAATAAAAATACTTAACATTACAACAATAATTAAAACTTAAACTAATAAAACGTAGACGTTACAATACTTATTAAAATTGAAACTAATAATCTAAGTTGTAACGTTTTTGATTCGCCTTAACTTGTCAAGTTCTTGTAGTTGTCGTGCGGGCATAGTTGGGTCGAGGTGTGTGTTGTAGAAAATTAAATCTTTGTCCGGTTTGATTGTGTCTTTAATGTCAAAAGTCAACGACGCTGAGCTCATGTTTCTCCCTTTGAACTCCTCGGCTCGCGCCTCGCCTATGCAAGCTCCAACTCTTTTTGCTTCAACTTTATGTATTCCTCTTCCATATTCTTGTTTTTTTCCTTACTTGAACTTTTGAACTTGAAAAATTTCTTGGCCATCATAGTAACAAATGATGTTGGTGGCTCGGTGCTTTCTTCTTGGGCGTGTCACGACCTTTGGTCGTGATTCTAGTCTCTTCCTCTTCGTAATCATCCACGCCTGGGATTAAAAGGACCCTTTGTCGACCCGAGGTGGTTTCAAGTCTTGGATTTCTTCCTACTATTCGGGTGAAAGCATGCATCTCAACAGCCACGCCTTGAGGATTAAAAGGACCTTTTGTTGACCCCGGGCGGTTTCAAGTCTTGGATTTCTTCCGACTATTCGGGGTGGAAAGGCATCTCAGCAGTTTCCAAGAATGCTTCCTCAAAACTTTCCAACACTCCTTCAACGTAACTCATGTGCTTGAATCACACGGTGATTCGCTATGCCTTTTCATAGTCGCCTTCGTCATTCTCACCGCCTGTGATTCCTCTTGATATTATCCATAATTGCACAAAAGAAACCAACCCTAGAACGAATCCTACCCTACCATTTGGTCGTTATGGAGTCGAGGTTCTGTTGAACCAGCTTATTTTCAAAGCACGATATCACCTCATCCCAAAACCCATTCCGGTTGATAGCGCCCTCTAGCCAATTTTCCCGACATGTATCCAAGCTTTACAAAGCGCGACCTCTTCCTCTTTTATCCATGCTTCGACCTTTTTGGTGCAACATTCTTGCCCTTCTCCTTTGTAGCCCGCTTTGAACCCTTATTTGATTTGACGGTGACGTCTCTTCGACATCGCCTTCAATACGAATAGAACCAGTGGTATGAACGTGCCCCAACCTTGGCCCATCGAAGCATCTTGAGTCGGTTATTGTTGAGACGGTAGTTTCGAGGAGGAATTCCATAAAATGATCAAAATCCATATCAAGATTAACACCATGAAGTGGTGAAACGATTGATTATGTTGGGAAGAGTGGGAGAAATCCATGTTAGGATGATATGACGAACCGCTTGTGATTGGTTTTGATTGATACTAGACGACTGGTGGGAAATATGGACGATCGACGTAAAATAGGTTTTGATTTTGGTTGGGTTGTGGTAGTGCGTGTTTCATATTCAAAACCGGTGCTCGAAACGAATACCCCGAGTGGTGGTGTTACACCGGTTAATTCAAACGGTGGATCCGGTGAGAAATTCAAGTTCGGGAATTTTGGAGAAGTCGGATCGTCGGTTTTTAATACGGGAGTCTTTCTTTGTGACATGATGAATATTGATGAGAAGTTGTTTGAATTGTGTGTTTAAAATGTGTTTGAGGTTGGTATTTATAATTTTGTAAAAGTGGTAAAGTTTTTGATTTTTTTTAATCCAAACTACAAATTTTTAGCCTTTTCTTGCTTTGCAACTCCATCGAATGGCCAACCTAGTTCGTGCCAACCTTCCACTCAACTGGTGACAACCGATCACCCCACAATGGGGCAACCTAGCTCAACCGAACCTCAACCCAATCGGTGAACCCCCCATTGTGCATAGCCTTATAATTTACAGTTTAGTCAATATTTCATAACTCATAAGTAACTTTTATCGGTTACATTTGTTACATCAAGTGAATGTTACAACCATAGTTTTAAAAGCGCTACTGAGGCGCCCGCTTCAAGGCTCAAGCTCTAGGGATTTTTTCTGATCGAGGCTCACTATTACATGCATGAATCCCATAAAAGCGCAGCTTTTAGGCTTTTAGCCTTGGAGCTTTTTGCGCCCGAGAGATGTAACGGGTTTGAAAAGTTTAAATATTAAGATAAGACATGGGCCTTATAAGTTATATACATGAGCCTTTTAAGTTATATCTAATAACCCTAATTTAGAAAAGAACTAAACACACAATCAAGTGGGAACTATAGATTCGATCATTTTACAAATACGTAACTCTCTCACGCTAATGTTTTATATCTTGAATCGATTTTTATTGATTGTTTATTTTATTGATTTGTAAATAACGTCATAAGTTTATTTGTATGATTTGCATTATGCCTGAATATTAATACGTTGCTTGCTTCGATATTTGGGTTAAATCGTGAACTTTGTTGACGTGTAAATGCGTCAGTGTAGGACAAAGATATTTAGTCGATATGGATTTTATTCTATATGTAGTTCATCGAGCCAACGAATGATCCATTCGGTAAGTCGACAACCGATCCATTTTAATATTTATAATAATATACGTGTGTGTGACAAGATTTAACGTTATTTTGTGTTATTTGCTACATAAATGGTCACATATATTATAAAAAAACTTAATGATTTAGTACCAGTATTCACTTAATCCCAAGCGGTCTGATGCGCCCGCCTCGAGGCTCTTTGGTCCCCCTTCGCCTTGGTACGCCTTCAGCCTTTCAAAACATTGGTTACAACATAATTTAATTAGATATAAATGGTCGAAATAAAATCTCTTAAAATATATCACGTTTTATGCAGATTCGCAGGGTTATAAATAAGCGTGGTAAGCGTGGCGACTAAGACGCCTCGTTTTCACGCTTGCTTAAAGTCAAACTTTTACGCTTATACAGAATATACATATAAAAGATTTAAAATATTTATATATTTATATTATAATTCATATATATCGAGCTATAAAAACACGTACTATACAAGAACGATGACGGCATTTGGCGTAGCGATACGATAAGTCTCACGTTTTCGAGGCTAATTAGACGAGTACAAATTACTATGGTCAAAGGTAGCAGGAAGGTATATTGTGGACTCATCGTTAAGTCAACAAAAAACTGAAGAGAGGACAAAGAGAAAAAGAAAAGAAAAAGGCAAAGTTGGGTTTTCTTAAAGAGACAAGTCGGCTTGATTGAGCCGATCCAAGCCAAGTCGAAAGTGAATTAGAATAACCGAAGGAAATGGACCAGGCGTGTAAAAAGTCTGTTTTGGAATAATTGTTTCAAAGAGATTTATTTTTGTTACCAGTAAAATACAAAACTTGTCGACAATCTTGTACTTTTTCTTGAAATAAGTCGGCTTATATTTTTTCAACCACGAAAGTTACCCAACTAATTGTCATTTTTACCAACGGAATTTGACCATTTAATCATAGGAGTATACACAGATAACGATGTTGTCTTATAATTAAACTTGTGAACTTGCGGTTTCAGTGTGACTGATAATGCAACTCTTAACGTTTTAATTATAGCCATTGCGAGAAAAATTTTCTTTTTATATGTTAAACTAGAGAATAATGAAAGTTTGAGGATTAAAAAGCATTTAAACTATTAAGCTCTCTTTCAAAATAAATTTTTCCCTGATAAAAAATACATAATTTTTAAAAAGTATCATAATTATAACTTTTTCTTTTTTACTTTTTGCATAATCACATTTTTACACCTAAGTAATTATTATTATTATTTTTTTTAACTTTTTTAAAGTTTGTAATTATAGAATAATATTGTACGCTCGATTTAAATTCTCTATCTATTTTTGAAAGTGAAAAACTAATTTGTGACAACTCAAACAATTTGAATATAAACAATAAATTTGAGACGGGGTGTGTAACTTTACCGTAGATGTTATTATCTTTTGGGACAAGTTATTGAGACCCCTCTATTTTTACAAATGGGATCCCTTTACATTTTTGCCTTTTTTATTATTATTATTTTTTATTTTTATAATTTTGTTTATATAAAAAAACTATAAGCTCGAAAGTCGCGATAATGTAAAATATAAAGTTTAATAAATTCAAACGCTTAAAAGCGATAAAAATACGATACAAAACCCGACAAAAACTTTATTGTACTAAAAAAAAGACAAAGAGAAAAGTACAAGACCTTCCCTACTAAGGAGGGCCCAAATAATATAAGGGTGGACGGAGGAGGCGGGTAGGGGTCAGGCACTGATCTTGCACCGGTCTGAAGACACCGCCCCGCCTAACAGGTGACATGGTTCGATTACGAATTCGAGTTACGAGCGTTGTAAAAGTGTTTTTTTTTTTTTTTTTTTTTTTTTTTTTTGTGTCTTGCGGGTAGCTAGGAAGAAGAAG
Source organism: Chrysanthemum lavandulifolium (assembly GCA_022545495.1). Lineage (NCBI taxonomy): Eukaryota > Viridiplantae > Streptophyta > Magnoliopsida > Asterales > Asteraceae > Chrysanthemum > Chrysanthemum lavandulifolium. The sequence goes on from CM040238.1 coordinate 208,010,210, forward strand.
AAGATAATGGTTTGATTTTTGCAGTTAATGAAAAAAAAATAAAAATCTAAGCATATAAGATCACCCGCCTAGTTAGTGTAGTAGGGGTAGCTGAAATGGAAGGCTTTTATTAGACAGAAAGAAATGACACCCCAAGATATTAGAAAGATTAAGAACCACTCTTTCCTCCCTAACAATTATCTTTTTAATCAAGGATGTGTCATTTTC